>CAJQZJ010001694.1:12570998-12587304 GCA_907164525.1 Lophiomys imhausi | reverse complement strand
GGCCTATTTATTTCTGTTGTTTTGTATTGTATTTATAGTTATAAGAACCTTTTTTTGGACTGAAAGGGAGAGCTGTTGGGGGGAAAAAGAAATAACTTAAACTAAAAAAAAAAAAAAAGAAGGGAAGAGGATGGGGGGGTTGAGGTGGAGGAGGGTGGAAGGGTGGGAATGGAGGGAGGAGTAGGGAAGGGATTGTGATTGAGATGTAACTTGAAGAAATAAAAAATAAATTATTAAAAAAAAGTAAAACTATTCTCCAAAATTTTAACAAATATAGTTACATCTAATTTTTTTTGTCATTCATACAGTACATTTTTCAACTACATATATTGGAATTTTTTTTCTAGACTTCAGACTTTAATTTTGACCTATCTTCCTATTTTAGAAGACAATAATTTTGACACTTACTGTAAGAAAGAAAATAATATTTCTATTCTTCCAATATATCTATATTGATTATTTTAGATTAGTATGTTGATTTATTTTAGAAACACATTTTGTAGTAATAAGGATAAGATACAGTTTGTATGTATGTTACATATTTATTGATTTTACTGGTATTAAATCTTGTAATACTATGTCATTTTTGAAAAATTTAATAGACATATCAGTAATTTAAACCCCCCCAAAATGCATAAAATATGGAATATAAGTAAAGCAAGGATTAGTAGAAACAGAATAGCTTTTAATATTTCTTTTGCCAAAAAGAAAATCTGAAAACTGTTAAATATCTAAGAAATTAATAAAAGTATATAGCAAATTATTATATATGATATTCAAATATATTATTAGGTTCTTTGGAGCCTAACAAACACTCTTAAATATTTGTAAATCTACATCATATAGTAGCAATGAGTATGAGACATTTTTTAAAAAAGTATATAAAGTTATTCTTTACTTGGTATGTAACCAAAATATCATTGTAGATTTTTTTGACTCATATGGTTTTTTGGAAAATTTTTCTATTACTGGCCTTTTGCTTTTTTACTATGGTACCTGATTTTGAGTTTTTATAGATTTTTTTCTTGTAGTTTTTGTTGTTTTGGTGTGTGTGTGTGTGTGTGTGTGTGTGTGTGTGTGTGTGTTTTAATTCTTGCTTGTTTACTTTCCTATTTGTTTTCTAAATAGAGAGAAAAAGAACAATCATGGGTTGGATCAGTGTGAAAGTGGAGAAGATTTGGGAGGAGCTGGGAGAGGAACTGATCAAAATATAGTGTATAAAATTTTTCCTTTCATCTCTCACACACACACACACACACACATGATTATCCATGTAGAAAATTCAGGAGAATCTTTATGACTAAAAAATAATTAGCATTACTAGTTAATCACAAGCCTGACAAGATTTGTTACATGAAATTAGTTTGCTCTTAAATATCCTACCTAAAAATTAGAACCTATTTAAATTTTGGAAGTGGGCATGGATGCAGGAGGAGCTTATGAGGCCCCAACCTTAACTGAGAAGTTACTGGGAATTGGTGGAAGTTTGGGGGGGCATAGTCATTTTATTTCAGGTTATGACCACTGGAAGGTTTGGTTTCACATGGTCTGGTGGATGTCTCCATACCCTGAAGATATATCCAGCACCAATTGGACACATTTATGACATGAAGTTGTTGGAGGGGGACTGGTAGGTATAGGAGTACTCAAATTTCATTGTATATATGTATGAAATTCTTAAATGATAAATTTTAAAAGAAAGAAAATAATTTAAATAGTAATTTAACAATTCTGTAGAAATGCAAGTGGTATAAAATCTGCTTTTATTCAGGACAAAAATTAAAAACATATTAATATCTATTATGATAAAGAAAAAGGAAAATGTTATTCACAGGTAGATGTACACATTCCATGAAAATGAACACTGCCTCCACATTTTCTGTGGTTCTAGCGTATTTCTCATAGAATTATCAATGATATTCACAGAAGTTGAGAAAATTATTACATGGAGAAAAAAAAGACCCTGAACTGTGCTGCATATATAGAATAAACTGCAGATGAGAAATGCTATATCCAAAAAAAAAAATCATTCCACAAATAGTTATCTGGAGATATATTTAATACCAGGAAGCAATGTGTCAAGTACTTAAAAAATGAATGAACACAGTTAATGAAGACTTCTAATATCAGAGAAGTTGAATTTTACCTGTGAAAACTGTAAGCTAATAATTAAGGTACTCGTGTTTTCAGAGTAGGACATTTGACCAAGCAATATGAACATTTAGAGACAAAATAATCTATGTGTGAAAATTAGGTAAGTGCTAAAGGAAAATGCCATTTAGTAATTAAATATTGAATGAATAATGTAAAAACAGTTATTTGCTTAAAAATTAAAACAAAATATTAACATTGTAAATAAATTGTTGGTGAATTAAAGTTTTAAATGAGAAAGTCATGTTTTTATGTTTTCAAAAAAAATCCTATGTAGAAGTTGTATATATTAGATTAGATTTATTCGCTAATACAAGTGTCTACAAACCAAGAAAAGAAAAATAGTGATCCATTTTCTATATAAAAACCAAACAAATTGCTCATGTTGTGAAGATATACACAGAATGAACAAGATTGAAATGTTAACTACTGACTCTTGGCAGATATTGGTATAACACACAGTAGGTATTCAAAATATGTACAGAACCTCAAAAAACAATAAGCAAGCATGAAGCATTCCAGTAGAAAAAGACAGAGGGTATTAACAACATTTCATAGCCATGAGCATCCAAATGGCTAATAAAGAGTTGAACAGATGTTTCATTTAATAGCAACCCATAAAATGCAAATTAAAACAATAAGGCATCAGTTTATACCCATCAGACTGACAAAAAATTAAAAAGCTGAGAATAACAAATGTCACTGAGAGTGGCTGGCAGAAAGAATCCTCATCATAAACTGGAAATTTTGTGTATTCTTGTACTCATTTCATGAGCAATCTAGCAGATGGGAAAAGGAAGAAGAAAAAAAATTACTGTATGCTTTCACCTCAACATAAGGTTCACTTTCTGCATCTGTATTTTTGAGAAACTTGTATGGAAATATAGAAGAAAGACATGAATTTAAATGTTAAAGTATTTCAAATTGGAAGGATTAACTAATAAGTGTTATCATCAGGTAGAAGAAAAGACAAACCACTGTTTGTACAATTCTGAACACTAGCTAGTGAACTAAAATTTCATTTTGGCAACATTGAAAAGTTACCAGTGAAATTACTTAACTAGTGTAGAACAATGTCCTTCATAAAATGTTGGAATTATTCAAAATGTGAACACAAAAATTATATGTTTTTTATATTTCCATTATTAGCAGTACAGAAACATAAACATGGAAAACAGCATAGTATTTCTATAGATGCACAGGACAAAGAAGGGAACTGACTGAAACCACCTAATGTATATAGCCTATATATATATATATATATATATATATATATATGTAGTGATTTTAAAAATTCTTCAAAAATTATAAGATGAAAAAATTAAAACTTGGTAAATATAAATTAATATACATATACTTATAATTCTTGTTACTGAAAGTACATTAAAATCTTGTTCATATTCTTGTAGACTAAAATGCAAAGGTATAAAGTGTTGTAGTGAATTTCCATTTTTAAGAGACTCTGGGTAGAATTTAAGGATTGGGCCAATGACCCTCCATCAAGTGTTATTTAAGTGGGCATACAAAAATAGAAAACCCTTCAGTATCACCATGAACTATTTCACTGGATGCTGAATAAAAAAGTTTGATATATAGATGGGCTGTAATGTAACCTGTGATTCTAATGGAAAATTCCAATTAAAAGAACAATTACAACTATTTTTGCAATGTAAGAGAACTACAAAAACCAGCAGATGGTTATGAAAGTTGACCGTATAGATATTTTTTATCTGGCTAACCCAGGTAACCTACTTTTCCCTTTTTCATATTGAGAGCTAAAAGAACAGGCATAGATTCTTTGTTGGGTAAGAGTAGGGCAAAGATCTCTGATGAGCAATGTTTTACTCTCTTGCAGCTCAGAAACTTCAGCTTGTTGTATTTATATATTATGAAAAGAAAAATAAGTGAGGAAGCAGAAGCAATTGAAAGATGAGGACGCACTGAGTTTTCCATTTTTGTCTAAAGAAGCAAAATACTTGGACCTAGACTGTGCCCCCCACCCCTCTTTTTCATATATGTCCAGTCCCTTCTCAAAGCCCTGTGAATCACATTCCCTTTCTTGGTTTCAGAATTTTCTCCTGTGACATCAGGTCATTTAATTAGTGTTAACTACCTTACTTTTAAGTTCAATTTACTTCAAAGTTCAGGAAAAGAATGAATTACTTTCATTCTTAAATGTCATCCTAAAGATGGTAAGGCCCTGAGACTGGCACTTTTTTTAGCACAGTCCTTGTCATTGGCCAGGGTGTAAGCATCCCAGAGGCACTGATTAATATAGTGATAATTCTAATAAGTCAGGGTTCCAGTGGTCACCACTGTTTCCCAGCACCGGTAGGGAGCCAGAAACAGGTAAGCATTTTTACTGATATTTATTCCCCGAGTTTAAAAGACTTGGGTATTCAACTAGAACACACCCTTTGGCATTTATGTCAACTAAGACGTTTCCATTAAATTTATGTTCTTGTATCAATCACTGGACTGTGCTGCATTTAGGGACAATCTTCATAGTCCATCTTCCTAATTACTGCTTCTGCTGTTAGTTACCACCTTGTTCTAAGTCCTGACATATCAGAAAGTAGGTAACTCACTTTCTAATATATTTAATTAAACTTTACATGTGGAAACATTTAATAACAAAATGCAATATTTTCTATGATAGTTCTTTGGTCAGATGTCTCAAATAAGTCTGCCAGTCTACAGCCTGAGCAGATCTTCATCTCATAGGTGATTTTCACATCTACATACTGCGAGAGTTCTGCCAACTTGTCACATCAATGCACAAAAATGCTTACATATATGGTTAAGACTTTTGTCACAGAAGATGAGCAATGTTCCACACTAAGCTAGAAGAGCAACAGTTTGTTCAATGAAAGCTCTACCAATGAAGCCCAAAAATAGTGTGTTAAAAGCTCACTGAGCACTTAGTGAGAAACATATCTAATAAATAACTTCATATTTAACAAGAGATTTTTTTTTATTGAAAATAAAGCCAAGTTCTTCAGTGAGGGAGAAAAGATAAAATTGAAAATATGGAATGTAGACACCGTTTGGAATCACAACCAGCTACTGTTCAGTAAGCAGCAGTTTGGAGTGTATTTTGTTTTGTATGTTAAGTGTTTGGCATGTGTTTCTCATTGACCACTGACAACTGTTTTGGGTGTAAAGAAGGCCCTGCTATTCTTATAATGTATTAAGCACCTCAGAATTATCAGGTTATTTGACCATGGCCACTGAGATGGCCAATGATTACATAGCACTAACTTGGACACTTTGTGTTGAAAAACAGCATTTTAGTATCACTTGCAGATGAAAAACTATTTTTCTCTGTTATAAAAAAGTGTTAACCCTATGAGATGAAAATAAACTACCTCAAAATGTGATTTTATATATTCTTTTATATTGAATACAAGCTTTTTCAAAATATGTCTTCATTTTGATCTTGACTTTATTTGTGACATGCTTTTTATAGTTATATCCTGTTATTTCATTTTTTTTTCTTTTCCTAGTGCTAGGGTTCAAACCCGGTGCTACATATACGCTAGCCAAGTCTCTAATGTCTGACTGCATTCCCCTAATCTAGTTCCATCCAGGTTCACATAGCACAGTTTTTTGCTTCCTAACATACTTGCAAACTGTCTGCAAAGTTGAAATGCAGGGAAATGAAAAGATGTAACTTGAAGAAATAAAAAATAAAGTATAATAAAAAAATTGAAACAAACAAACAAAAAAGAAAAGCAAACAATGGTTTAAAATAGTCTCAGGGCAGACCACTTTGCATAGTCCTAAAATTAAAAGCCTTCCCTATGCATGCCTGTCCTATTTTCTCTTTTCTGTGATTTTTATATATGATGCATGTTAATATATACAAAACCCCTATATTTTAGTGTGGATTACAGAAACTAGGTATTGCAACATTTTCGCATGTTCTACAAAAATGGTAGCATAAAAGTTATGGCAAAGTTTAAAATAGGAGTAGTTTCCTTGTAAAAAGAATTTTAAAACTGGTGTAAATGTTTTTTTTTTTTATTTCAACTAGACGAGGCTCTTTAAGCTCTGCTAAAATTTCTTAGGTCACTTATAAATCCTACTTTTGTATATCCAATGGGAAATGATTTTTTTTTTTTTTGTCTTCAGTGAGCAGATTAGTCCCCACTGGTAATGTAGAAGATGATTTTGAGGACAATAGTTCAAATCTGTTCCACCAACAGAGAAAAAGTCCCTAGGTTTAAACATGTGTGCCTTGTACAGTAGTCAATGGCTTTAAATTTATCATTTTTTTATCAAGGTAAGTTTCTTACCATAATTTATAAAGATTTCATGCATAGTGTAATTCAATAAATGATTATCACATGTGTAGTCACCATAATTGAGGAAAACAGACATTTAGACTATGTGATTTTAAACAGTTCTATCTTATAGTGCTTCTGTAGATATTATCGTGGTAAATCAAAAGATTTCATGAAGTCTACATTGTATTTTTAATTCTACTATGTCCCTTTAGTTTTTTTTAAGCATCTCCTTCCAACATATGAAAACACTTCATTATAAATAACTACAGGAGGGATATCCTACTCTCTTGTCTTCTCAGAGAATCCAAACTTAAGGTTCTGAAAAGCCATACTCAGTAGAAAATAATTTAATTATTCATTTTAACACTTATCAGAAAAATCCTTCACAGAGTAGTACTTTTATCTAAGTAGAAGTTTGAAATTTCCTATTTTCAATGAAAAAAAAACACATAATATGAAACTGTAGTGCATCTTTTTCTTGAATATATATACACATATACATGGTAATGTTCAGAAAGAATATGTATGTATATATGTATATATATCATAGCAATATGATGAGCACAACTTTATTTTAAATATCATAGTAACATTTAGAAAAAATGTATATATGTATATGTATTTCTAAATGTATATATACATGTATATATATCATAGCAATAACATAAGTCCAACTTTATTTTAAATATCCTAGCAACATTCAGAGAGAATATTTATATATGCATAATTATGTGTAATGCATATATGTACATGTACATATATATATTCATAATGGCAATAAAATAAACACAGCTTTTATTTTAAATATCCTAGTAACATTCAGAAAGAATATTGCATTCTTTCTGAAGGTTACATCTTATTGCTATGATATTAATAATTTGAACCAAGCAACAGGAGCACAGATCTCCATAGTTACTGAAGTTGAAAGATACCTGTGAATATCTCACCAGAAATAAGTAAGTGGCATTTCTCTTTACCTGTATTTAATTGCTGATCAGGCAAAAGTGTGAACTTTTCAAAATGCTGCTCTATGCAACATCTGTGTAATTTTCACTTTAATTAAATCATGTCTAAAAATGGTCCTTAAGAAAAAAATTACATAAATCCCACTTGAGTATTTTCTATAGATTAGTCTACTTTGATGAATGGTGTGTTCATATATTCACTTGTTCATTATCTAGTTGTATTATATAACAAAATTAATCCATCCCCAGAAAAAATATATAAAGAGACCAGTGTGTAATGAGAAAGAAAACTTTTATTATCTTACATTCTTTCTAGATGTTTAAAGGTGATTGTTATTGGTTTTCCTACCATCTTTTGACTGTGCTGTTTTTATATTTATCCACTCAGAGATTTTAGAAATGATAAGCAACAGCAGGAAATCTTGCTACCTCTTTCTCTTGCTTCACTTGACTCAAGAGTCTGCCTTGTAGAGTCACTGATGGGCAAAGTCTCCCTTCATCCCTCCCCAGAATATGTTCCCTTAGGATGGATGATCATTCAGTTATAACTAACAGCTCTTGTCTAATGTGGCCCCTAAACCTACCAAAAGTTCCTATGAAACAGACAGAGTTACTTAAAATTCTGACTCGGTGAGAGCATTGAGAAGATCACAACATACACTGAGGTAACAAACTGTCTGTACCTTGCTCATGGTGTTGCCCTGGTAGTATTCTGTGAATTTCCATATCCACATGAATCTTAGTTCATCTACGTTAACAACATTGGTACCTCAAAGGTAGGTATAGGCCACACTGTTGCTTCTGTTTCCATTTTGTAGTTTAAAATACTTAGCACAGAAATAATCAGTTGATAACACATTTAGAATATTCTTCCTTTTCCCCATATAATGTTTCTTGTGTAATATGGATAGGTTTATGAACAGAACTGTGGTGATTGATGGAAAGTTGATCATTGAAATAACCTTTTCACTTTTTCATGTATGCTCTGCATCTCCATGGAATGCCTTTGCATACGTGCTATAGGCATCTCCATGTAATACCTTTTCTGTATATTATGCTCAGTGCATCTCTGTAGAATGTTACAACTCTAGGAAGAGAGATGCTTAGAGAATAGAATTCACATCTAGTACTTCCTACTGACTGGAAAAAATGTTATATATTTCTAAAATATTTGCATTCTTAGATAATATCACAGGATGTGTATATATATATATATGAAATATGTTAAACATATTATTTTTGATTTAATTGAATTGTGGTACTTCCATTATGAGGGAAGGTTAACTTTATAAAGAAACAAGAATAGAGAACCTCTCTGAGTATAGCTTAAGCAAGTAGATTACAGGTGACATGAGTTTGTCTCTGTTCTTCCAAATACAGTCACAGAACTTAGCTCTACAATCAGTACAGCAGAAGGGATTTCAAGAATATTTTCACTTTTGGATGCATTGTCCCTTTTTTTTTTTTTTTTGTTTGTCGAGACAGGGTTTCTATGTGTAACAGCTCTGGCTGTCCTAGACTCACTTTGTAGACCAGGTTGGCCTCGAACTCACAGAGATCCGCCTGCCTCTGCCTCCCAAGTGCTGGGATTAAAGGCGTGCGCCACCACTGCCTGGCTGCATTGTCCTTTTGATTGGACTGCCTTCAATGTCTTAAATTGACAAAAATAATAACAGCATTAACACTTGAGTTTCATCTTGTTAAGAGATCCTTTTAAATACTAGGTGAACTGATGCTTAGAATATTTGCCCATGATTATAATTATCATGAAAGTTTCCATGGCAAGGAAATAAGAGTTATTAAATATAATGGCCATGCTAACAAATATTAGTTGAATATTTGTCATTTGCCATGAATTTTTCTGAACCTAAATGAAAATTCACTAATCTTGTTGGAAAATGATCCTCATAACATCAAATTGTACACAAATAAATAAAGGCGTAGGCAAAAAATAAACCTCACCAATAAAAGACCCTCTAAGCCTAGATGTAGTATTTGACTCATAATTCTAACTATGGTAACTGATTGCTACTGTACTTGTAATATTGAGAATGTTCTATACCAGCCATCTATGTCTTTCATGAGTATGAGGTGTGTAGAAAAAATGGCTAATTAAATTGTTTACTAGTATTTATATTATATTAATTTATTGGCAACCACTAACCTTTAACTCACTATTATAAATGAGCACCAGACATCACAAAGATTTTAACAAGCTGTGGCCTGAATTGTGCAATCCTAGCCCTAGCCCATCTAACCTAGATCTTAATTCTGTTATCCAAATATGACCCCATATATACATACATCCCCTTGGACTGCTATTCTCGATGCTATGCCAATGTTCCTGGTAGTGTGGTTCCTTTTCCTAACCCAAGGTATGTGTCCTCCTTCTTCCTGCTCCTGGCTGGAATGAATTAATTCTCTGTGTGAAACTTCCAGCATTCTCAAAGACACCTTTCTACTTCTGTGTCTCCCTGCAGAAAGGGAGGGATTCTCTGTGTGTGTGTGCTCAGGGTTCCTGTTCTAATCTCAGGAAGTCCCACCTTCCTATGTCTTTGCCCATCCCAGGCTTCAGTATTTTATTTAACCAATCAGAGACAATGTAAGTAACAGACAGCAAGCAGGACAAATTCATTAATATTTAGAATGCTTAACACCACCCCATCAATTTCATCCTTTTGTCTAATAAAAAGGCTAAAGTTTTAAACTCATATTTTAAAAATAGTAAGAACAAATATGAAATAATCAAGAAAACCATTTATAAAAGTTACATATATATTGTTTAGCCTATTTGTATCAGGCAATCTTGAATAAGAAAAAAATTATCTGTCTTGGAATGTCTAAAGTTCTGAAACTGAATATTTTCTATCATATCCTATATTTACTTTTTTCTTTTTTTAAATAAATTTATTTGTTGCTTCAGGTTACATCTCCATCGTATTGTCCTCTTTACCCCTTTCCCAGCCCCACCATCCCACCCTCTATCCCCTAACCTTCCATCCCACTCCTCTGGAGTGGAGTGTCCCTACATAACAGTCCCCCACCCCAATTCATAAGTCATATGAGGACCAAGAGCCTCCTCATACACTGGGGGCCTACAAGGCAGTACTATCAGTGAAAAGTGTCTCATTGCCAGGGAGAGAAAACTAAAAAAACCAACCAAACAAAAAGTCTATGTCCATGTTTGCTTTGGTGCCTTGGTTGCAGTATACATATCCTGTACTATATAGAAAAATATGACTATAATAGATGCCATGTGCATCCTTCTAAGGCTGGGTTAGTTCACTCAGGATGAGCTTCCCTAGTCCCATCCATTTGGCTGCAAATTGCATAATTTCATTGTTTCTGATAGCTAAGTAGTATTCCATTGGGTAGATGTACCAGTTTTTTAATCCATTCTTCAGTTGAGTACATCTGGGTTGTTTCCAGTTTCTAGCTATTACAAATAAGGCTGCTATGAACATAGATGAAGAAACTTCCTTGTGATTCAGTGAGGAGTAATTTGGATGTATATCCAGAAGTGGTATGGCTGGGTCGTGAGGCAAAGCTATTACAAGTTTTTTAAGATATTACCAGAGTAACCTCCATAGTGGTTGCACAAAACTGCACTCCCACCAGGAGTGTAGGAGGGTTCCCCTTTCTCCACACCCTCACCAGCATGTGATGCCATTGGAGATTTTGATCTTAGCCATTCTGACAGGTGTGAGATGAAATCTCAGAGTCGTCTTGAGTTGCATTTCTCTGATGATTAAGGATGTTGAGCATTTCTTCAAGTGTCTCTCAGCCATTAGGGATTCCTCCTTTGTGAATTCTCTATTTAGCTCTGTTCCCCATTTTTTGATTGCATTATTTGGTTTCTTGGGATTTAATTTCTTGAATTCTTTGTAAATTTTGGATATTATCCCTCTGTCAGATGTGGGGTTGGTGAAGATTTTTTCCCAATTTGTAGGCTTCTGTTTTGTTAAAATGACAGGGTCTTTTGCCTTACAGAAGCTTTTCAGTTTCATGAGGTCCCATTTATTGATTGTGGTCTCAGGTCTTGAGCTGTTGGTGTTCTGTTCAGGCAGTTGTCACCTGTGCCAATGAAGGGTTTTTCCCACTTTTACTTCTAGTAGATTTAGTGTGACCGGCCTTATGTTAAGGTCTTTGATCCACTTGGACTTAAGTTTTGTACAAGGTGATAAGTATGGGTCTAATTTCATTCTTTTACAAGTGGACATCCAGTTGGCCCAGCACCATTTGTTGAAGATGCTGTCCTTTTTCCATTGTGAGGTTTTGACTTTTTTGTCAAAAATTAGGTGGCCATAGGTGTGTGGGTCCATTTCTCGGCCTTCAATTCGATTCCATTTATCTACTGGTCTGTTTCTATACCAGTACCATGCTGTTTTTATTACTATTGCTCTGTAGTACCGCTTGAAATCTGGGATGGTGATAGCTCCAGATTTTTTTTTTATTGTACAGGATTGATTTAGCTGTTCTGGGTTTTTTGTTGTTCCATATGAAATTGAGAATAGCTTTTTCCAGGTATAAAAAGAATTGTGTTGGTATTTTGATAGGAATTGCACTGAATCTATATTTTGTTTTTGGTAGGATGGCCATTTTTATTATGTTGATCCTACCTATCCATGAGCAAGGGGGATCTTTCCATCTTCTAAACACCTCTTCAATTTCCTTCTTCAAGGGCTTGAAGTTCTTGTTGTACAGGTCTTTTATTTGCTTGGTTAGAGTTACCCCCATGGAATAAAGCTGGACTTCAACAGCAAAAGATTCAACAGAAAGCCTACACACACATGAAAATTAAACCCCTCTTTACTGGATGACTACTGGGTCAGGGAAGAAATAAAGAAGGAAAACAAAGACTTCTTAAAATCCAATGTAAATGAAGGTACAACATACCCAAATGTATGGGACACAATGAAAGCTGTGCTACGAGGAAAGTTCATAGCACTAAGTGCCTTCAAAAAGAAAATTGTGACAGCTCATATTAGCGAATTAACAGCTAAACTGGGTGAATTGGAAAGAAAAAAGAAGCAAACACTCCCAAAAGGAGCAGAAGGCAGGAAATCATCAAACTTAGGGTTGAAATCAACAACTTAGAAACAAAAAGAATGATACAAAGAATCGATGAAGCCAAGAGTAGGTTCTTGAAGAAAATCAACAAAATAGACAGAACCTTAGACAAATTAACTAAAAGGCAGAGGTAAAAGAACCAAATCAACAAAATCATAAAGTAAAGGGAGAAATAACAACAGACATTGAGGAAATCCAGAGAATATTTGGGTCCTACTATATTTACTTTTAAATCCTAAATAATTCAAGTTTAATTGAAAATTTGTGGCTATTATGCCTTTAACCCAATCAAAGGCATAAGAGGGGATAAAGTTATTATTTAAGTGAGTAGGAAGCAGAAAAGGTAGCTTTCAAAAAGAAATATGACAGTTTGCTGCCAAGATGGTGCCAAATATCTCTCCATACCATTGGGGCATCATCTTCATCTTTCTGGACAAGCATATCTCACAGACATAATTGTGCAGCAGGAAATTAGGATTTTCCCTTTCGGTTTCTGCACAATCAGGACATGTACTTACCTGCACTTAAGCTCTGGCCCATCTTTGGACTGTATATAGTCTGTAGGAATTATCACCTGATGGGAGATTTCTTTTTAATGCTCCTTGTTTTATTCCAAGTCAAATGGGAGTTGTCAGGAGCTGACTGTCTTAAGGTCAAACAATTCTTAAAATAATAATATCTTTATTTTTTTATTATTAAATTAAATTTATTATTTCTTTTTTTTAAAGAACATTGCCATATTTGTTACTCAAGGAAATTATAGGCTCATACAATTGTTCATGTTATAGTTCATGCTCAAAATCTAAAATGACACAGCAACATAAAACCTCATAACTTTTAGAAATTAGAGGACCAAACTTATCCTGCGATACTATGCAGTCATTAGTATTAAATTACTGTTTAACCCTGTTTAACCATTAAAACAAGCATTGATGTTAACAATGGGTTCTTACTGTAAGCACTCCTTCTGATATTAATTTTTCTTTAAAAACAATCACAAATGGGACATTTCAACTCCCTAACTGGAAGCTGTTAGACTCTTTGCTGGAACCCTGAGTGGAACAAAAGATTATCAGTCAATCAAGCCACACTTCCGTTATTCCCACTATCAGCCATTGGAAACACTTTATGAACACTTTGAAGAATCCACATGTTAACCACAGTTGCTTGTTCTTGAACCACAATTGTGCCTCTTAAAGTTATATCTACAACCATGATGCTTTCATTTTACTGTAGTTTTTTTTTTTTTTTTGTTTGATTTGGTTTGGTTTGGTTTGCTTTGCTTTGATTTTGCAATTGCACATTTTTTTCCTTTATTTTTTATTTCTTCAAGTTACATCTCAATCACAGTCCCCTCCCTATTCTCCCTCCAGTGCCACCCTCAACCCCCCATCCTTTTCCCTTTTTTTTAAGTTTAAGGTATATCTTTTTCCCCCCAACAGCTCCCTATTTCAGTCCAACAAATGGCTCTTTCTCTTATAATAATAAATACAATACAGTACAACAGAGGTAATTAGGCCACAGCTATGAGGGTTATATGGCTTAACATACATTCCCAATGTCCAGTCCATATGTATTTGGTACCTGACTTTAACATTCTACTATCAAACCATCTCCATGAGTTTAAAGTTCTATATCTGACTCAACATTCATACTAACTTGCAACACAATTTTAAAAGTATCTTCTTAGGTCTATAACACTCTCTTGACTCCTAAACAACTCAAAATTTAATTATGAGACTCAGGCTATCTATTCTTGAACCACCTCAGAGACCTGAGGGGGATAAATATATCTGATTTTATAGGAAGTACAGGGCCTGCAGCTTCCCAAACTAAGAAATGACATACCTGTGGCTGCCTGGACAGTTCCCATTTTCTCTCCATATATTACAGCATCGATCTTCAGTCATTTGGCCCCGTTTCTCTGACAGACATTGATTGTAGAGCAGGGGTTATGAAGGAGTTACCTACCCTGTCTTGGCAGAGCTAGGCTGTCAACGTACCTGCTTCCAGGTTTTGTCCTTTTTGGACAGCATTCTGTCTACAGTTGGAGCAAGGGACTTTTCCTACCAAGAGCTAGGCTTGCCACTAATTCAATCATCTCCCACTGGAGATTCTTCGATGCTCATCTTCTACTTGGAGGAGAATAGGGGGTGCTGTCAGGAGTTGATATGTCTTGATATAAAAGATTCTAAAGTTACGAAAACATCTTTGAATGTCATATTCTGCAGATCTCTTGAGGTTGTTGAAGAGGCCCTATCTATCTCTTACATTAGGGTAAGCAGATGTTGCTTGTTTCTTAGCAGATTTATTTCTGATTAGCTTAGCAAGTAACTATAATAGGCTGTCATAGTACCTAACAGAATGACCGGTTTGCATAACCATTAGTTTGCATTTCTTAATTATCCTAAACAGTTTATGACATTTAGTAGAAAATAATATCTTTAAATGTCATTCTGTGTACATCTCTGAGGCTTTCGAAGACATCTATTGATTTATAAATCTATCTAGCTATGTACCTATATAAGTATCTATCTATCTGTTTATCTATCCATCTATCTATGAACAAACTATATATTAAACCATTTACTATTTGTTTAACCTATTAAGCCTATTTTGTGATAAATTAAAACTAGTATTTGACATGACCAGAAGCTCAACTGACCAGTCAACTTGTATTATCCAGAATCCTAAATAGATCCCAGTAGCAACTCATAAAAGGATCAAAAGTAAACCTGTACTTTTAAATGATTTGTTTAGGCACAATACTTTATATAAGTTGACAAATATATAATATGTGTCTAAATATAAAATTCTAAACCAATGAATCAAAATTTAACCTTATTTTTATATCAATATACAAAATTCTATACCAGTGTATCGAAAGAAAACCTTATTTGAGAATAACAATAGTTTTGGTTTCAGAGCAGATTTAATAATCGATCCTTATATCTTATCATTTCTATATTATATACATATATTCCCCCCTCTTATTCTTTTCAAGTCCTTTCCCCGATATAAGAAAGAATGATAGAGTCAAGAAAGAAATCCCTGAGCCTAACCTCCTACAACTTGCTTAACTAGACCATATAACAATTTGTAATCATTCCCCTAAGCAACATCTCTCATCCACCCCACTTTTTGGCAATGTGACATTGCTCTCTTAAAACTAGTTCCTGTTGAATTGGGATGCAGAAAATCTGTTTGGGGGACCAAATACAATGGAAAAATGGTTAATTAATTTAATAATAACATTTGTTGTCCAGTCTCTATGTGTTCAACAATTTGACTGTCCTGACAAGTTTGTAGTTCAAAGTTGGAGTTTGGGTAGGAAAGTTCAGGGCTTTATTGAAGTCCTGGCTGGAACAGTCTGTGAGGCTGGGCTATGTCAGCAAGCTGTTTGTAGTTGTTCTGGAGGCAGATTTTTGAGGAAACAGCTATTGAGGCAGTCTATGAGGCTGGATCATTTGGATTACTTGTCTTGTCGTCTTTGGACTCTGGTAAAATTGTTCTGAAATTTATATTTTCTCACAAATAACATGTAGTTCTGCACTTACCAAAATGCCTTGGATGTGTAGGATGCACAAATCAATTAAGGAATACTTTCTTTTCTTTGTTTGAACAGAAGAAAGACAGTTGTAAGTCTCCATTCATAAGGAATGGCATGTAATAGTATTACATATATGTTATATATAATCTATTTTAAATTGAAAATACAGCATAAGACTGAATAGAGTTTAAATATTCTCCTTTAGAATTAACATAAATTTATTAATTGATTAAAACAGGTTTATTCTGTGTTGTTCTGGCTTTTTGTAGATTAGGTTGGCC
>CAJQZJ010001694.1:12528153-12544266 GCA_907164525.1 Lophiomys imhausi | reverse complement strand
CTCTGGGGCAATTATCTTTTTTTTGGGGGGGGGGTCAGGTAATATTTCTCCTGAAGCAAATTTGTTTTTTTGATAATATATAAAATATTTTCTTTAAATCTGGATTAAAGAAGAAATTATTTTGTTATTTTGGAGCTAAAAAAACCTTTAGTGTATATATTTTGAGATCTCAACGGACAATTTGTTTATATTGAGCAAGCCTTTTGTAAGTAGCTTTTAAACTTAAATCCTTCCAAATCCTATGCGTCTGTCTCTGCATTCTAAGTATTGGGATCAAAGACCTGTGGTTCCCATCTGAAGGGATTAAAAATGTGCTTCACCATCCCTGAATCGAAGTTTTCCTCTATTTAGAGCTTGTTTTGTATCAGGCTGACCTTGAGCTCTGAGATCTGCCTGTTTCTGTCTCTAGTGTGTTGGGATTAAGGGTGTATTCTTCTTGAATTTTGGGATTAAGGGTGTATTCTTCTTGAATGATGGGACTAAGGGTGTGCACCATCACCACCCTGTTCCTTGTAACTCTAGAATTTATAAGACAACTGAATATATAGTGCTCGTTCCGTCTCTGCTGAAGTTAAAGGCATGGGCTAACACCATGCATTTCATGCATTTTACCTTAGCGCTAAGTTTTTTCGACTCTTGGAGGTTTCTAAAACCAGGTTGAACGGCTGTAACCTTTAATTTATTTACAGTGTTTTAAACCTGTTACCTGCTTTTTTTAAATTAATAAATTTATTTATTTGTTGCTTCAGGTTACATCTCCATCATATTGTCGTCTTTCCCCACTTCCCAGCCCCTCCCTCCCATCCTCTACCCCCAAATCCTTTCCTCTTGCTCCTCTGGAGTGGAGAGTCCATTCATAACAGTCTCTCCCCCCAGCTCAGAAGTCATATGAAGGCCAAGAGCCTCTTCATACACTGGGGGCCTAGAAGGCAGTACCACCAGTGAAAGCTGCCTCCTTGCTAGGAAGGGAAAACTAAAAACAGACCAACAAATACACAAACCAACAAAAACAAACAACAACAAAAAAAAATAAAGAAAAAAGGAAAAAGAAAAAAAAAGTCTATGTCCATGTTCCCTTTGGTGTGTTTGTTGTAGTACAGATATCCTGTACTATATAGCTAAAATCCTACTATAAGTGAAGAGATGCCATGTGCATCCTTCTGAGTTTGGATTAGCTCACTCAGGATGAGCTTCTCTAATTCCATCCATTTGGCTGCAAATTGCATAATTTCATTGTTTCTGATAGCTGAATAATATTCCATTGTATAGATGTACCACAGTTTTTAATCCATTCTTCAGTTGAGGGCCATCTGGGTTGTTTCCAGTTTCTAGCTATTACAAATAAGGCTGCTATGAATATAGATGAGGAGGCTTCCCTATGATTCCATGAGGAGTCATTTGGATGTATACCCGGAAGTGGTATGGCTGGGTCCTGAGGCAAAGCTATTCCAAGATTTCTAAGATATCGCCACATTGACCTCCATAGTGGTTGCACAAGTCTGCACTCCCACCAGCAATGGAAAAGGGTTCCCCTTTCTCCACACCCTCGACAGCATGTGCTGTCATTTGAGTTTTTGATCTTAGCCATTCTGACAGGTGTGAGATGGAATCTCAGAGTCGTCTTGAGTTGCATTTCTCTGATGATAAGGATGTTGAGCATTTCTTCAGGTGTCTTTCGGCCATTAGGGATTCCTCCTTTGTGAATTCTCTATTTAGCTCCATCCCCCATTTTTTGATTGGATTATTTGGTTTCTTGGCATTTAATTTCTTGAATTCCTTGTAGATTTTGGATATTAGCCCTCTGTCAGATGTGGGGTTGGTGAAGATTTTCTCCCAGTCTGTGGGCTGCCGTTTTGCACGAATGACCGTGTCTTTTGCCTTACAGAAGCTTTTCAGTTTCATGAGATTCCATTTATTGATTGTTGGTCTCAGGTCCTGAGCTGTTGGTGTTCTGTTCAGGAAGTTGTCACCCGTGCCAATGAGTTCAAGGGTTTTTCCTACTTTTTCTTCTAGAAGATTTAGTGTGACTGGACTTATGTTAAGGTCTTTGATCCACTTGGACTTAAGTTTTGTACAAGGTTATAAGTATGGGTCTAATTTCATTCTTTTACAAGTGGACATGCAGTTGGACCAGCACCATTTGTTGAAGATGCTGTCCTTCTTCCATTGTACCATTTTGGCTTCTTTGTCAAAAATTAGGTGGCCATAGGTGTGTGGGTCCATTTCTGGGTCTTCAATTTGATTCCATTGATCTACTGGTCTGTTTCTATACCAATACCATGCTGTTTTTACTATTATTGCTCTGTAGCACAGCTTGAAATCTGGGATGGTGATACCTCCAGATTTTTTTTTTTTTTATTGTACAGGATTGATTTAGCTATTCTGGGCTTTTTTTGTTGTTGTTGTTGTTCCATATGAAATTGAGAATAGCTCTTTCTAGGTCAATAAGAATTGTGTTGGCATTTTGATAGGAATTGTATTGAATCTATATATTGCTCTTGGTAAGATGGCCATTTTATTATATTGACCCTACCTATGCAAGAGCATTGGAGGTCTTTCCACCTTCTAAAGACCTCCTCCATTTCTTTCTTCAGGGGCTTGAATTTCTTGTTGTATAGGTCCTTTACTTGCTTGGTTAGAGTTACTCCCAGGTATTTTATATTGTTTGTGGCTATTGTGAATGGGGTTGTTTCCCTTTTTTCTTTCTCAGCACATTTGGTTTTGTATATAGAAGGGCTTCTGTTCTTTTTTTTTTTTGAGTTAATTTTGTATCTAGCCACCTTGCTGAAGGTGTTTATCAGCTGTAAGAGTTCTCTGGTGGAATTTTTGGTGTCGCTTATGTATACTATCATATCGTCTGCAAATAGGGATAATTTGACTTTTTCATTTCCAATTTGTATCCCCTTGTTCTCTTTTAGTTGTCTTATTGCTCTAGCAAGAACTTCAAGTACTATATTGAAGAGATATGGTGAAAGTGGGCATCCTTGTCTTGTCCCTGAGTTTAGAGGAAATGCTTCAAGTTTCTCTCCATTTATTTTGATGTTGGCCACTGGCCTGCTGTATATTGTCTTTATTATTTCTAGGTACGGTCCTTGTATGCCCTTTCTCTTCAGAACTTTTAACATGGAAAGGTGTTGGATTTTGTCAAATACTTTTTCTACATCTAGCGAGATTATCATTTGTTTTTTTTCTTTCATCTTGTTTATATGGTGAATTACGTTGATAGACTTTCATATGTTGAACCATCCCTGCATTCCTGGGATGAAGCCTACTTGATCATGGTGTATGATACTTTTGATGTGTTCTTGAATTCTGTTTGCTAGTATTTTATTAAGTAGCTTTGCATCTATGTTCATGAAGGAGATTGGTGTGAAGTTCTCTTTCTTTGTTGGGTCTTTGTGTGGTTTAGAAATCAGGGTGACTCTGGCCTCATAGAATGAGTTTCGCAGTGTTCTTTCTGACTCTTTTGTGGAAGAGTTTGAAGAGTATTGGTGTTAGCTCCTCTTTGAAGGTCTGGTAGAATTCCGTGCTAAAGCCATCTGGCCCTGGTCTTTTTTTTTTGGTTGGGAGATTTTTAATGACTGTTTCTATTTCTTAGGGGTTAATGGGCTGTTTAATCTGTTAATCTGATCTTGATTTAGTTTTGGTATATGGAATCTATTGAGAAAATTGTCATTTTGCTTAGGTTTTCAAATTTGGTGGAATATAGATTTTTAAAGTAGGACCCAAATATTCTCTGGATCTCCTCAATGTCTGTTGTTATTTCTCCCTTTTCATTTCTGATTTTGTTGATCTGGGTTTTTTCCCTCTGCCTTTTTGTTAATTTGGCTAGGGGTCTGTCTCTTTTGTTGATTTTCTCGAAGAACCAACTCTTGGTTTCATTGATTCTTTGTATTGTTCTTTTTGTTTCTAAGTTGTTGATTTCAGCCCTAAGTTTGATGATTTCCTGCCGTCTGCTCTTCTTGGGAGTGTTTGCTTTTTTTTCCAATTCACCCAGTTTAGCTGTTAATTCGCTAATATGAGCTGTCACAATTTTCTTTTTGAAGGCACTTAGTGCTATGAACTTTTCTCGTAGCACAGATTTCATTGTGTCCCTTACGTTTGGGTATGTTGTGCCTTCATTGTCGTTGGATTTTAAGAAGTCTTTGGTTTCCTTCTTTATTTATTCCCTTACCCAGTAGTCATCCAGTAAAGAGTTGTTCAATTTCCATGTGTGTGTAGGCTTTCTGTTGATTCTTTTGCTGTTGAAGACCAGCTTTATTACATGGTGGTCTGATAAGATAAAGGGGTTATTTCAATTTTCTTGTATCTGTTGAGACTATCTTTATGTCCAACTATATGGTCGATTTTGGAGAAGGTTCCGTGAGGTGCTGAGAAGAAGGTGTGTTCCTTTGTGTTTGGGTGAAACGTTCTGTAGATATCTTTTAGGTCCATGTGGTTCAAGATCTCTGTTAGACTCAATATTTCTCTGTTTGGCCTCAGTCTTGATGATCTGCCCATTGTTGTGAGTGGGGTGTTGACGTCTCCCACTACTAATGTGTTGTGATTGATGTGCGATTTAAGTTTAGAAGCGTTTCTTTTACAAATATAGGTGCCTTTGTATTTTGGGCATATATGTTCAATATTGAGATGTCCTCTTGATTAATATTCCCTTTAACGAGTATATAATGCCCTTCCCTGTCTATTTTTATTAACAATAGTTGGAAGTCTATTTTGTTTGATATTAGGATGGCTACTCCAACTTTCTTCCTGGGTCCATTTGCTTGGAAAACCTTTTCCCAGCCCTTTACTCTGAGGTAGTGTCTATCTTTGATAGTGAGATGTGTTTCTTGTATGCAGCAAAAAGACAGGTCTTGCATATGGATCCAATCTTTAAGCCTGTGTCTTTTTATTGGGGAGTTTAGTCCATTGATGTTGGTGGATATTAGTGTCCAAGGGTTGTTATTTCCCATTGGTTTGGTATAGGTGATTGTCCTGTGCCTCTTATGGTTTAGTTGCTGTGGAATTTTCTATTTCCTCTGTTTTCTTGGGTGTAGTTTTCTTTTCTGGGTTGGAATTTTCTTTCTAGGATCTTCTGTAGGGCTGGGTTTGTGGTAGATATTGTTTAAATTTGATTTTGTCATGGAATATCTTGTTTTCTCCATCTATGCTGATAGAGACTTTTACTGGGTATAGTAGTCTGGCTGGGAACCTATGTTCTCTCAGGATTTGTAGTATATCTGTCCAGGCCCTTCTAGCTTTTAAAGTTTCAAGGCGAAGTCAGGTGTAATCCTGATGGGTCTGCCATTGAATGTGACTTGACCTTTTTCTCTTACAGCTTTTAATATTCTTTCTTTGTTCTGTACATTTGGCATTTCAATTATTATGTGGCGAGAGGAGTTTCTTTTCTGATCTAATCTGTTTTGTGTTCTCTAAGCCTCTTGGATTTTATTGGCATCTCTTTTTTCGGGTTTGGGAAGTTTTCTTCTATGATATTTCCTGGACCATGGAGTTGGGAGTCTTCTCTTTCCTCTATGTCTATAATTCTTAGGTTCCATCTTTTCATTGAGTCCTTGATTTCTTGGATGTTGTGGGTGAGAGATTTTTTTAGCCTTCTCATTTTCTTTAGATGTTGTACTGATTTCTTCCATTGAATCTTCCATGCCTGAGATCCTGTCTTCCATCTCTTGCATCCTATTTTTGATACTCACATCCGTAGTTCCTGTTCTCTTCCCTTGATTCTCCATTTCCTCTTTTAACTCTGACTGTGTTTTCTTATTTTTTCCATTTCCATTTTCATGTCTTGAATGGTTTTATTCATTTTGTACATTTCCTGCTCCAGTTTGCTTGTCTTTGCCTGGAAATCTTTCATTGCCCTGTCCTTTTCCTGTTCAAGTTGAGTCACCTTGGCTTGGAGCTCTTTAATGGTGTTATTTGTTGTTTTCACTTGTGAAACTGTGGCTTCTTTGAATTCCTTCATAGATTTAAGTTCTTCTTGAAGGGACTCTATCACTTTCCATAATGTAGAATTGTCATCATTTTCATGTGTTTCTGCTGTTGTGAGGTCGTCAGAATTGGATGAACTGGGATATTTTTGCATTGTTGGAGTCATATTTCCTTGATTTCTGTTTTTTCTTGGACCTTTGTCCATGTGGATGTGTTTAGCTGTCTGCTTTGGTTGTCTTCTGGGCTTGGATCCACAGGGGGTACTTTGGTGTAGCAGTCGAATTGCTTGGCGATCGGGTCATTGCTTACAAGGGGATCTCAGGGTCACTGTGTTTCTAATAGCCTGAAGCACTGTGAGCTGGTGCAGCCTATTCCCAGGTAATGAGGAATGGCCCGGGATTGTTTCACTGCTCCCAATTCAGTCTTGTCTATGTTTCACACTGAGTGATCAGCATGTAGTGGTTCTTATAGTATGGACCTGTTCGCTCAGGCACAGATTCTGTGGACTCTGGTTGTCCCCAAGGAGTCTGAGAGGGCCTGACTCCACACCTAATATGTCTGGGTTTTCCAGAATACAGCTTCTGGCTTCCACGTTTGGAGCCCTCAGCCTCTGCGTGCCTCTGCAGTGAGCCCCATCTCTGTGCGCACCTCGCCCTGCCACTTCACTGTGAGTGCTTCCGCCCAGCTCCTTTGCTGCAGGTGCGTGCCTCTGCCCCGCCTCCCACGGCGCTGCTGTAGCATGCCGCCAGGGCTCACACGGGTCCCCAACCTTTTCTAGATAGGTGGAGGGCTCACGTGGGATGTGTGGGACCCAGTAGATTAGCAAGTGATCCCGTGTGGGGTCTGAATCCACCACTGCCGCCGCTGCGGTCCTCCAGCCGTGCACCCTGCTGCTGCCGTTGCTAAGACTCACACGGGTCTGGGTCCACAGTGTTTTCTAAATAGTTTAAGGTCCACATGAGGTGTGGGGTGCCCAGTAGGCTGTTGAGTGATTCCGTGTGGGGTCTGAATCTGCCTGCTGGGTACTAGAGTCTATCTTACAAGGTGTCTCTCCTGATGGGAGTTCCAGCTTCTCAGATTCAGCGGCTTCCATGTCCAAGAGAGGTGGGGAGGAGAGCCTTGTCCAGGGACTCCCAATGGTCCCTTGGGAGCTGGGCATGACCCCGGCAGGTCTAGTCCCTCCAATTTTTGTACAGCGTCCGATAACTGTGTGCTTTTTATGGCTGTCTTCCCCAAGCTCAGAATGCGTCCCTGTGGGCCGCTGTCATCTTGGATCCTCTGGATTATTTTCTCTTATTGTTTCCTTCTCAGAAAAACTTCCTATCAGTGCACATTTTGTTCTTTTTATTCATCCTGTGTCTTAAAACAAGCATTGGCTCTACTTTTATTTTAAAAGAGAGTCAGCTTTCTTCGAGTAGGCACATCAAACCACATTAGTCTATTAACTTAAGAAAATATGTCTGTGGGGAACCAAGATGGTAGTGGGACACATTTTGAGTGTGGGGAAAACAGAACACTGCAGAGATATAAGCATGCTGAGCTACAATCTGAGAATAATGAACCTGCTGTGGCTCACCTGGAAAACTCAGGGAAAAAGTAAAAGTCCCTGGATGAGGCCCCCAGACACTCAGAAAAAGAAACCAGCCAGCAGCAGATGCCGCAAAAACAGGAGAGCTTCATAATGAGAAGAGCCATTGGTTCTGAGCCAGTCAGGTTTCCAGCAAGCAGCTCCAAGCTCCAGACAAGGTACTCACCAGCTTCCTGAGTCCCCAGCTTCCATGCAGGCATTTGCGCACCAAAAAGAGGACCAATGGAGCCATGGGAGAAGATATATTCTCAGATGAACCATTATGGAAGCAACCCACAGAACAGTCTGAGCTACAGTAGAATTGCAGGAGTACCTCAGCATATCTCTAATAGAGCAACAGTCTGGGAGACACAAAAATATTTGGGCTCAACCAGAAAGGCTTGAGACAATCCAGGTCTTTCTACTGGATATACAAACACATGGAAGAACACTGTCACCAGACGAGGCAGTAGGGGTGGGGGTGGGGGTAGAGGAATGGTATGGTGGATGGGGGTGTGGTGTAGGGGTTGGAGGAGTGGGGGATGGGAGAGTGGAGGATGGGGGAGTGGAGGATCAGTGTGTTGGGGGGTGGGAGGGTTGTACTTCTTGCCGTGGTACAGGTCTGATCAATTCAGGACCTGAGGCTGAGTGGGAAGCTCTGACTTCCAGACAGATGTCTTCCCAGCTTCCTGAGCCTCCAGCTTCCCTATGGTTACTCTAGTGCTCAAAAGAGGACCAGCAGAGCCACAAGAATGGTAAGCTCAGATCAGGCTGAAAGGTGGGTGGTCAAATTAAAAGGAGGTGGAGCTCTACTGAGTCCAAACCCTGGGACTAATAACATTGCTTTCGATAGGCTGATTTCAATGCTGAGATCTGGTTACTGCCCCTTCTGAGGAGTTCTCTTGATTGGTTAATAAAAGTAACTGACAGCCAATTAGCTGGGCAAAAAGAGTATAGGAAGGTGGACTTCCTGAGATTAGAACAGGAACCCTGCATTTTACACAGAGGATTAGTTCATTCCACCAGGAGACATGGAAGCAGGTAGATGTGTTTGAAGATGCTGGAAAATAATCACAGGCACATGGTGGTTTGAGATTCCTTGATCTGGGTTAACTTAAAGTAGCTAAATGAGAGTCTTCCCAGCACAGGTTTAAGTGTTAAAATGTTAAAAGGTCGTGGTGTATTTAATTACTGGGGAAAGGAGCATGGCAGCTTATAAGCCATCAGTCCAAGCAATCCATGGCAGTCAGACTCCTGGACTCTTGGACTCCCATTGAACTCTAGCAAATCTCCTGCCTAGCCACCAGTAATTCTATTGGCCTTATATAGCAATTTATATTACTTAACAAAGTTTAGGTTACAGGTGGTGTAGGCCATCCCTGGTCCAGGGCTCTTTCTCCAGGTAAAATCAGGTCACCGGTTAAGACGGGCTAGGCCCATCAGATGATCTCCCCAGGCCTGCCAGCTGCTCTGCCAGGCTGCCAGCTGCCGGCCTAATCTTACAGTTTATACTTACTAATAACTAAAATTGATAATTAAATTGCAGTTTCAAAGGTTCATAGTGGATCTCCCTGCAGTGCACCTTGTCTCTCCCTAGCAGAATACCAGGTCTTCAGTGTCTACAGTTCTGGACCTGGAGCAGTGGGTTCTTGGCATTGCTCAATGACCAAGTGATGCAGACTACAAGGGCTCAGCGCTTAGGACCGAGAGGCTCAGAGGTGTCCTAGGGACTACCTAGGAGGAACCACCTGGGTGGACCATGACCACAGACCTGACCCTTGGACCAGACACATGAGCAACAGGGAGTCTGCAACCCTAGACTATAATCCCTGGCCCTCTGACCTCCCTATTGACCTCACTACGAAGAACTGCTTGCTGTAATAACACATCCCACCCTAATCCCAACCTGAGTACCCAGTTGGGACACAACAGGAAGGGGTGAACTTCGGGTGGCTCACTGAGGTCCCGCCCCCAACACAAGGCCCCACCCAGCTTGTGGAAAGCTACAGACCACAAAGATTATATGGTCTCTATACCAAAGCTGCATCCTTGGCACCAGGTCCAGAAGACACTATGAACAATCAGCTAAGGACAACCAAATGGCTAAAGGTCGGCAAAATAACAAAACAGACAAAACTCAGAGAAATATGACTCCAACAATATTCAGATATGGTACTGCAGCAAGAACTGACCATCCCACCACAGCTGAAACACATGAAAATGGTGACAAATCTATACCTATGAAAATGATAGAAGCCTTAAAAGAAGAAAATAAATCCCTCAGAGAATTTAGAGAAATCACAATTCTACAATTGAAAGCAAAGGAGAATTCCATTAGAGACTTCAGAGCTATCTCACTCACACAAGACTGGGAAAGAGACAAGGCTATGAAAATTGCAGGCAAAGACAAGCAAATTGGAACAGGAAATGTATAAAACAGTTCAAGACCTGAAGTTGTAAATAAACACAATAAAGAAAACACAAGCAGAGACAATCCTGGAGATGGAAAACCAAAGAAAGAGAACAGGAACTACAGACATGAGTATCACAAATAAGATATAAGAGTAGGAAGATAGAACCTCAGGCATAGAAGACTTGATTGAAGAAATCAGTACAATAACCAAAGAAGATGAGAAAGCTAAAGAGTTCCTCACCCACAACATCTAAGAAATCAAGGACTAAATGAAAAGACAAAACCTAAGAATTATAGGCATAGATGAAAGAGAAGACTCTGGACTCCAAGGTTCAGGAAACATTTTCAACAAAATCATAGAAGAAAACTGTCCAAACTTAAAGAAAGAGAGGCTGGTAAAATTCCAATAGACATACAGTACACCAAATAGATTAGACCAGAAAAGAAATTCCACTCACCACATAATAATTGATACTCCAAATGTACAGAACAAAGAAAGAATATTAGAAGCTGTAAGAGAAAAGGGTCAAGTAATCTATAATGGCAGACTCATCAGAATTACACCTGACTTCTCCCCAGAAACCTTCAAAGCCAGAAAGACCTGGGCACACATCCTACAAGCCCTAAGAGACCATAGGTACCAGCCAAGACTACTATACCCAGCAAAAATTTTTATCACCATAGATGGAGAAAACAAGATATTCCATGACAAAACTAAATTTAAACAATATCTAGCCACAAATCCAGCTCCACAGAAAATAGTAAAAGAAAAATACCAAGCCAGAGCATATAACTACCTAGGAAAACACAGGAAACAAAAAAATCATCACGGTTAAACCAACAGAGACACACAAACACATAACCATCACCTACAAAAATATAACAGAAAATATCAATCTATGGTCATTAATATCTCTCAGCATCAATGGACTCCACTCCCCAATAAGAAGACAAAGGCTTATAGAATGGATCTGTAAATAAGACCATCATTTAGCTGCATAAAAGAAATACACCTCAGTAACAAAGATAGACTCTATCTCAGACTATAGGGCTGGAAAAATATGTTTTCCAAACAAACAGTACCATGGAGCAAACTGGAGTAGCCATATGAAATAAAGTAGATTTTCAACCAAAATTAATCAAAAAAGGTAGGAAAGGACACTACATATATGTCAAAGGAAAATTTCATCAAGATGACATCACAATTCTGAATATCTATGCCTCAAATACAAGGGCAGCCTCATTTGTAAAAGAAACTCTTCTAAAGTTTAAACCACAAAACAATCCACATACATTAATAGTGGGAGACTTCAACACCCCATTCACACCAATGTACAGGTCATTGAGAGAGAAACCAAACAGAGAAATAATGAGACTAACAGAGGTCATGAAACAAATGGACATAACAGATATCTACAAAATGTTTCACACAAACACAAAAGAATACGCCTTCAGCAACTCACAGAACCTTCTCTAAAATTGACCATATAGTCGGTCACAAAGCAAGTCTCAACAGACACAAGAAAATTGAAATAACCCCTTGTATCTTATCAGACAACCATGGATGAAAGCTGGACTTAAACAACTGCAGAAATGACAAAAAAAAAAAAAAACCTACACATTCCTGGAAACTGGACAACTCTCTACTCAATGACCACTGAGTTGGGGAACAAATAAAGATGGAAATCAAAGACTTCCTAAAATCCAATGAAAATGATGGCACAACATACTCAAACCTATAGGACACAATGAAAGCAGTGCTATGAGAGGAAAGTTCATAGCACTAAGTGCCTTCAAAAAGAAAATTGTGACAGCTAATATTAGCAACTTAACAGCAGAACTAGAAGAGCTAGAAAAAAATGAAGCAAATACTCCCACGAGGAACAGACGGCATGAAATCATCGAACCCAGGGCTGAAATCAACAACTTAGAAGCAAAAAGAACAATACAAATAATTGATGAAACAAAGAAATGGTTCTTGAGAAATTCAACAAAATAGACAGTCCCTTAGCCAACGTAACTAAAAGGCAGAGGGAAAATACCCAAATCATTAAAATCAGAAATGAAAAGAGAGAAATAACAACAGACATATAGGAAATCCAAAGAATCTTTAGGTCTTACTTCAAAAACCTATACTCCACAAAATTTGCAAACCTTAGCGGAATGGACAATTTTCTTGATAGATTCCACCTACCAAAGTTCAATCATGATCAAGTTAACAAATTAAACAGTCCTATAAACCCTAAGAAAATAGAAGTCATTAAAAGTCTCCTGACCAAAAAAAAGCCCAGGACCAAATGGTTTCAGCACAGAAATCTACTAGACATTCAAAGAAAAGCTAATACCAATACTCTTCAAACTCTTCCACAAAATAGAAACAGAAGGAACACTGCCAAACTCATTCTATAAGGCCACAGTTGTGCTGATACCTAAACCACACAAAGTCTCAACAAAGAAAGAGAAGTTCAGACCAATTTCCCTCATGAACATAGATGTGAAAATACTCCATAAAATACTTGCAAACCAAATCTAAGAACACAGCAAAAATGTCATATACCATGATCAAGTAGACTTCATCCCAGAAATGCAGGGTTGGTTCAACATACGAAAATCCATAAACATAATTCATCATATAAACAAAATGAAAGAAAAAACACATGATCATATCACTAGATGCTAAAAATACATTTGACAAAATCCAATACCCCTTCATGCTAAATGTCCTGGAGAGAGCTGGAATAAAAGGACCCTACCTATAGATAATAAAGGCAATAGTCAGCAAGCCAATAGCCAATATCAAATTAAATGGAGAGAAACTTAAAGCATTTCCTCTAAAATCAGGGACAAGACAAGGATGCTCATTCTAGCTAGAGGAGTAAGACAACTAAATGAATTCAACGAGATACAAATTGGAAAGGAAGAAGGCAAAGTATCCCTGTTAACAAATGATATGATAATATACATAAGTGACTCCAAAAATTCCACCAGAGAACTCCTAAAACTGATAAACACCTTCAGCAAGGTGGTTGGATACAAAATTTATTCAAAAAATTTGGTAGCCCTTCTTTATACAAAAGACAAATGGATTGAGAAAGAAATCAGGGAAACAACACCCTTCACAATAGCCACAAACAATATAAAATTCCTGGGGGTAATTCTAACCAACCAAGGAAAAGACCTATATGACAAGAAGTTCAAGTCCTTAAAGAAAGTGAAGTGGTCATCAGAAGATGTAAAGATCTCCCATGCTCATGGATAGGTAGGATCAACATAATAAAAATGACCATCCTGCCAAAAGCAATATAAACATTCAATGAAATTCCTATCAAAATACCTACACAATTATTTACAGACCTTGAATGAACAGTTCTCACCTTCATATGGATTAAAAAAAAAAAAACCCAGAATAGCTAAATCAATCCTGTACAATAAAAAACCATCTGGAGATATCACCATCCTAGATTTCAAGATATGCTACAGAGCAATATAAATAAAAACAGCATGGTACTGGTATAGCAACAGACCAGTTGATCAATGGAACTGAATCAGAGACCAAAAAATAAACCCACACACCTATGATCACTTAATTTTTCACAAAGAAGCCAAAACTTTACAATGGAAAAAGGAAAGAATCTTCAACAAACGGTGCTGGTTTAACTGGATATCAATAAGTGTAGGAACGTGAATGGGCCAATACTTATCACCTTTCACAAAACTTAAGATCAAGTGGATCAAAGACCTTAACATAAAGCCTGACACACTAAATCTGATAGAAGAGAAAGTGGGGAAAAGCCTCAAACTCATTGACACAGGTGACAACTTCCTGAACAGAACACTAATAGCTCAGGCTCTAAGACCAACAATCAATAAATGGGACCTCATGAAATTGGAAAGCTTCTGCATGGCAAAGTACACTATCTACAGATTGGTATAAGATCTTTACCAATTCCACAACCGACAGAGGGCTAATATCCAAAATTTATAAAGAATTCAAGAAAATAAACACCAAGAAACTGAATAATCCTATCAAAAAATAGGGAACAGAACTAAACAGTGAATTCACAAAAGAGGAATCTCTAATGGCTGAGAGACACTTGAAGAAATGCTCAACATCCTAAATCATCAGAAAAATTCAGGTCAAGATGTCTCTGAGATTCCATCTCAAATCTGTCAGTATGACTAAGATCAAAAACTCAAATGACAGCACATTCTGGCGAGGTTATGGAGAAAGGGAACACTCCTCCATTGCTGGTTGGAGTGCAAACTTGTACAGCCACTGTGGAAATCAGTCTGGCGATATCTTAGAAAACTTGCAATAGCTCTACCTCAAGACCCAGCTTTACCACTTTTGGGTATACATCCAAATGATTCCTCAACAAATCACAAGGAAATCTCCTCAATTATGTTCATAGCAGCTTTATTTGTAATAGCTAGAAACTAGAAACAACCCAGATGTCCCTCAACTGAAGAATGGATAAAAAAGCTGTGGTACATCTACACAATGGAATACGACTCAGCCATCAGAAGCAAGGACATCATGCAATTTGCTGCCAAATGGATGGATCTAGACAAGCTCATCCTAAGTGAGCTAACCCAGACCTAGATAGATGAACATGGCATCTATTCACTTATAACTGGGTTTTATCCATATAGCACAGGATAACTGTCCTACAACCAACAGAGTAGAAGGAACAGGACTTTGTTACCTGTTAGTGGGACACTTTTTCCTAGTCGAGCTGCCATGTAGAATCTTAGTACAAGAGGAAGCTCTTAGCCCTCATATGACCGTTGAACTGAGGGGGCTGATATGTTGAGGCACCCCACACTGCAGGAGTAGGATAGGTGGTAGAGTAGCTAGTGGGTGGGAGGGTAGGCCCAGAAGGGGTGGAATGAGGGGACTGTGATGGAGATGTAAGTTGAAGTAATAAATAAACATTAAAAAAAAAAACATGTCTGACAGTTCATAGAATCTACCAATTAGAAGCAAAATAGAAATTAGTACAATGGGCAACAGTTGACGTAGCTGAAATAAGAAATTGTGTATGCCCAAGCATTTATTGTCATGGGAAACATAAAATTAGAGCAGACTGAGTTGGACAGAAGTACTCTATTTCATTTAAGCATTTTAAGGCCAGAGTCTTTGAAGTTGTTACTGTTATACTATATTCAGGGTTCTTAGTTCTATTGGAAGTTGTTGGAAAAATAATTCCCTTATGCATCATAGATGTGATTTCTGTTTAGGCATTTTATTTCATTTCCATGAGACCCATTTAAATAGATCTAATTTTAGAAGGCTTTACTCCCTCCAATATTATTACTACTGCTAGTTGTTACTATAGAAAACTATTTTATTTCATTACCTCAGTGAGAAAAGCTTTATGATGGCAGTTTATTATTCCATTTTATTTTTCTAAAGATCTCAGTATTTTCTCCTTTCTTTAATCTCTTTTATATTTTAAGATATTTTTCTACATAACAACCAGGTTAGTATCACTTTTCACTATTACAACAACCAGTTTAGTTGTTAATTTATTTATTCTTTTTAATTACTTTCCTGAAAGTGTAATTGAAGAGCATAATAGATTCTTCCCTCTATTCAAGGAATCAATTGCCTAGGAGTAAAAACACAGAAGGAAATATTCTATAATTCTATAGAGTTTATGCCTTATGTATTATGAATAATAACCTTCACTTTTTCCTACCTTTCAGATTATAAATTTTAATTTATTTATTTTCTTGTTAGGCTCTACTAGTATGATAGTTACTTTTTTCTTTGTTTTTTTGTAAGGAATCAAGTGTCTCCCTCATTTCTTATTATGTTTTACTATTTTCTTTATTTTACTTTGGGATAAAATCTCATAACTACAAAGTTAATACATCAACTTTATTTAGATACCTATGAAAGGATACAAATATGTGGCCATCTATCACTACCTAGATTATGTACATGTAATTCCTAAGCAGTTTTCCCTGCATTTTAATGAAGAATCTCATAAGTAATTCAGAAAAGGAAATCAAACCCCTGGAGATAACAATAACCTTCCATAAGCTATTAGAGCCCTGTAATCAGGTATACTGAACATCAGTGTCAATAAAAATAGCATCCTCTTGACCTTCAACCTCTTGTGTTGTTCTAGAAATAAAATGAGTTTGTAGAATGAATTCATCAAGTGAGGAATTTATTTCTAGGATTTATTTTTCTTGGTTG
>CAJQZJ010001694.1:12513877-12527753 GCA_907164525.1 Lophiomys imhausi | reverse complement strand
AGTCTATCACAGTTATTTTCTAAGCTACTCAGAAATCAAGTTGCTAAGAGACAAGCAATATTTGCTTATCTAAATATAAGAGATAGATAGGGCATCTTCAAAAACCTCAAGAGATCTGCAGAATATGGCATTCAAAGATGTTTTCTTAACTTAAGATTTTTTTGATATCGAGACATGTCAGCTCCTGACAGCACCCCCTATTCTATTCCAAGTAGAAGATTAGCATCGAAGAATCTCCAGTGGGAGATGATTGAATTGGTGGTAAGCCTTTCTCTTGACAAGAAAAAAACCCTTGCTTCAACTGTAAACAGAATGCTGTCCAAAAAGGACAAAACTTGGAAGCAGGTAAGTCGACAGCCTAGCTCTGCCAAGACAGGGTAGGTAAGTCCTTCATAATTCCTGCTTTACAATCAATGTCTGTCAGAGAAACGAGGCCAAATGGCTGAAGATTGATGCTGTAATGTATGGAGAGAAAATGGGAACTGTCCAGGCATCCACTGGTATGTCATTTCTTTGTTTTGGAAGCTGCAGGCCCTGTACTTCCTATACAATCAGATATATTTATCCCTCTCAGGTCTCTGAGGTGGTTGAAGAATAGATAGCTAGAGTCTCGTAGTTAAATTTTGAGTTGTTTAGGAATCAAGAGGGTGTTCTGGATCTAAGAAGATATTTTTAAAATTTTGAGGCAAGTTAGTATGAAAGCTGAGTTAGATATAGAACTTCAAACTCATGGAGATGGTTAGATAGTAGAATGTTAAAGTCAGGTGCGAAATGCATATGGACTGGACATTGGGAATTTATGCTAAGCCATATAACTAACATAATTGCGGCCTATTTATTTCTGTTGTTTTGTTTTGTATTTATAGTTATAAGAAAAAGAACCATTTGTTGGACTGAAAGAGAGAGCTGTTGGGGGGAAAAAGAAATACCTTGAAATAAAAAAAAAAAAAAAAAAAGGAGGGGGGGGGGGGGGTTGAGGGGGAGGATGGTGGAAGAGTGGGACTGGAAGGGGGAGTAGGGAAGGGATTGTGATAGAGATGTAACTTGAAGAAATAAAAAATAAATTATTAAAAAATGACAATAGCAGAAGCACATACTGACAGAGATAAAGACTACTTTTATAGCATGCTCTCTATTCCTCTCTGTTACTTTCCCAAGGACAACAAATTTCTTCAGAAGTGTTCAGAAATAATTGAGGTTAGGAGAGACATTTGGTGTTCTTGATAGACTGTGTATGATTTTAGTGATACATGTCAATTATAATTGAATACACACATGCACACAAAAAAGCACACACTCACACACACGCACAGGGAAATCTATTCTTTTAGAGTCTTTATTTGATAGAAAATACTGATACTGGAGTTGATAAAAACATGAGAAGTTGAATTTTTTCTTCTCATGAACTCTCAGATATTCATAAGAATTAATATGTAATAGAAAAACTTACTAAGGAATGGATCTTTTTCAAAGTAATAAAATTCTTCTTTATCAAGTAATAATACATTTAATTTGTAATATTACAATACAGTTGAATATATTTATCCACTTATGTATGAACCTATCTGAAATTAGTGTATTTATGCCTTAAATGGAATATAACACAATAGCTAACATTTTTCCTACTTAAGGAAAATTCTACAATATATAGTAATGTTCATTAAATGTTTTACAAAGACATGATGAATTGACAAATTTTTACCTATGACCACAATCTGTGTTTATTTTATTAAAAAATTTTATATCATATATTTTGATTATATTCTTTACCCTTACCTAACTCCTTTCAGATATTCCCTCTCCCTACCCACTAAACTTCATGTTCTTTCTCTCTCAAAGACAAATAAACAATTGAAAAAAAATGCACGTAAAAAGATGGAGTCCATTTTATGTTGGTTAGCTACTATACTTCTGAAGTGTTGGGGATAAGTGGGCACAAAGTCAAAAAAATATTTGAAAGTGTTATCTGGTGATAACATGATAATAAGCAAGTAATTTGGCATGTCATTGAGTATATGAAATTCCTAAATATTTTCTTAAAAATTTCTGTATAGGAGTGATATGCCTTCATGCATATCTTTGATTCCATTGGGTTTGGATTTTCATACAAGATGGAAGATAAAAGTCTAGTGTTTTTCTTTTGAGTATGGATATCTCATCTTTGTAGCAGTCTTTGTTTAGAAGAGCAACTACAGGTTTTGGATGTACCCAATCTGTAAGTCCAGTTCTAACCAATAAATAAATGTTGTCTATTGATTTCATCAAGTTTTGGGATGAACTTCTGTTATTCCTATGCTTCAATGAACAAACTTTTACCTCCTTTTGACTTGACTTGGCTCAGTCTTCTGTGGACTAGCGGTAAGTTAGAGTCCATGATTTGAGCAGAAATTTCACTGCTTTCCCTGACAGTTTGTGGGAAGGAGAGATTTTGTTTCCTGTTAGTTCCTATATACCTCTAAAGGACTTCCACATGCTGTTTTTGTTTCTTTCCTACTTTAAGGGACAGTGTGTTAGGATAGAACTACCTCAAGCAGCTTCAGCTGCATTTGTCAGTGCATCATAGTTCAGCTGGGCATTGGTTTTTACATTGATTCACAGGAGGTTCTATTGCCTACTTCCTTGGGGAAACTAAAGTTTTTTGTTATTCTTGGAAGGTAGTATGATTTTTTAAACTAATGGAGTGGTAAATGCTTAAAATTGAATAAACAAAAGGAGACTAATCATCAAAGTAATCAAATAAACCATAATTGGTAAATTATTATTATTTAAAAATGTATAGCTATTGACTAGTAAATTTACATTTCTACATTGCATTACATCCTTGTATATATTCATGTGTTAAGACTTATTTCTTAAGCTGGGTGTGGTGGCACACACTACTTTTAATCCCAGCACTCGGGAGACAAAGGCAGGAAAATCTCTGTGAGTTCAAGGCAAGCCTGGTCTACAAAGTGAGTCCAGGACAGTCAAGGATACATAGAGAAACCCTGTCTCAAAAAACACAAAAAACAAATACAAACAAACAAAAACAAAAAAAATTTTTTTCTTCAGAGTGGTGTTAGTAGGAGGCAGAACAAGAACAACTTTGATTTTATAAGATCTGGTAGAAAGCCTAACAGTGATAGAAAAAATGTCCATCAAGATGACTGGGAGTCTTGAGGTTCTTTTGTTCTGTGACTGTGAACTGAACAGACTGTTGTTCCATTACACACTTCTGGATAAGCAATCTCGCACGATGAACAGAGAAATTTGTCTTCAACTGGAACTATAAGCCACTCACTAAAATAAGTCTTTTCTGGTTATAAAATCATTTATCCTGCACATTTTTTGACATTGATCTAAAGCTGACCAACAAAATTTAGTAATTTTAGGATTATTAGGATTTTACTTAAATAAACTACAGAAGAACATTTTTTAAAATGAAGCAATTAGAATGTCTTTTGAACATTTAAGTGCATCTGTCCATTTTTATCCTAAATATGGCTACATAGAATATTGAAGCTCTTGGGTGTATACCTAGAAGTGGTATGGCTGGGTCCTGAGGCAAAGCTATTACAAGTTTTCTGAGATATCGCCAGATTGACCTCCATAGTGGTTGCACAGCCTGCACTCCGACCAGCAATGAAGGAGGGTTCCCCTTTCTCCACACCCTAGCCAGCATGTGTTGTCATTTGAGCTTTTGATCTTAGCCATTCTGACAGGTGTGAGATGGAATCTCAGCGTCGTCTTGAGTTGCATTTCTCTGATGATTAAGGATGTTGAGCAGAGGGTGGAAGGGCGGGTTAGGAGGGGCGAATAGGGAGGGGTTTGTTACTGAGATGTAACTTGAAGAAAAAAAAAATAAAGTATTTATAAAAAAAAAAAAGGATGTTGAGCATTTCTTCAAGTGTCTCTCAGCCATTAGGGATCCTCCTTTGTGAATTCGCTATTTAGCTCCGCCCCCCCATTTTTTTGATTGGATTGTTTGGTTTCTAGGCATTTAATTTCTTGAGTTCTTTGTAGATTTTGGATGTTAGCGCTCTTTCAAATGTGGGGCTGGTGAAGATTTTCTCCCAGTCTGTAGGCTGCCGTTTTGTTCGAATGACAATGTCTTTTGCCTTACAGAAGCTTTTCAGTTTCATGAGGCCCCATTTATTGATTGTTGGTCTTAGGTCCTGAGCTGTTGGTGTTCTGTTCAGGAAGTTGTCACCTGTGCAAATGAATTCGAGGGTTTTCCCCACTTTTTCTTCTAGTAGATTTAGTGTGACTGGCCTTATGTTAAGGTCTTTGATCCACTTGGACTTAAATTTTGTACAAGGTGATAAATATGGGTCTAATTTCATTCTTTTACAAGTGGACATGCAGTTGGACCAGCACCATTTGTTGAAGATGCTGTCCTTTTTCCATTGTGCGGTTTTGGCTTCTTTGTCAAAAACTAGGTGGCCATAGGTGTGTGGGTCAATTTCTGGGTCTTCAATTCAATTCCATTGGTCTACTTGTCTGTTTCTATACCAATACCATGCTGTTTTTATTACTATTGCTCTGTAGTACAGCTTGAAATCTGGGATGGTGATACCTCCAGATGTTTTTTAATGTACAGGATTGATTTAGCTATTCTGGGTTTTTTGTTTTTCCATATGAAATTGAGAATAGCTTTTTCCAGGACTATAAAGAATTGTGTTGGTATTTTGATAGGAATTGCATTGAATATAAGGAAGTTTCCTCATCTATGTTCATAGCAGCCTTATTTGTAATAGCAAGAAACTGGAAACAACTCAGATGTCCATCAACCGAAGAATGGATTAAAAAACTGTGGTACATCTACACAATGGAATATTACTCAGCTATCAGAAACAATGAAATTATGCAATTTGCAGCCAAATGGATGGAACTATAGAAGCTCATCCTGAGTGAGCTAACCCAGACGAAGAAGGATGCACATGGCATCTATGCACTTATAGTAGGATTTTAGCTATATAGTACAGGATATCTATACTACAACCACCGCCCCAAAGGGATATAGACTTTTTTTGTTTGTTTATTTGTTTTGTTTTTCAATTTTCTCTCCCTGGCAATGACACACTTTTCACTGGTGGTATTGCCTTTTAGTTCCCCAGTGTATGAGGAGGCTCTTGGCTCTGATATGACTTCTGAACTGGGATGGGGGACTGCTATATAGGGACACTCCACTCCAGAGGGGTGGGATGGAAGGGTTAGGGGGTAGAGGGTGGGAAGGCAGGGCTAGCAAGGGGGAAAAGAGGACAATATGATGGAGATGTTACCTGAAGCAACAAATAAATACATTTATTTATTTAAAAAATATTGAAGCTCTGTTTGCAATAAATTTGGAATTTTAGTACAGTAAAATAACTTAGAACAGGATAAATTGCATTCTATGTGTAGAGAATAAGTTGAAATTTACAATCTTGCATTCCCAATTTTGGTCCATGTTAACTTTAACATGGCTATAATATGTTCTAATATAAATATAAAACAATTATAAATAAGTTAATGAAAATAAATGGCTACAAAACACCTGGCATGAATTATCAATATACCATTTTCAAGTCTGGCAGTGAAATTTACTTTTCTTTGAGATAAAACAAGTAGTAATTTTATAATGTCCACCAAGGTGGTTTGGATGTAAATATGAGCGAGCTACCAGAGAAAGTTTTGAAGTTGAATTCTAAGTATTTTTAAATTTAGCCAACAAGAACCCTGGCTGTTGTTCAACTCAGATAGGGCTGTGTAGTTTTCACCTGATTTCGTGTAGTCAACTTTTCAAGAAGCACTAACAACTGTATAACCCCTATTCCTGCATGAAAATACCCTCTATTTTCACTGTCTTCCCTGTAGTTGCAGATAAAGAAAACCTCCTCCATCATTGACCCTAAGCATAAAAGAAAGCTATGGGAAGGGAATTTAGGACATGTTCTTAAATAGCTACTTCCAATTGCAGCAAGAAACATTTTAGATTCATATGTCATTAAACTCAGAGACAAAATCATGCCTGTTACAACATTTAGGTGTTGTACTGTTCTCATGATTTGGAATTGAACCAGATGGCAGAATCTGGGTCTAGTCTTTGAATTTCCATCTTCAAAAGAGAAAAATCCAGATATACTTTAGCACATAATAAAACCTGGGTATTGGAAATCAAATGTTAAATTTTGTTCTTTTGTTCCAGTTAAAATGCTGAATGAACACTGTATAAACACAAAGGGCCTGATAGAGTGGAATAGCTTTGTAAACTGAACACCAGTCTCAGATGGCATAATGACAGCTGGAGAAGTTTAGATAAGGAAAAATGAAATGTCAGAATTCTTGTCTTAGGGGCCTGTAGTAGGCTGGCATATGCTTCTGTTGAAATTGTGGGAACCTGCCTAATCCAATTATTGAAAAGTGAGGGTTTATGAAAAAAAAACTCACTGTACTTTCTGTTATGATAGAAAATGTCCTTATGTATTTCTGTGAGACAAAAAAAGACCCACTAGATTATATATATTCCATTTTTCTTGTTTAGAAAATTAGAGAAGGGAACTATCTACATAATACTCAAAGCAAAAAAAAAAAAAGGGGGCAATTGTGGAAACTGGCTATTTTAATGCTGTCAAAGTTAACACTTAAAAATTTAAAAAAACAAACAGCTCTACCTAGGCTACATGCAAATCCCTCTCAGTGCTGATTTCTTTGAAACAGCTCAAGGATGAGTGTTGTTGTACTGCCACCTGGTGAGTAGGCAAGTAGGACAGACAGTGGATACCAATACCTGAAAAAGCAACATGTCAAGGGTTGCTGAGTACTTTTAATAGGATGAGTTAGTACAGCTGTTATATCTGTGTTTGCTGACAACTCATATAAGCATTATATCATCTTTCCCACTGTCAAGCAGCATTCCTTTTGTTTGTATGTTTTGGGGTTGTTTTGCCATTGTTTTTTGGCAGAGTATTCTAACATCCAGGCTTGATTCAAGTTCATGATCCTCCTGTCCTATGAGTACAGAGATTTACAAGGCATGTGGTTTTTGGTAACATATGTATGTTTCTCATATTATATTGACTTGCAACTAAAACTTTCATTTTAGTTTGTATGAAGTAAATGAGCATGTTCCTGGTAAAGTGCCAGAGTTAGTGAACTATCTCTAGAAATGACGGTGGAAAAGAGTGACCTGACCTAAATTTCTTCTCTTTCAAATGGTTCATTTTATGTACACAATCTTGACTGTCAAACTATGCATTCAATTTAGCTACTCTTTGATTTTTCATTACATCTTTTTCCTTAAAAAAAAAAAAAAGTGGTTTGGCCCAGAAAAGAATAGATTCAACAATTTAAAGCTGGCTTTCAAAAGCAATAAATGTAAAGCAAGGAAAGGAGTCACATGGGAGAATGTTCTACTAAGTGGTATATTCTGTAATGTACTTTTTAAACTGGTGATAATCATGAACTGTGCTGGCAAGTAAATGTAGGTGTTAAGTTCACAAAATTTTTAGGTTTTTTTTTGGAGTAGTCTTGTTTTGCCTGGTAATGGATATGAAGATAAAATTTAATATTTACAGAGATTGTCCTGTTTGTTTCTATATTCCAAATTAAATAGCAGAATTGAGGGTAAATGAGAGAAAGAGGAAGGCTAAGGATCGTTGATATGGCAGAACCATGATATAGGGACTCAACTTTCAGCAGAACCAATGTAACTTCTGGAATATAAGAACTGTAAAAAGGAGGGATGCTTACCAGTGTTATATGTACAGAGCATATTCCTAGTGAATGTGATAAATTAAGACAAAGTGGTAGCCACAGCTGTGGGATTCTAGTTGATTTAGGTCACTGTCATTTCAGAATTTTTCAAATGAGATGGTATCTAAGCTTGTGCTAGGGAATTTATAAATTAATCACTACTTATAGCAACCTTCAAGGATATATGATTCTTAACTCCACAGTTCTGGTTCATCTTCAACATATATAAACAGTCACCACAAATGCATGTGCTTTTTATTAGCTTTTTTATCACTTGTCTTTATCAATATTGATAAGTACATGCTGTTGGTTACTACATAGGAGTGAAGATTTGCTGTTATGTACACATATCAAAAAATCTATAATACTAGAGGAAGAAAATAGTAAATATAGAACTTTTGGGGGAATCAATTCGCAGATGGGAAATTAGAATATTTAGAGCCTGTTATCATACCCAGGGGAAAAAAATCTGCTCATCCAGTTTTATCCAGTGGTTTCTATCTCTAAAGAATATTAAGTCATTGAATAGGTTTGGCTAGCAGTTGCATTTGAAAACTCATTTATTTATGGAAAGATTTGCTTTTTTTGAAATATAAGAAGAAAAAAGAACACAATATTTTGAAAAAAACTTGAGAAAAGAATGTGGGACAAAGCATTTCAAAAACAGAATCATGTTTAAAGTACTATTGACAGTTCTGATCATTGCTCATTTTTGAAGGACAAGGAGCTATGGGGTATTTTTGTTCTCAAATTGGGGCATGCCTAATTCCTGCTTCTCCTTCAGACCTATGTCTACAATCCTAAATCAAAAGTGGGATTTTGGTTGCAACTTTAGAAGCATTGATTGAGGAGGAAGATGGGAAGAGACAGAAGATAACCATGTCTTCTATCTCTCTTCATTGTGAACAGTGAGCACACATAAATCCTGCTGTGACAGAAAATTGCAAGATAATACAAAAAAGTAAGAATGGTTTAGTTTGGAAATATTAAGACTGAAAGAACAGAATTCTTTTTTTAAAAAAATCACCAAGTGTAACATGGTCACCAATTTTCAGGCTCTCCTGTAACTAGGATGCCCATGGACGGGGAACATACCATCACCCAAGACACTCTAGTGATCTTGGCCTGTAGATGACATGTGATAAAACAGATCCCAAGAGAGCGCCTGATTCAAATTGACATCAAGTTTTTTTTCAGATTATACCTGCCCAAATATATTTTTAAGCATGTTACAGGAGTACTGTCTTGTCCAATGTGCATCTCAATGTTCAGTTGCAACATCATAACATCTATGCTAATTTTCACCTTCCAGTGATTTGATTCTCTTTGTAATCATCAGACTGCATTTTGCCATAATATTCACTCCTATGTCTTTATTGGAAACATGTGCAATATGTATAAATTTGTCATCATTATTTATATATTAATATTTTAAAATATTTTATTAGTATATACTAGTTACACATAATGGTGGATTATGTTACGATATATATTCACACACACACACACACACACACACACACACACACACACACACACACATATATATGTATATATATGTATGTATTTTGAACTTACTCACTCCTATTGCATTTTCTTGTGCCCTGCAGATTCCCCTTCTCTTCACAACTAGTCCCCCTTATACTTTTAGGTATTGATGCTTACTCTTTAACAGATAGAATGATCTTAGTAAGATTTAAAGAAAAGAATTGATAAGAACTCTTAAAGAAGTTCAGGTAGAATTGAAGACAATAAAAGAGAATGTAATACAGCTCCGTTCTTTTTCAACAAACCTTTGGTTTGGCATTTTCATTTTTATCTTTGAATGATTTTTCAAGTTTTACCTCAGTGAACAGTATATAGCATTTAAGAGGCTTTTAAAAACTTCTATGAAATCCCAGGTGTCCTATGCTTTAATTCTATCAGAAGACAATCATATTGCCAACAGCTGAGTGGGAATTGTAGTAACATATTTTATAGAATAAATTGTCATATTCTAAAGATCATTACAATAATGAGGATGTCTGCAAAGTTACATTAATAACTAAAAGCTACACCTGTGCTATAAGAGATGTCCAAATGAGCATTTTATGGAAAGATTCAACATCTTACTTTTGTAATAGCATAGATTTAGGAACCAACTGATCCATACAAATGTTAAAATCAGCCAGAGGACTCATTAGCATCGGGGTGTTGTACGTGTGAAGCACATGGTACTACTTCCTTTCCTAGGATCTTTTCCTGTCAGTGGAGACAATTTTCCAACAGCTCATATTGCTTAAATGTCAGCAAAAGAATCACAACTTTCACACAAAAATAATAATTTTTTTGTAATTTGTCTTCTCGAGTGTCACAATTTTTTCAATACCTAGAATCTACAGCATACACAATATACATCTTTATTTTAAATTGTTCACTTTATGTTTTGAAAAATAAATATGATGATAGCTCTGAGGATGTACCTCAAAAATTAAATATAATTTTTGCAATTAAAATCTAGAAAGTGCAATAGGAGTAAGTTCAAAATACATTATGCTCATTTAAAAAATATCATAACACAATCCACCATTGGTAGAAAGGCATTTTAGTTCCCCTGTATCATCATAATGTCAGGTGGATAAGAACCACTGGAGAAATATGAGACCTGTGACAAAAGATGGTGTGTACCTTCTGGAGTATTTCTGAAGTGCAGATTGCTTGTCATCACAGAAATATATTGATGAGAATTAGGTTTCAAGAAGGTTGTTTGAAAGAATAAAGTTAAAAAACAATGAGAATGTGTTTCTTTAGGAAATAGTATATGCTAACTTTTCATATCTGTCATGAGAAGAACTAATGGTTAAGAGCTGTGGAAAATATTAGTGCAGTTAAATTTTATACACCATGGGCAGTTGGAATGAGGAAAGCCTTTCGAGACAGAGATTTTACTACAGATAAATATTTAGCTTTCTTTGTAAATTGATTTTAAATTAAAAGCTGAAAAAATACATTGGAAAAAATAGGGGTTCTATTTAAAAATTTTTTAAATTTTAAAATTTCAAACCAGAATCAGGGAGTTTGCAGTGAGACTATATCCTAGTAGTGTCAGAAGCTACATCCAAAAAGTCTCACCTTCATGTGTACATAAACCTGAGCTGAACAAGGACAACAACAACTGTGCTAAATTGGATGAGGAAAAGCCCAGGAGGCCTCAGCCTTACACAGGGAACCACAGACAACTCAGGTATACTGAAAGTGGGAGAAATAGTCTTTGCCAAGGAAGAACACACTAACTGATTATCCAGTATCAAACTGTCAACCATGAAAACATTCATACAAGTAATATTATACAGATGGAACAGGCTTAATTTAGGAATACATGTGTGTATACACATATGTGTGCAACAATAATTAACGAAAAGAGGTAATGAATTTGGAAGAGAGGAATTATGTAGTTATATTATCTTATAAAATATAAAGAAAGTAGGGATTTTAATCCTATTATACAGGATTAAGAAGTGGGAACTGTAGTAAAGGCAACAAGAGTACACTCACAGAGACTGTGGACAATATCTGAACGAGAATGTGCCAGATGAGGTCCCAGTATTGAGAGGAGAAGAGAACATAAGTTGTAATCCCTAACCCCATCCCACAGAGGTCTGAAAGCACCTTCTAGCATTTTGGAAGTTTGCCATTAGTGATGAAGCATTCAGCAGAGTTCCAGCTTGTAATGAGGAAGAAGTAGAGCTAGAGTTCAAAAAACCACTGTGTACCCCCCTCTCCAGATCTGCAGTGGACCACACAATGGCATCCGCATAAAGTAGTATGCAGGGTGCCCAGAGAAAAGATACTGGTAATTGACGTAACCAAAAAAAGGGATAGCCTACTGATAGCATCAATAGAGTTGGGTATTAAGACAGGATAATTGTCTTATAAAAGAAAATTGACGGATCTTTATGGGAAAGCATTTTGGAACAGAATCCACATCCACATTCTATGTGATTTTCTAGTCATGATTTTTAATTAGAAAACAGAAATTACTAAATGTGTGAAGGAACATAACAGAACTTAAAACCCCAAATTACCATGTGTGTGGCCAGGGGTTTGAAAATATCCAGTAGAACCCCGTGGTTTTACCATATGGCATACAGCTGAGCACAATAGCTGCCATTCCCCAAAATATTCACTAGTTACTAGTAGTTCAGGAGGCCCCCATGAGCTTCCCCATGATCCAGAGCTGACTGATGAACGGCCTAGTCTTGTGCAGGCCCAGGGAGGGCAGCACACAGCTGCTTGTGCAATCAATGTTTATAATGATTGTGTCATGTCCTGAAGATAGCATTTTTCAGACCTTTTCCTTAACTTTCACCTTTTATATTCTTTCTATTCTGCCTCGCAGAATGTTCCTTGATCCTTAAAGAGAGTATACAAATACTGTGTTTAGGAATGAGCTGTCAGCCATCATTTATTCTAAGCGTTTTGAACAGCCACGAGTCTCTGGATCCACTGTCAGTTACTTCAGTGCATGAGAGAATCTTCTCTAACTAAGGACTAAAGTAGCATTTGTTTACTGGTATCAATAAAAATGTTTGGTCTATTGTTTTGTGCCATGTCAGTTTAGCTAAACCACAATAACAAGTTGCCCCCCAGGGCTTATGATCTCCAGTGCCATGAGCTTTTCACAGGGTTTGCAGGAGGAGCATGCATGGATTCTCTCATATGGAACAGGCCTGAAAGCCAATCCAAGAGTGGTTAGTTAACTCCATACAAACCACACAGATGCTTTCCTGGTAGGCACACCTTTTCTAGCAGGTGAGCATTGTAGTTCATTGGGTTCACAGAAGGGCAAGACCATTTACTTTTTATCTTCCACAGAAGTCTAAAAACACCATCCTGCATTTTGGAAGCTTGTTAGCAGAGAGGAAGCTTTCAGCTCAGTTCCAGCTTGCCACCAAGGTATGAGGTTGTCCACAGCATTAGGATCTTATCATCTATTTATTGTAGACAATCAAAGGATGGCAAGAGCCTGAGCTATTTTGGGAAATTTTCTGAATAACCACTAATAAATAAATCTCTTATACATGGCACTGTTGTTTGATAAACAGGATTTTTTTATTAAGACATAATATTTAGACATCTTTATTGACTACATTATGAAAACTCAATACATATGTACAATGTATAATAACTGGATCAGAGTAATAAAATTTTCATTCTCTTAAAAATTAATCACTTTTATGTGTGAGAACATTTATGTTCTTCTAGTTATGGGGAAATATATCATATACTGATTTAACCAACATCCACCCTTTGGTGCAATTGAAAAGTCAAAACTAATTCTAGTATTTATATATTCTGTTGTCTCATTTTTTCTATCATATCTTCATTTTTACATACTTTATCTACTATATCCTTTCCTTCTTATACATCATTGTCTTTAGTTACTACTATCTCATCTCTTTCTTCTATAAAACTGACTTATTAAGTTCCAAAAATGAATGAGAACAGATGGTGGGTTTTCTGTGCCTGGTTTCTTTTGCTTAACATAATGACTTAAATTCTACCTTTGTTTTTAAAAAATGGCAAGATTTCAAGGATTTTTATAATAAGTAACATTTACTCCTGGTTTTCATCCTGGATGTTGACAGAAATCTAGTCTGAATGAATATTTTGGCTATTAAGAACAGTGCTCCATTAAACATGAAGTGAAAGTAAATTTTAGTTATGATTTGTCTCCTTTGTGTGTATGTCTACAGTTGGAATTGCTTGATCATACGGTAGTTATTTATTTCTTAAATCTCTATGTGAAGAGTAGAAAGGTGCATCCCCATTAAAAGTGTATACTTGTTCCCCTAGCTTGTCATTCTCACAGGACCTTTTTTTTTTTTCTTTTTCATGGCAGCCATTCTAACATGGGCTTCTGTGTTAGGGATGGGACTTGTGTCCTCTTCTCCTCTCAATACTGGAACCCCATCTGGCATAGACTTGTTCATACATTGAGTATACTGCTCACAGTCTCTGTGAATGGAGATGTGCATCAGGCCTGCTGTGTTTAGAAGGACTTGTTTCCTTGATGTCTGCTATCCACTCTGACTCTTACGATGCTTCTGCCCTCTCTTCCACAGTGTTCTATAAAGCATGTGTGTGTGTGTGTGTGTGTGTGTGTGTGTGTGTGTGTGTGTGT
>CAJQZJ010001694.1:12466427-12513867 GCA_907164525.1 Lophiomys imhausi | reverse complement strand
ACTCCTTCTCTTACAGGAGGAAGCTTCTTTGATGATGGCTGAGTAAGACACTGATCTGTGAGTATAACAGAATTTTGTTAGGAGCCTTTTTTCCTGTGTTCCTGTAACAGAACAGTAGGACTTAGTTTTTTGTTAGGTCCTGGCCCTTGTAATCTCAGGACTTGTCTAATCAATAACTACTGGAGGTGGGTTCCATCTCATGGGGTGGGCCTTAAATCCACTCAGTTATTAGTTGCTTAGTGTTGCAGAATATTTGATCACACTGTGAACACCAACACTGTGAATTGAAAAATCTGTTTCTATTATGGCATGGCTCAGCCTTTAAACCTTTAGTTTTCTGTTTACAGTAAACAAGTACTTGTGTGGATCTGCCCTAGCACACACCTTTAATCCAAGGGATTTCTGTACACAGGATTAAATAAAGTTAACACTAGGTTAATAGACAGAGCAAGAAACCAGATGATAGCAATTAAACAGAAGGGAGGGACTTTGAGCTGGAGGGTATTTAATAGAGTGTAGAGAAGAAGTTGGAAGGTTTTCTCCTTCAGAGATTTTTTTCTTTCAGAAGTTTTTCTTCCTTAGAAGTTTGTTGTCCTTCAAAGCTTCCTCTAGGGTTTTTAGCTGAATAAGAAAGTCAGCTAGGTAAGCTTCCAAGCTTTTTCCTTCTGGGATGATAGATGAGTAGGAAGACCTTTATGCTTTAGGCTTTTGGCTTTTTCCTTCTGGCATGGTGGTGGAGTAGGAACATCAGCTGGGTACTTTCTCTGGCTTTATGAGTTGGCAGACTTTCAACCCAGCATCTTGCTCCTGAGACTTCATTGGTCAAATCAAATGGCTGGGATATTTTAGTTTTTTTTTGTTTAATCTTAAAGTTTTTTAAGTTTATTTTTTTCCTTTATTTTTTGTTCCTTCAAGTTACATCTCAATCACAGTCCCCTCCCTATTTCGCCCTCCAGTCCCACCCTCCCACCCTCATCCCCCATCCTCTTCCCTGTTTTCTTTTCTTTTAAGTTTAAGGTATATCTTATTTCCCCCTACAGTTTTCCCTTTCAGTCCAACAAATGGCTCTTTCTCTTATAATAATAAATACAATACAAAACAACAGAGGTAATTAGGCCACAGTTATGAGGGTTATATGGCTTAGCGCACATTCCCAATGTCCAGTCCATATGTATTTGGTACCTGACTTTAACATTCTACTATCTAAACATCTCCATGAGTTTAAAGTTCTATATCTGACTCAACATTCATACTAACTTGCAACACAATTTTAAAAGTATCTTCTTAGATCTATAACACTCTCTTGACTCCTAAACACCTCAAAATTTAATTATGAGACTCTAGCTATCTGTTCTTAAACCACCTCAGAGACCTGAGAGGGATAAATATATCTGATTTTATAGGAAGTACAGGGCCTGCAGCTTCCCAAACTAAGAAATAACATACCAGTGGCTGCCTGGAGAGTTCCCATTTTCTCTCCATATATTACTGCATCGATCTTCAGTTATTTGGTCCCGTTTCTCTGACAGACATTGATTGTAAAGCAGGGGTTATTAAGGATTTACCTACCCTGTCTAGGCAGAGCTAAGCTGTCAACTTACCTGCTTCCAGGTTTTGTCCTTTTTGGACAGCATTCTGTCTACAGTTAGATCAAGGGGCTTTTCCTACCAAGAGATAGGCTTGCCACAATTCAATCATCTCCCACTGGAGATTCTTCGATGTTCATCTTCTACTTGGAGGAGAATAGGGGATGCTGTCAGGAGTTGATATGTCTTGATATAAAAAAATCTAAAGTTACGAAAACATCTTTGAATGCCATATTCTGCAGATCTCTTGAGGTTTTTGAAGAGGCCCTATCTATCTCTTATATTAGGGTAAGCAGATGTTGCTTGTCTCTTAGCAACTTTATTTCTGATTAGCTTAGAAAATAACTACAATAGGCTGTCATAGTACCTAACAGAATGACCAGCTTGCATAACCATTAGTTTGCATTTCTTAATTATCCTAAACAGTTTATGACAATTAGTAGTAAAAGGCCGAAACATCACATTTCATTTTTTTCTTTACCTCCTAACCCTTCCATCCCATTTCTCTGGGGTGGGGTGTCCTTATATAACAGTCCCTCATCTCAGTTGAGAGGTCGTATGAGGGCCAAGAGCCTCCTCATTCATTGGGGGTCTACAAAGTGGTACCATCAGTGAAAAGTGTCTCATTGCCCGGGAGAGAGAACTATTATACAAACCAACCAATAAGCAGACAAATAGATAAAAAAGACTAAAAAATAGAAAAAATATAAAAAACATGCAAAAAATAAATAAAAATTAAAAATGAAAAGTCTATGTCCAAGTTCCCTTTGGTGTGTTAGTTGTAGTATCAATACCTTCTACTATATAGCTAAAATCCTACTATAAGTGAATAGATGCCATATGCGTCTTTCTGAGTCTGGGTTAGCTCACTCAGGATGAGCTTTTCTAGTTCCATCAATTTGGCTGCAAATTGCATAATTTCATTGTTCCTGATAGCTGAATTGTATTCCATTGTGTAGATGTACCACAGTTTTTTTAACCCATTCTTCAGTTGAGGGACATCTGGGTTGTTTCCAGTTTCTAGCTATTACAAATAAGGCTGCTATAAACATAGATGAGGAATCTTCCTTATGATTCCATGAAGAGGCATTTGGGTGTATACCCAGAAGTGGTATGGTTGGGTCCTGAGGCAAAGCTATTCCAAGTTTTCTAAGCTATCGCCAGACTGACCTCCATACTGGTTGCACAAGCCTGCACTCCCACCAGCAATGGAGGAGGGTTCCGTTTCTCCACACTCTCGCCAGCATGTGCTGTCATTTGAGTTTTTGATCTTAGTCATTCTGACAGGTGTGAGATGGAATCTCAGAGTCGTCTTGAGTTGCATTTCTATGATGATTAAGGATGTTGAGCATTTCTTCAAGTGTCTCTCAGCCATTAGGGATTCCTCCGTTGTGAGTTCTCTATTTAGCTCTGTCCTCCATTTTTTCATTGGATTATTTGGTTTCTTGGCATTTAATTTCTTGAGTTCTTTGTAGATTTTGGATATTAGCCTTCTGTCAGATGTGGGGTTGGTGAAGTTTTTCTCCCAGTCTGTAGGCTGCTGTTTTGTTCGAATGACAGTGTCTTTTTCCTTTCAGAAACTTTTCAGTTTCATGAGGTCCCATTTATTGATTGTTGATCTCAGATCCTGAGCTGTTGTTGTTCTGTTCAGGAAGTTGTCACCTGTGCCAATGAGTTCGAGGGTTTCTCCTACTTTTTCTTCTAGTAGATTTAGTGTGACAGGCCTTATGTTAAGGTCTTTGATCCACTTGGAATTAAGTTTTGTACAAGGTGATAAGTATGGGTGTAATTTCATTCTTTTACAAATGGACATCCAGTTGGACCAACACCATTTGTTGAAGATGCTGTCCTTCTTCCATTGTGTGGTTTTGGCTTCTTTGTCAAAAATTAGGTGGCCATAAGTGTGTGGGTCTATTTCTGGATCTTCAATTTGATTCCATTGCTCTACTTGTCTATTTCTATACCAATATCCTGCTGTTTTTACAACTATTGGTCTGTAGTACAGCTTGAAATATGGGATGGTGATACCTCCAGATGTTTTTTATTGTACAGGATTGATTTAGCAATTCTGGGCTTTTTCTTGTTCCATATGAAATTGAGAATAGCTCTTTCCAAGTCTATAAAAAATTGTGTTGGTATTTTGATAGGAATTGCATTGAATCTATATATTGCTTTTGGTAGGATGGCCATTTTTATTATGTTGATCCTACCTATCCATGAGCATGGGAGATATTTCCATCTTCTAAAAGCCTCTTCCATCTCTTTCTTCAAGGGCTTGAAGTTCTTGATGTACAAGTACTTTACTTGCTTGTTTAGAGTTACCCCTAGGTATTTTATGTTGTTTGTGGCTATTGTGAAAGGGGTTGTTTCCCTTATTTCCTTCTCAGCCCATTTGTTTGTTGTATAAAGAAGGGCTTGTGATTTTTTTGAATTAATTTTGTATCCAGCCACTTTGCTGAAGGTGTTTATCAGCTGTAAGAGTTCTCTGGTGGCATTTTTGGGGTCACTTGTGTATACTATCATATCATCTGAAAATAGGGATAATTTGACTTCTTCGTTTCCGATGTTTATCCCCTTGATCTCCTTTAGTTGTCTTATTGCTCTAGCAAGAACTTCAAGTAGTATATTGAAGAGATATGGTGAAAGTGGACATCCTTGTCTTGTCCGTGAGTTTACAGGAAATGCTTCAAGTTTCTCTCCATTTAATTTGATGTTGGCCACTGGCCTGCTGTATATTGCCTTTATTATTTCTCGGTACAGTCTTTGTATGCCCGTTTTCTCCACAACTTTTAGCATGAAGGGGTGTGGGATTTTGTCAAATGCTTTTTCTGCATCTAGTGAGATTATCATGTGGTTTTTTTCTTTCATCTTGTTTATATGGTGAATGACGTTGATAGACTTTCGTATGTTGAATCATCCCTGCATTCCTGGGATGAAGCCTACTGGATCATGGTGTATGATACTTTTGATGTGTTCTTGAATTCGGTTTGCTAGTATTTTATTAAGTATTTTTGCATCTATGTTGATGAGGGAGATTGGTCTGAAGAAAATTGTGACAGCTCATATTAGCGAATTAACCGCTAAACAGGGTGAATTGGAAAAAAAAAAAGAATCAAACACTCCCAAGAGGATCAGAAGGCAGGAGATCATCAAACTTAGGGCTGAAATTAACAACTTAGAGACAAAAAGAACTATACAAAGAATCAATGAAACCAAGAGTTGGTTCTTCGAGAAAATCAACAAAATAGGCATACCCTTAGCCAAATTAACTAAAAGACAGAGGGAGAAAACACAAATCAACAAAATCAGAAATGTAAAGAGAGAAATAAAAACAGACATTGAGGAAATCCAGAGAATATTTAGATCTTACTTTAAAAATCTATACTCCACCAAATTTGAAAATTTAAGTGAAATGGACAATTTTCTTGATAGATTCCACCTACTGAAGCTAAATCAAGATCAGATAAACAGATTAAACAGCCCTGTAACCCCTAAGGAAATAGAAACAGTCATTAAAAATCTCCAAGCCAAAAAAAGCCCAGGGCCAAATGGCTTTAGCACAGAATTCTACTGGACCTTCAAAGAGGAGCTAACACCAATACTTTTCAAACCCTTTCACAAAATAGAATCTGAAAGAACATTGCCAAACTCATTCTATGAGGCCACAGTCACCCTGATCCCTAAACCACACAAAGACCCAACAAAGAAAGAGAACTTATTTTAGTTTTTTAAAACAACAGGTTTGTACCACAAGCTTTCTGCCAGGATTGCACTAGCTCATCTTGAATGTAGGACACCATTGTGGATTAAAGGTTTTGCAGAGGGGTTGGTGTTGACTTTTCTCCTTTTCCATACAACCCCTCCAAGGGCCCTTATATGTTTTTTGGTTTTTTTTTTTCAATTTTTTTTTTTTTTCTTCAAGTTTACATCTCAATCCCAACCTCCTCCCTACTCCCCCCTCCAGTCCCACTATCCCACCTTCTTCCCCCTCAACTCCCCATCCTCTTCCCCCCCTTTTTTATATTTAAAGTATATCTTTTTCCCCCTAAAAGCAACAAATGGTTCTTTCTCTTATAATAATAAATATAATACAAAACAACATTAATAAATAGGCCACAATTATGAGAGTTATATGGCTTAGCATACATTCCCAGTGTTTGGTCCATATGTATTTGGCACCTGACTTTAACATTCTACTATCTAACCATCTCCATGAGTTTAAAGTCCTATATCTAACTCAGCTTTCATACTAACTTGCCTCACAATTTTAAAAACATCTTCTTAGATCCAGAACACCCTCTTGATTCCTAAACAACTCAAAATTTATCTACGAGACTCTAGCTATCTATTCTTCAACCACCTCAGAGACCTGAGAGGGATAAATATATCTGATTATATAGGAAGTTCAGGGCCTTCAGCTTCCAAAACTAAGAAATGCACACCAGTGGCTGCCTGGACAGTTTCCATTTCTCTCCATACATTACAGCATCAATCTTCAGCCGTTTGGCCTCATTTCTTTGGCAGACATTGATTGTAGAGCAGGAATTATGAAGGAGTTGCCTACCCTGTCTTGGCAGAGCAAGGCTGTTGACTTACCTGCTTCCAAGTTTTGTCCTTTTTGGACAGCATTCTGTCTACAGTTGAAGCAAGGGGTTTTTCTTGCCAAGAGATAGGCTTGCCACTAACTCAACCATCTCCCACTTGAGATTCTTCAATGCTTTTGTTCTACTTGGAGTAGGATAGGGGGTGCTGTCAGGAGCTTATATATCTCGATATCAAAAATCTTAAGCCCTTAGTTTTTGCTATCTCTCCACATATTTCTTCCTATATCCCCTCCCCATTTATCTTGTTTCTGCGCAGCACTCACCCATTAGTAAATATCTGTTATATTTCTCATTCCCATGGTGATACAACCCTCTCCCCAGTCCATTGTTCTACATTTATCCTCTGTGGTTAGGTAAAAAAGTGAAGAATATAAATTGTAGCCTGCTTATTGAAGACCTACCAGTTTACACACACACACACACACACACACACACACACACACACACACATGCACTAATACAAACCACATTCTCTTTTTGAGTCTGTGTTACCTCAATCAAGACTTTTTTCTTAGCTCCATCTATTTAACTCCAAATCTCACTATTTATTTATTTATTTATTTATTTATTTATTTATTTAGAAAATTGAAGAATATTCCCCTGTGTAAATGTTCCATATTTTCTTTATCCACTCATCCATGGTGGGTCATCTATTTTGCTTCCAATTTCTAGCTTGTATGAATAGAGCAGCAGTGAACATGGTTAAGCAAATATCTCTGTGGTAGGATGAAATATCCTTTTGGTGCATGCCAAAGATTGGCAACTGCATCTTGAGGTAACTTGATTCCTACCTTCCTGTAAAATTGATGTTCCTGGAAAAAGGATGATTTCTTTTAGTTCTTCTCAGTCACATGTGTTTCCATTTTGGGGAATATGCTGTTTAGATCTGTACCCCATTTTTAGATTGAATTATATGTTTTCTTAATTTCTAGTTTTTTTCATTATTTATATATTTTGAACATTAGCCCTCCATTAGATGTATAATTGGTAAAAATGTTTTCCTACTCTGTATCCTACTTCTTTATCTGAACGATGGTATAATTTGCCATAGAGAAGCTTTTCAGTTAAAAAAGATCCCTTTTATTAACTGTTGTTCTTAGTACCTGTTCTATGGTGTTTTGTTCAGAAAGCCATTATTTTTGTCAATGAGCTAAAGTTCCCTGTTTTATGCTCAATAAGATTCAGTATATCTGGTTTTATATTGAGGTCTTTGATGCATTTGGACTTCAGTTTTGTCAGGGTGTTAAGTATGGATCTATTTGTATTCTTCCACATGAAAAATATCCATTTTGACCATCATCATTTGTTAAAGGTGCTGTCTTTTATCCAGTGTGTAGTTATCTTTTCTTTATCATAAATCAGGTGTCCATAGGTGCATGGATTTATAGACTTGACTCCAATCTGATCCCATTTATCAGTATGTCTGTTTTTATGCCAATACCATCCTGGTTTGTTACTATAACTCTGTAGTACAATTTAAAGTGGGACTAGGAGTACCTCCATTACTTCCTGTTCTATTTAGTATTGTTTTTGCTACCTTAGTGTGTGTGTGTGTGTGTGTGTGTGTGTGTGTTTCTATAATGAAGCTGAAAATTATCCTTTCAAGTTCTGTGAGGAATTTTTTTCCTTTTTTTAAATTTAATTTTTATTTCTTCAAGTTACCTTTCAATCACAATCCCCTCCCAACTCCCCCCTCCAGTCCCACCCTCCCACCCTCTTCCCTCTCAAACCCTGTCCTCTTCCTTTTTTTTTTAAGTTTAAGGTATTACTTGTTCCCCCCAACAAATCCCCCTTTCAGTCCAACAAATGGTTCTTTTTCTTATAATAATAAATATAATACAAAACAACAGAAATAAATAGACCACAATTATGAGAGTTATATGGCTTAGCATACATTCCCAATGTCCAGTCCATATGTATTTGGCACCTGACTTTAACATTCTACTATCTAACCATCTCCATGAGTTTAAGCTTCTATATCTAACTCAGCTTTCATACTAACTTGCAACACAATTTTAAAAACATCTCCTTAAATCCAGAACACCCTCTTGATTCCTAAACAACTCAAAATTTAACTATGAGACTCTAGCTATCTATTCTTCAACCACCTCAGTCACCTGAGAGGGATAAATATATCTGAGTATATAAGAAGTGGAGGGCCTGCAGCTTATATTAATGGGGATTGCATTGAATCTGTAGATTGCTTGTGATAGGATAGCCATTTTTACTATATTAACTCACTGATCCACGATTATGGGAGATCTTTCCATCTTCTGATATCTTCTTAATTTCTTTCTTCAATTTCTTAATGTTTTTATTGGACAAGTCTTTCACTTGGTTGGTTAGAGTTATCCACAGATACATTATGTTTTTGAGGCTGTTGTGAATAGCACTGTTTTCCTGATTTCATTCTCATTCCATTAGTATTTTGAATATATAAAAGTTACTGATTTTCATGTAATTTTTTTGTATCCAGCTACTTTGCTGAAAGAATTTGTCAACTGTAGGAGTTTCCCAGTTGATTTTTTTAGGGTTACTTAGGAATAAAATCATATCATCTGTAAATAATGATACTTTGAACTTCTCTACTTCCTCTTTCTTTTCCTTTGATATTGTTCATTTGTCTTGCTGCTCTAGCTAAGATGTGTAGTAATATATTGAATGGAATGAAAAGGGTGACAACCTTGCCTTGTTCCTGATTGTCCATTAAGCTTGATGGTGTCTGTAGGTTTGGTGTAAATCAGCTTTGTTATGCTGATGCATGTCCCTTTTCTCTCTAGTCTCATCAGCACATTTTACCATGAAACTGTGTTGTATTTTTGTCAAAGGCCTTTTGTACAGTTATTGAGGTGATTATATAGTTTTTTTGTCTTTTTGCCTATTTATATGGCTGGTTACAATATATATATATATATGTATAACATTTGTTTTTCAGATATGGTCTTTTTCTGAAGCATAGCTCAGGCTGGCCTGGAATTCACCATGTAGATCAGATTGGCTCAAAATCATAATATAGTATGTCAGCTTTCTACATATTGAAATTGTAGACCTGTGCTGACATGTCTGGTCAATTAATTCTTTATATTTATAAATTTAAACAAAATAAAAGCATATCCTGGAAATAATGAGAAAGAGAATATAAACTCATTTGGTAATTTTCAGTTTAGTTACCTAAATTATATATGTGGTATATGCTATGTTATAGTACAAAATTTGATATTTATCTTAAAACATAATTGTATATAATTTTATTAAGAAAAATAGGTAGGGTTTTCTACATGTTAAAGAGTTACTGTTACAGACTATGATCTAGGATATAAGAAATGTCTTACAACAGTGGTTGAATTATATGGAATGGGGCCAAGGTGGTGGGGAAAAGATGGTATGGGTGTGGGTTAACAAAACTTATTTCATAAGAAGCCTTATGAAAACCTCTCTACTTCCTAAACTAACTTAAATATAATTATTTTTAGTTTGTATACTGGTTTTCTAAACCTCTAAGAGTTGAAGTAATTTGGAGCTAAGGTAAAATATTTGAGAAGGGTGGTGTTAGCCAATGCCTCTAACTCCAGCAGAGACAGGAGGATCATTATAGTTAGTTGCCTTTTAAATTCTAGAGTTACAAAGAACAGAGTAATGATGGTGCACACATTTAATCTTATCACTTGAGAGGCATACACCCTTAATCCCAACACACTGGAAACAGAAACATTCACCATCTCTGAGTTCAAGGCCAGCCTGACAGAGAGTAAACTCCAAATATAAAAACTTGATCCAGGGGTAGTGGTGCACATCTTAATCCCCAAAATTGGGAAGCATATGCCTTTGATCCCAGTACTTGGAAGGCAGGGTCCGGTCCGGCACATAGGATTTGCAATGATAATTTTAAAAGCTATTTGCAAAAGGCATGCTGAATTTCAAAGTGAATTGATCATTGTGATCTCAAAATATATATACTTAAAGGTATATTTAGTTTCAAAATATCAAAAGAATTTTTTAAAAATCTCAATTGATAGATAATACTTTTTATATTGTCCAAAAAAAAAAAATCCAATTTGCTCTAGGAAAGATATTACCTGCCCCCCCCCCCAAAAAAAAAATGGAATGCCCTACAGTTAGGATTAGGACAGGGCTCTGTTCTTATTTTTCCAGGAAATTAAAAGCATCCATCTAAGGATTGCAGGGACAACTGGACAACTGAAACCTCTGAAGAAAATGTACCAGATACCAAAGAAGAAAAGTAGCCCAGATGATCCAGCCTCACAGACTTCCTCAATAGCTGTTTCCTCAAAAATCTTCAACCAGAACAACTCAAAATGGCTAACTAAGATGATTCAGTCCCACAGACTGTTCTAGCCAGGACTTCAGTAAAACCCTGAAGTTCAGCCTCTGACTACGAATTTCTTAGGACATTTAAACAGCTAAGAGAAAAGGACTGAACATCAAATATTACTATTAACTTGCTTAACCATTTTTCCATTCTTATTCGGGCCACAAACAGGTTTCCTATGTCCCAAATCAACAAAGTAATTTTAAGAGAGCAATGTCCCATTCCCAGAAGGTGTGGTGGGTGATTTTGTTTTCTTCCCCCCCCCATTTGGATATATGATGGGTTATAGATTTTTGTTGCAGTTTTGGGGAACTGGTTACAAGTTGTTTAATTTTTATTTAACTTATACACATTTTATAAATTTATAATTTTGTAAAATATATAAATTTTAACCAGATTATATTAGTTAAATAAAATTGATATTAATGAAGTGGTTATTATATTTGCACATTACTGTGCATGATTGTCACTGTTTTTACTATATTTGCTTTAGTGGAGTCTCTCTAATATTTATGATGTTTGCTCAAGCAGGCTGGCAGAAAACGGGAGGCGTCACCTGCTTCCAAACAAAGCCATTCTGGAATGACCAGAGAACATTGTATTATAGAACGTTACTACAATACTAACTTTTCAGGCAAGAAGTTCCCATTGGTACAATAGTGTCAAGGCTATTTATAAGAGTAACCAATCAATCTGATTAGATTAGAGGCCTGCTTCACAGGAAAAGATTATCCCTGATATTAAAACAAAGCATATGGGTGTTGGGCATGTGTGAATCTCTTGTGTGCCACACAGCTAAGATTGTAAACAATGCCCACAGAAACTAGCAAGCAGATTGGAGTTTGAACAAGATCCTAGCCCCATTGTTGGCAGGCTGGTGAGAATGTTTCTTCCCTGGGTTCTTGCAAAGCCCTTACGCTTGTAAACAACATGGCTACAGGCAGAGAGTCACATATCCCCCACTCAAAGAAAGCATCAGAATTGACAAATCCTAAAGCCCCCTTAAAAAATACCCAGTTGCCCCAAAGCTAGGTATTTTCTATGATACACTAAATAAAGCTCTTTTGTCATTGTTGTCCCTGATTACTTTTACTAAAGGCTGTCTTTTATCCATGGAACCTGGCAAACCCTGCTCTCACTGCTAGCCACCACTGGGTACCATGGCCTTCTGCCCCACCCCCTCTGCCTAGTCCCACTGGTTGGGCCTCTCTCTCTTTACCTGTCTCTCTGTGCCCTGAGCTGCTGCCAAGGTAGAGTCATTAGCTGTTTTGGTAACTGGCTTAAACTAAATGAGCTAAAACACTTTTAGAACAACAGTGTTTCTTTCCCTGTCTGTCCCTTTGGGCGGTAGCACTCCCTTAGCTGCACACCCTAAGCCCAGGAATTGGAGCCTTGGGCCTCAGCTGAAGTACACACACTTTTGTTACCCTGTGAACATCCACATACCATTGGTACTGACCCAGAGACCCAGAGCGAAGCAGAGGCAACTGGACTCAGAACCAGAGCCAAGGACAGAACGACATATGGGTAGGAAAGTCATAGGGCCTAAGGGAGCTTCTGAATTACTATCAGTTTGGAACTATCCACTGGAATCTCTTTGGGTCTTCAGAATATACAGACATGAAGACAATGGGTGCTCTTCTGAAGAGGGTCTATCCGTAGCCAATAGCTCAGCAGAGAGCATTAGGATTCAGGAAGGTCCTCCTGATTCACAATAAACTGTTAATAGACCAAGTCTTGTGGAAGCTCATTGCAGGAGTCACTACACAGTAAGACCCTGATTACAATTACTGCCCCATGACCAGAGGACAGGATTTCAGAGTCCTTCTCTCTAGTACTGTCTGTTCTTTTTCAGTGATTCCTGAGCCTGAGAGGAAGTGGTATAAATGTCCAGTTTAGGACTGAGCACTCAGTTTAAAGTTCTATACCTAACTCAATTTCCATCCTAACTTGCAACACCAACTTAAAAATATCTTCTTAGACCTAGAACATCCTTTTAATTCCTAAACAACTTAAAATTTAACTGTGAGACTATAACTATCTAGTCTTCAACTACCTCAGAGACCTGAGAATGATAAATATATTTGATTATACAGGAAGTGCAGATCAAACAGCTTCCAAAACTAAGAAATGACCAACAACTGGCTGCCTGGACAGTTTCCAATCTCACTCCAGACATTAGAGCATCGATCTTCAGCCTCTTGGCTCAGCATCTCTGACAGAGATTAATTGTAAAGCAGGAATTATGAAGGGCTTGCCTACACTGTCTTGGCAGAGCTAGGCTGTCAACTTACCTGCTTCCAAGTTTTGTCCTTCTTGGACAGCATTCTGTCTACAGTTGAAGCAAGGGGTTTTCCTTGCCCAGTGACAAGCTTGCCACTAATGGAGTCTCCAAATGGAGATTCTTTGATGCTCATCCTCTAGTTGGAGTAGAATAGGGGGTGCTGTCAGGAACTGACATGTCTCAATATCAAAAAATCTTAAGTTAAGAAAACTTCTTTGAATGCCAAATTCTACAGATCTCTTGAGGTTTTTGAAGAAAATGTGTCTATCTCCATTTATTTGGATAAGCAAATGTTGATTGTCCCTTAGCAACTTAATTTCCAGCTAACTTAGAAAACCTCTGTGATAAACTATGCTAGCACCTAACAAAATGACATGTTTGAATGACTATTAGTTTGCACCTCTTGATTATCCTAAACAGTTTGTGTCAGTTGCTATCGATGGACCACAACTTCACATTGCATTTTTAAGCATTACCTAGGTGTAATACCTTAAAAAGGTTTATCATCAATTTTGTATCAATATACAAAGATCAATACCAATGTAGCCAAATATAATCTTAATTTTGTATAAATATACAAAGATATAAGAGCATATTCAATAATCTGTCCCTTTTTCTTTATCATTCCTGTATTATGTGTATATTCCACTTTTTAAAAGTCTTTTCTCTCCTACATAGGAGAGAAGGAAATATAGAGAAAGGAAAAAGAGAAAAATCCCTGTGTCTAACCTCCAAAACATATTTAACAAGACCATTCAACAAATTGTAACCAATCCCACTAAATAACAACCAACACCCATAACCCATCAAATGACCAAATCTGGGGAAAAAAAATCACCCACCCCACCTTCTGGGAATGGGATATTGCTCTCTTAAAATTACTTCCTGCTGATTTGGGACATAGGGTTTCTCTGTGTACCAAGCCCTGGCTGTCCTGGAGTCACTTTGTTGACAAGGCTGGCCTTGAACTCACAGAGATCCACCTGCCTCTGCCTCCTGAGTACCGAGATTAAAGGCATGTGATACCATGTCCAAAAGCATTGTTTCTTTGTGGCAATTTTTCTTTGGTTTTACATAGACAAATAGTAGTTTAAAGTAGCTTTGTATTAACAGAAAACTTATGAAAAATTGCCATATGCCTAATACTACTTTCCCTCATTAGCATGTTAGGATCTCACAATGTACTCATTAAAACCCTGTTGTCAAATACTTACTGAATGAAGTCAATATTTCCTTCATAATGCATAATGTACAATTCCTGTTCAGGATCTCATAAAGGTCGCGACATTACATCTGGAACCAGTTCATTCTCTGGCTTCTCCTGGATTTAAGTAAGGTTCTTATTATTTCTTTGTTTTTCAATTTATTTTTAATTTTTTTGTGTACAGTGTATGTCTGTGCACTATAGGAATGCTGTGTCCACATAGACAGACAAGGGTGTTGAAGCCCCTAGAACTAGAGTTACAGACAGTTGTCAGCTGTCGTGAGGGTGCTGGGAAACAAACCTGGGTCTTCTGCTACCGCAAGTGCATTTAGCAGTTGAACCATCCCCTCAGCCTCCCTTCTTTGTTTTCTTTGTTTTGGCAAGAAGCTCACATGTGTTATAGTTCAGCCTCAAATTGAGACATATATCCCCTTATTAGTGCCCTCTTTCCACCCCTCCTGGTTCCACCCTCCCACCCTCTCCTCCCTCTCCCACCCATCCCATACCTCCAAAGTGGAGTGTTCCTACATATCAGCCCCTCTCAGTTCAACAGTCATATTAGGGCTAAGAGCTTCCTCTTGCACTGGGGGCTTACATGGCAGCACCGCTAGGGAAAATTGTCCCATTAATAGGTAACAAAGTCTATGTTCCTGATCCTTTTGTTGTGTTGGTTGTAGGATAGTTATCCTGTACTATATGGCTAAAATCCAATTATAAGTGAGTAGATTCCATGTGCATCTTTCGGAGTCTGTGTTAGCTCGATCAGGATGAGCTTTTCTTGTTCCATCCATTTGGCTGTGAATTGCATAATTTCCTTGTTTCTGATAGCTGAGTAGTATCCCCCTCAAGAAACAAAAGCAAATTAATTAGCTGAGGTAGTAGTCTTTCTAAGTTTTTTTTCCCATTATAAAATTGCTCTTTTACTTTTTCTATATTCAAATCATTGGAAGAAAATCACTATGTTGAACTCATATATTGAATGAGTGAAATTTGTTTCTCCTTCAGAGAAAACAAATGTACAGAAATAATTGGAAGTAATTCTTCATTAGAGACTGCTTTCATCCCTCATTTATTCTGTCACTTCTATCAATATGTATTATATTATTTTGCATTGTAACACATAGCTCAATAAGTTTTTATACTTGAATTGTTCCAGTTTTAGCTAGTAAGAGATCCTTTACTTGGCACTTTTGTGCCATAATCCATGTATGTGGATATATGCATTGTATTTGAGCATTTCTTTTTTTTTGAGGCTATTTAAAGTAATCTTTTTATTACAGTTTCTTAGTTTCAAGAATTTTTTTATTAAACACTTTATTTTTTTTCTTCAAGTTACATCTCAGTCACAAACCCTTCCCTATTCCCCCTTCCTGTCCCACCCTTCCACCCTCTTACCCCCAACAGCTTCCCCTTTCAGTCCAACAAAAGGTTCCTTCTCTAATAACAGTAAATACTATACAAAAAAAACAGAAATAAATATGCCGCATTTATGAGAGTTAAATGGTCCAGTATACCTTCCCAATGTACAGTTTATACATATTTGGCCCCTGACTTTAACTTTCTACCATCTAACCATCTCCATGAATTTAAAGTTCTATAACTGACTTAGCTTTCATACTAACTTGCATCACTATTATAACCATCTTCTTAGATCTAGAACGCCCTCTTGATTCCTAAACAACTCAAAATTTAACTATGAGACTCTAGCTGTCTATTCTTCAACCACCTCAGAGACCTGAGAGGGATAAATATATCTGATTATATAGGAAGAGCAGGGCCTGCAGCTTTCAATACTAAGAAATGACAAACCAGTGACTGCCTGGACAGTTCCCCTTTTCTCTCCACACATTCCAGCATCAGTCTTCAGCCTTTTGGTCCTGTTTCTCTGACAGACATTTGTTGTAGAGCAGGGATTGTGAAGGACTTACCTAACCTGTTTTGGCAGAGCTAGGCTGTCGACTTCCCTGCTACCAAGTTTTGTCCTTTTTGGACAGCAGTCTGTCTGCACTTGAAGCAAGGAGTTTTTTCATGCCAAGAGATAGGCTTGCCACTAATTCAACCATCTCACACTGGAGATTCTTTGATGCTTATATTCTACTTGGAGTAGAATAGGGGGTGCTGTCAGGAGCTGATATGTCTCGATGTCAAAAAAAATCTTAATTTAAGATAACATCTTTGAATGCCATATTCTGCAGATCTCTTGGGGTTTTTGAAGATGCCTTATCCATCTCTTGTATTTAGATAAGCAAATGATGCTTGTCTCTTAACAACTTGATTACTGAGTAGTTTAGAGAATATCTGTGATATACTGTCATAGTAGCTAACAAAGTGACATGTTTGCATGACTAGGAGTTTGTTTTCCTTAACTATCCTAAACAGTTTTAGAAGGTTGGTATCAAGAGGCCAGAACTTCACATTTTATTTTTAAGTATCTCTAGGTATGATACCATTAGGAAGCGTTACCTTTAATTTTGTATCAATATACAAAGATCTATTCACTTGTGGCTAAATATACTCTTAATTTTATATCAATATACAAAGATCAATGCCTATGTAGCCCAATACAATCTTAATATTACGTCCATATAAAAGGGTCAATACCATTGTGGCCAACTATAATCTTAATTTTGTATCAATATACAAAGATCAATACTGATGTAGTCCAATATGATCTTATTTTTGCACAATAAACAATGGTCAATACCACTTTAGCCAAATATACTACTAATTTTGTATCAATATACAAAGGTATAAGGGCATATTCAATAATCTGTCTCTTCTTCTTGGTCCTTCCTGTGCTATGTCTATGTTTCATTTTTCTCAAGTCCATGCACTCCTACATAGGAGAGAAAGAAGGATACAGAAAAGGAAAAGTAGGAAGTCCCTGGGTCTAACCTCCAAAACCCATTAAACAGGACCATTTAACAGCTTGTAATCTCTTCCCCTAAATAACAGAGTATTCAGTTATCCTTCAAATAACCAAAAAAGGGGGGCGGAGAAACACCCTCCCCACCCTCTGGGCATGGGACGTCGCTCTCTTAAAATGACTTCCTGCTGATTTGGGTCATAGTAAACCTGTTTGGGGCCCGAACCAAAATGAAAAAATGGTTAAAAATGTTAGTACAATCCTTTTATGTTCAGTCCTTCTGTTCTCAGCTGTTTAGATGTCCTAAGGAGTTTGTAGGCTGAAGCTGATCTTGCAGGCTTTACTGAGGTTCTGGCTGGGGCATTGTGTAGAGCTGAATGGTCTTAGCGATATTGAATTGTTGTGGTTGTAGGCTTTTGATGGAGACACCTATTGAGGGAGTCTGTCAGGCTGAATTAACTGGGTCACTCGTCTTCTTTGGTGTCTGATTCTGTTTTCTGCTGAGGTTTCCGTTGTCCAGTTGTCCCTGGGTTTCTTGAATGGATGTTTTGATTCTCCTGGAAAGATAAGAACAGAGCCCTGCCCTAATCCTAACTCTGGGACAATTACCCCCTTTTTTTTGGGGAGGGGTAGGTAATATTTCTCCTGAAGCAAATTTGGTTTTTTGACAATATATAAACTGTTATCTTTCAATCTGGGTTAAAAAAGAAATTATTTTGTTATTTTGGAGCTAAACCAGCTTTAGTGTATATATTTTGAGATCTCAAAGGACAATTTGTTTGTATTGAGTAGGCCTTTTGTAAGTAGCTTTTAAACTTAGGTCTTTCCAAATCCTATGTGTGTGTCTCTGCATTATAATTATTGGGATCAGAGAGCTGTGGTTCCCATCTGAAGGGATTGAAGATGTGTTCCACCACTCCTGGATCAAAGTTTTTCTCTATTTAGAGTTTGTTTTGTATCAGGCTGACCTTGAGCTCTGAGATCTGCCTGTTTCTGTCTCTAGTGTGTTGGGTTTAAGGGTGTACTCTTCTTGAATGATGGGATTAAGGGTGTGTACCCTCACCACCCTGTTCCGTGTAACTCTAGAATTTATAAGACCACTAACTCTATGGTGCTCCTCCCGTCTCTGCTGAAGTTAAAGGCATGGGTTAACACCACAATTCTCATGTATTTTACCTTAGCTCTACGTTTTTTCGACACTTGGAGGTTTATAAAACGAGGTTGAACGGCTGTATCCTTTATTTTATTTACAGTGTTTTAGCATTGTTACCTGCTTTTTTTAAATTAATAAATTTATTTGTTTGTTGGTTCAGGTTACATCCTTATCATATTGTCCTCTTTTCTTGCTTCCCAGCCCCACCCTATGCTCTACCCCCTGACCCTTCTGTCTTGTTCCTCTGGGGTGGAGTGTCCCTGCATAACAGTCTCTCACCACAGATCAGGAGTCATGTGAGGGCCAAGAGCCTCTTCATTCACCGGGGGCCTACGAGGCAGTACTGCCAGAGAAAGGTGTGTCCTTGCTACTGGGGAAATACTAAAAAAAGACCAACAAACACACAAACCCACAAAAAAAAGAATAACAACAAAAAAGAGAGGAGAAAGAAAAAGGAAAAGGAAAAAGAATAAGAAAAAAGGAAAAGGAAAAAGAAAAAGAACAAAAAAAAAGTTTGTGTCCATGTTCCTTTTGGTGTGTTGGTTGTAGTACAGATATCCTGTACGATATAGCTAAAAACCTACTATAAGTGAATAGATGCCATGTGCATCCTTCTGAGACTGGGTTAGCTCACTCAGGATGAGCTTCTCTAGATCCATCCATTTGGTTGCAAATTGCATGATTTCATTGTTTCTGATAGCTGAGTAATATTCCATTGTATAGATGTACCACAGTTTTTTAATCCATTCTTCATTTGAGGGACATCTGGGTTGTTTCCAATTTCTAGCTATTACAAATAAGGCTGCTATGAACATAGGTGAGGAGACTTACCTATGTCTCCGTGAGGGGTCCTTTGGGTGTATACCCAGAAGTGGTATGGCTGGGTCCTGAGGCAAGGTTATTCCAAGATTTCTAAGATATCGCCAGACAGACCTCCATAGTGGTTGCACAAGCCTGCACTCCCACCGGCAATGGAGTAGGGTTCCCCTTTCTCCACACCCTCGCCAGCATGTGCTGTCATTTGAGCTCTTTATCTTAGCCATTCTGACAGGTGTTAGATGGAATCTCAGGGTTGTCTTGAGTTGCATTTCTCTGATGATTAAGGATGTTGAGCATTTCTTCAGGTGTCTCTTGGCCATTAGGGATTCTTCCTTTGTGAATTCTCTATTTAGCTCCGTCTCCCATTTTTTGATTGGATTATTTGGTTTCTTGGCTTTTAGTTTCTTTAGTTCTTTGTAGATTTTAGATAATAGCCTAAACATTGGAAATGAAGAAGTCAAATTATCCCTATTCGCAGATGATATGTTAGTATACATAAGCGACCCCAAGAACTCCACCAAAGAACTCTTACAGCTGATAAACAACTTCAACAAGGTGGCTGGATACAAAATTAACTCAAAAAAATCAGAAACCCTTCTTTATACAACAAACAAATATACCGAGAAAGAAATAAGTGAAACAACCCCCTTCACAATAGCCACAAACAATATAAAATACCTGGGGGTAACTCTAACCAAGCAAGTAAAGGACCTATACAACAAGAACTTCAAGCCCCTGAAGAAAGAAATGGAAGAGACCTTTAGAAGATGGAAAGATCTCCCATGCTCATGGATAGGTAAGATCAACATAATAAAAATGGCTTTCCTACCAAAAGCAATATATAGATTTAATGCAATTCCTATCAAAATACCAACACAATTTTTATAGAGCTGGAAATAGCTATTCTCAACTTCATATGGAACAACAAAAAGCCCAGAATAGCTAAATCAATCCTGTACAATAAAAAAGCATCTGGAGGTATCACCATCCCCGATTTCAAGCTGTACTACAGAGCAATAGTAATAAAAACAGCATGGTACTGGTATAGAAACAGACCAGTGGATCAATGGAATCCAATTGAAGACCCAAACATTGACCCACACACCTATGGCCAACTAATCTTTGACAAAGAAGCCAAAACCACACAATGGAAGAAGGACCGCATCTTCAACAAATGGTGCTGGTCCAACTGGATGTCCACTTGCAAAAGAATGAAATTAGACCCATACCTATCACCTTGTACAAAACTTAAATCCAAGTGGACTAAAGACCTTAACATAAGGCTGGCCACACTAAATATACTAGAAGAAAAAGTAGGAGAAATCCTCGAACTCATTGGCACAGGTGACAACTTCCTGAACAGAACACCAACAGCTCAGGACCTGAGTTCAACAATCAATAAATGGGACCTCATGAAACTGAAAAGCTTCTGTAAGGCAAAAGACACTGTCATTCGAACAAAACGGCAACCAACAGATTGAGCATTCCTTTACTTGTTTGATTTGCAAGGTAAGGCACAGTTTTATGTTCCTATTTATAACATCAACCTTTTATTTATAGAACCCTTTTTGTTTCGTGTGTGTGTGTGTGTGTGTGTGTGTGCAAACAGCTTAACAGTTAAAATCTAGAGCCTAGCTTTGATTATTGTTACTGTGTGTTAATCTCTCTGAACCCCCTTTTCTGATAGAGAAAGGAGATTTTTGAGGAAATACAAATCTATGTATGTAAACATAGCTACAAAAATTTCTAAATGAAATTCTGCCTAAGCTGATATTAGTTCCCAATATTATATACAATTTTAATCCATATTGCATGGATAATTCTAGCAGGAAAATTTAAATGCTTACCCCTTTTTGTTCATTTTGGGTATAATGCATTAGAAGCTGTATTAATTTGATGAAGATTCCATAATAAAAATTCTCAGTCTGAGTACTTACACAACAGAATTTTATTACCTGAGTATTTTAAAATACTGAAATTCAAAATGTACTTGATGACAAGACTTATTTCTTCTGAGCTAAGTATCATAAATGAGCTGCATTCTCCATGTTCACATATTCTTCTGTGGAACAGGGGCCCTGTTGTCTTCTTGTGTATATAAATTCCCTTGTCTTTTAAGGTTATGATTCAGATTAGATTACATCTATCTAACATAACAACCCATTTTAATATAAACAACCTTTAAAAGTTCATATTATGAAATTCAGTCTTATTTTGAGGTATTGAGGACTTGAGCTTCAATCTGGTTTTGGGGATACAGTTCACAGCATAGTGTATTGTAATTTTAATGTGTAATCCAGGTAAAAACAACTTTATTAAATTAAAATTTTATTTCTTTGCAATTTGTCAACTTAAAATTTCCATCAAATTTTATTTCTGTGTACAATTCTTGTCTTTAATTTTTTTATGCCTTGATGGACTTTTTAAATGTCTCAGATAAATCCCTCTTACCCTGTCTTTTACAGTAATGTTGTTTTACTAATAATACAGTTTTCATTGCACAGTTTTTCCTTCCCTTATAAGATTGCTCTGTACCACAGCAAATTTATTTATCATAACCAGAAACTAGAAACTACCTAGATGTCTCTTAACCGAGGAATGAATAAAGCAAATGTTGTATATGTACACAATGGAATACTGCTCAGCTATTAAAAATAAGGATGTCATGAATTTCTCAGGCAAATTAACTAGAAAATATCTTGAGTGAGGTAACTAAGAACTAGAAAGACACACATGGTATGTACTCACTTGTAAGCGGTATCAGTCATGAAGTACAGGATAACTGTACCACAAAGCACAGACCCAAAGATGCTACACAACTAGTAGAACCCAAGTGAATCTCACTCAGAAGGTGAAATAGAATAGACATCAGAAGTGGATGAAGAGGAGGAGCTGGGTAGGAGAGGGAGAAAGGAGGGAAAGGAGGGTAGGCGTCAGTTGTGGGGAGAGAAAGAGTGGGTGGTAGAGGCCTGGGAGAAGGATGGAAAAACAAGGGGGGCAACTGTGAGACAAGCTGGAGACTGGCAACATGGTAGGTCCCTGGGAGGATATGAGGGTGACTCTAGTTGAGTCTACTAATAATTGGGTATATGGAGATTGAAGAGGTCTTCCTCTAGCCAGATAGGACTTCAGGTGGATGGAAGGAATCACCAACCCACCCAAAATCCTACAACTAAAAATTTACCATATATACAAGATGTTCAGGGGTGCAGAGAGAGCAGAGATTGAGGGACTGTCGAAACAATGAAAGGCCCAACCTGAGACCTACCCCAAAGGAGAGAATCAACCCCCATCACTAATACCGATAGTCTGCTGTGCTTATAGACAGGAGCATAGCATAACTGTCCTCTGAGAAACTCCATTGAGCAGAGGACCCAAAGAGAAGCTGACACTCACTGCCAAATAAAGGTGAGCATGGGAGTTTTGTGGAATTGAAAGGGGAAGGATAGAAGAACCCAGAGGAACCCTCCTCCATTGCTGGTGGGAGTGCAGGCTTGTGCAACCACTATGGAGGTTAGTCTGGCAATATCTTAGAATACTTGGAATAGCTCTGCCTTGGGACCCAGCCATACCACTTCTGGGTATACATCCAAGTGACTCCTCACCAAATCACAAGGAAGTTTCCTCATCTATGTTCATAGCAGCCTTATTTGTAATAGCTAGAAACTGGAAACAACCCAGATGTCCCTCATCCAAAGAATGGATTAAAAAACTGTGGTACATCTAAACAATGAAATACTACTCATCTATCAGAAACAATGAAATTATGCAATTTGCAGCCAAATGGATGGAACTAGAGAAGCTCATCTTGAGTGAGCTAACCCAGACTCAGAAGGATGCACATGGCATCTATTCACTTACAGTTGGATTTTAGCCACATAGCATAAGATAACTATACTACAACCAATGCACCAAAGGGAACATGGACTTATACTTTTTCTTTTTCTCCCTGTCAATGAGATACATTTCCCTAGTGGTGCTGCCTTGTAGGCCCCCAGTGTATGAGGAGGCTCTTGGCCTTCATATGACTGTGAACCTGGGCCGGGGGACTGTTATGTAGGAACACTCCACTCCAGAGGAGTGGGATGGAAGGGTTAGGGGGTAGAGGGTGGGAGAGCGGGTCTGGTAGGGGTGGAAAGAGGATGGTATGATGGAAACGTAACCTGAAGCAATAAATAAATAAATTAAAAATATAAACACACACACACACACACACACACACACACACACACACACACACAAAGAAGGACCCAGAGGGGACAAGAACTCCACATGTCCACATGAAGACCAACAGAATCAACTAATCTAGGCCCATGGGGCGTCACAGAGACTGAAGCACCAATCAGAGAGCATGCATGAACTGGACATAGGCCTCCCACACATATGTAATCAATGGTAGCTTTTGTTGTCATGTGGGTCCAGTAGCAAGTGGAGCAGGGGCTTCCTCTGACATGTACTCTGATGCCTGCTTTTCAGTCACTCCCTGCTAACAGGGCTGTAGTCCCTGACCTGAATGCAAGAGGAGTGAGTGTTCAGCCCTGATGACATGCTGGGGCAGGATGGAATTCCTGAATTCCCTTTTTCTGAGGAGAAGGGGATGGGGAAAGGGAGAAGGCGGCAGGAGAGTGGGACGCTGAGGAGGGGACGGAGGAGTACGATTGAGAATTGGGATATAAATTGAATGTGTGTGTGTGTGTGTGTGTGTGTGTGTGTGTGTGTGTGTGTGTGTACACATACATACATACATACATACATACATACATACATACATACATACCAACTAAATATTTTAAAAAGCCTTTTCTGGGTTTTATTCTTTGTGTTCTTACATTTTGTGGGTGTTGTGTAGAATCGTCTTCTGTCCTAAAATCAGGGATCTTCTTATTGTCATTCACTAAATAGTTATGCCTTTTCTAAGATGTCACCTAACTAAAATTGTTTGTTACCTATCTTTTGCAATCTAGCTTCTACTTGCCAAGGTATATTAAGTCACCTATGTCTTTTTTTGGTTTTCATAGTTCATTCATTTTTAATCAGTCAATAATATTTCATTGAGGAGAAAATTATAATTTACTAATGTATTTTTGAAAGATAATTTTATTGCTTCTCATTTCTTGGTGCCTATAAGTAAACCTTTTATAAATATCTGTGAGAAATTTTTATGTAGCAAGTATTTCATTACTTAGACAAAGTATCTAGAAGTATAGTTTTATTATTATATGGTTAGACAGTATTTATCTTTGTTAGAAACTTCCATCTTTGAAAATGTTGGTACCATTTTCCTTTCCCATCACAGAGTGGAGAGAACTGTTATCAGTCTGCACACATAGGGCATAATGACTTTCTATAGAGCACCATGGATTCAGGAAATTACACTTTACTTAAAATGTGCCTTATAATTGGATTATGACATTCTTTGTTCAAATTGATTTATTGTTTTCTTTTCTCCACCATCTAGGAACTTTCTAGGTATCATTTCTGCGAATATTTCTTTAGGACCTAAAGTTTAGGTTCATTCTCTCTGTCCTGCCCTTCTAGGTTACTTATACTATTATTACCCTGTAGCAGTCAAGTACTCTGTTTGTTTATTGTTTTCCATTTTTTGCTATTCCTGCAGAATCTCAATTTTTATGTATCTAGTGTAATACTGAGCACAACCACAACTGTTTGAAAAGGCTGCTACTCTTTTTCACTCCTAAAATTTCAATTTGGAATTTAAATTGAAATTTTAAATCTTCACTCTTAAAATTTTAACTTTTTTTAGATGAGATTTTCTAATTATCTTCAGTTGTTTTAAGAGAGAGTTTACTGCCTAAACATATATATGCATATATATATATATATATATATATGAAAGACACCTTGTAATCTTTGTTAAATAATTCCAATATCTGATTCCTATGTTTTGTTAGCATTTTTCTATCATTAGAGTCATGACTTTCTTGAATTTGATTTAAAAAATGAATTGTTAAAATGCCATTTTATATACAAAATATAAACTGTTCCTTTAGAGTAGTGCATGATTTTTAATGTGTCTTAGGCAATTGTTTTTTTGTGCTAGAAGACTCTGAGTCCTGTTATGTTTTTATTTTAACAAACAGTCACTATAATTTCATATGTCATACATATTCTCCTTCCTTGTGGACAATGAGTTCAGTAACAGTGTAATTTATAAACTTTGTGGAGTTCCTTTGATTGGCTTCACCCATCTAGTCTTACTATTTTTCCTACTGCAGTCTGTTGGTTCTGGTTGAAGTATGTTTTGTGAATTATGAGGGCATATTTTCCAGACCCTTCTCTCTGACCTCTCCCACAGGAGAAAGAATATGATGAGATCTCTGTGATTGTTATCTGTTTATTGACCAGATGCCCATCTCAAATAAATTTTCCCACCCAGAAGGACAAAGCTGATTCTTGAACTAAGCCAGTTCACATAGCTATTTTTCAACCATTCCAATTATGTGCCTTTGAATGGAAAGAAGAAACTTCGGTCCACAAAAGCAATGAGGTTTCTTGTAGCAAACCTCAGTACAGGGGTGCGATACGTCACCCTTATACTCCCAACCACTCTCTGTGTTTGAGTATGAGGTCCTAAGGGACAAAGGATATGTGGCCTAAATGACTTGGTGTGACTAACTCCCTCCTGATGGGTCTTGCTGCTGAATCAGCATTCCCCCATGGAGAAAGAGAGTCTTAGGCCTGGTAGGATGGGAAGACTTCTGTGCTGCTTTTGGGGTGGCTTTTAATTAACTTCCTTTGACATTAATTTTAGGCTATCCAGATGGCATAGGGTTTCCTCCTTAGTCCATGGGAGGAAATATGCTATCCAGTTGTCTTCTATTGATAGGCTAGGTGTCAGGAAATGCTAGGGATGGGGAGGCTGTCTCTTGTAGAGTTATGGTATGTGATGTTTTGTTGTTATATTTCTGCCAAGGAGTACCAAAGCAGCTCACATTGCTCTTATTACATTTAAGAATTCTTTTTTTTTTACTTTTCTTTATTATTTCCAATGTTTACAGTTATACTTGGCAGAAAAGAGAAGAGAGAAAAGAATCTGTATTATCTTTTCTGTAATAATATTCCAACAACTATTTAAAAGATAAATTTAGGTAAATAAATATTTATTTCGTGTCTGCAAGTTTGTGGTTAGACCTCACTGAATCTCTTTACTTAATTTACAAAACCTACAGGCTGGTAATAAACTTTATCATCAGAAATGTCAATCCTTATTTATTTAGGAATTTTTGGAATTTTAAAAATTCTCTTAACAAGATTAAACTAAGTCTTTAATAATTCTATTTAATTGAGAGTTCAATTTAGTTTGTTTCCAATTAATAAGTATTTTTACCAGAAATGGTTTACATTCACTAACATTATAGCCATAACCATTCATCACTCTGCTAAACCAGACTGATTCATAATCCATTGTTCTGTTGTTCAAGTAAAAGTTATGACTACCTATTTACTTTTAACTTTTATTTTCAATTGATCTATATTACATTAACATACATATTTTTATTGAATATAAAAATTTATAATGTGTGTAAAAGTCAAATGCTAAATATGTTTTCGAAGAAGATATTGACTTTATTATTTTTGACCATCACTATAATGCTCTATATACTATAAATTAAACAAATGAACATTTACTAACCAGTATGATGATCATTCTCAAGCATTTTTGGAAGTTCAATTCTGTAATAGTTGTGGTTCCTCCTCAAGTTATCTATTTGTTAATAAAAATGCACTTCCTGTATAATCAGATATAGTTATCTTTCTCAGGTCTCTGATGTGGTTGAAGACTAGATAGTTATAGTCTCAAAGTTAATTTTAAGATGTTTAGGAATGAAAAGGATGTTCTTGGTGTAAAAAGATGTTTTTAAGTTGGTGTTGCAAGTTAGGATGGAAATTGTGTTAGGTATAGAACTTTAAGATTATGGAGATAGATAGATAGATAGATAGATAGATAGATACATAGATACATAGATAGATACATAGATACATAGATAGATAATCGAAATATAATATCACTTGCCAAATATCTATGGAGTGGACATTGGAAATGTATTTTATCTCTTATAATTTTCATAATTAGTGGCCTATACATAAAAAAAAGAATTATGAGTTCTGAGAGAAGGGGGAAAGGGTGGGAGGGTGAAGCCGGGGGGTGGGGTGGAGGGAGGAGACTGTGATGGAGATATAACTTGAAGTAATAAATAAACATTTTTTAAAATGCTGATGAATAGACAATATACGATTAGAATTCTCTAAAATTCTCCCATTATGTAGTTTGTTTCTAGGAAGCACAGTAACTGGAAAAAGAGAAATGATATTTGGAGATATTCTAATAAGTGCAAATAAGCATAACCATTAATTCTTTTTAATTGCATTTTATGGTATAACAATGATTTTTTTTCACAAAATAATATTTTTAATGTCAAGAATAGTAACAATTTTAAAAAACAAAAATATTCTTAAATATACTATCTTATACAAGAATCACAAACTTTAAAAAGGTGATAAAAATAGCATACCAATATTATGGAAAAATTATTAAATAACCTTTCAGTAGACAAAGAAAACTCTATTAAGCAACAGCATGCAAAACTGTTCTTAGACTTAGAACAAACAACACATTCTTTTTTTTATTTTTTTTTATTTTTTAAATACTTTATTTTTTTTTCTTCAGTTACATATCAGTCACAAACCCTTCCCTATTCCCCCTTCCTATCCCGCCCTTCCACCCTCTTCCCCCCAGAAGTTTCCCCTTTCAGTCCAACAGATGGTTCCTTCTCTTATAACAGTAAGTATTATACAAAACAACAGATATAAGTATGCCACATTTATGAGAGTTAAATGGCCCAGTATACCTTCCCAATGTCCAGTTTATACATATTTGGCCCCTGACTTTAACATTCTACTATCTAACCATCTCCATGAGTTTAAAGGTCTATATGTGACTCAACATTCATACTAACTTGCAACACACTTTTAAGAGTATCTTCTTAGATCTATAACACCCTCTTGATTCCTAAACAACTCAAAATTTAACTATGAGACTCTAGCTGTCTATTCTTCAACCACCTCAGAGACCTGAGAGGGATAAATATATCTGCTTATATAGGACGTGCAGGGCCTGCAGCTTCCAAAACTAAGAAAGGACATACCAATGACTGCCTGGACAGTTCCCATTTTCTCTCCATACATTCCTGCATCAGTCTTCAGCCTTTGGGTCCTGTTTCTCTGACAGACATTTGTTGTAGAGCAGGGATTATGAAGGACTTACCTACCCTGTCTTGGCAGAGTTAGGCTGTCGACTTCCATGCTACCAAGTTTTGTCCTTTTTGGACAGCAGTCTGTCTGCAGTTGGTGCAAGGGGTTTTTTCATGCCAAGAGAAAGGCTTGCCACTAATTCAACCATCTTACAGTGGAGGTTCTTCGATGCTTATCTTCTACTTGGAGTAGAATAGGGGGTGCTGTCAGGAGCTGATATGCCTCGATATCAAAAAAAAAAAGAAAATCTTAATTTAAGATAACATCTTTAAATGCCATATTCTGCAGATCTCGTGGGGTTTTTGAAGATGCCCTATACATCTCTTGTATTTAGATAAGCAAATGTTGCTTATCTCTTAGCAACTTGATTACTGGGTAGTTTAGAGAATATCTGTGATAGAATGTCATAGTAGCTAACAAAGTGACATGTTTGCATGACTAGGAGTTTGTTTTACTTAACTATCCTAGACTGTTTTAGACGGTTGGTATCAAGAGGCCAGAGCTTCACATTTTATTTTTAAGTATCTCTAGGTATGATACCATTGGGAAGCGTTACCTTTAAATTTGTATCAATATACAAAGATCTATTCAATTGTGGTTAAATATACTCTTAATTATGTATCAATATACAAAGATCAATGCCTATGTAGCCCAATACAATCTTAATATTACGTCCATATACAAGGGTCAATACCATTGTGGCCAACTATAATATTAATTTTGTATCAATATACAAAGATCAATACCAATGTAATCCAATACAATCTTATTTTTGCACAATAAACAATGGTCAATACCACTTTAGCCAAATAAACTACTAATTTTGTATCAATATACAAAGGTATAAGGGCATATTCAATAATCTGCCCCTTCTTCTTGGACCTTCCGGTGCTATGTCTATATCTCATTTTTCTCAAGCCTATGCAGTCCTACATAGGAGAGGAAGAAGGATACAGAAAAGGAAAAGTAAGAAGTCCCTGGGGCTAACCTCCAAAACCCATTAAACAGGACCATTTATCAGCTTGTAATCTCTTCCGCTAAATATCGGAGTTTTCAGTTATCCTTCAAATAACCAAAAAGAAGGGCAGAGAAACACCTTCCCCACCCTCTGGGCATGGGATGTTGCTCTCTTAAATGACTTCCTGCTGATTTGGGTCGTATAGACCTGTTTGGGGCCCGAACTCAAATGGAAAAAAATGGTTAAAAATGTTAGTACACTCCTTTTATGTTCAGTCCTTCTGTTCTCAGCTGTTTTGATGACCTAAGGGGTTTGTTGGGAGAAGCTGATCTTGCAGGCTTCACTGAGGTTCCTGCAGGGGCATTGTGTAGAGCTGAACGGTCACAGCGACATTGGATTGCCGCGGTGGTTGCAGGCCCCCGATGGAGACAGCTATTGAGGAAGTCTGCCAGGGTGAATCAACTGGGTCACTTGTCCTCCTTGGTGCCTGATTCTGCTCTCTGCTGGGGTTTCAGCTGTCCAGCCGTCCCCGGGCTCCCCTAATGGACGCTTCGATTCTCCTGGAAAGATAAGAGCAGAGCCCTGCCCCAATCCCAACCCTGGGACAATTGCCCTCTTTTTTAGGGGGGGAGGGCTAGTTAGTCCTTCTCCTGAAGCAAATTTGGCCTTCCGACAACATACAAAGCGTTATCTTTCAATCCGGGTTAAAGAAGAAATCATTCTGTCACCTTGGAGCTAAACCAGCTCTGGTGTATATATTTTGAGATCCCAAAGGACAATCTGCCTGCATCGAGAAGGCCTTTTGTAAGTAACCTCCAAACCTAGGTCCCTCCAAATCCCATGTGTGTGTCTCTGAACTCTAATTATTGGGATCAGAGACCTGTGTTTCCCATCTGAAGGGATCAAAGATGTGTTCCACCACTCCTGGATCGAAGTCTTTCTCTATTTAGAGTTTGCCCAGCATCAGGCTGACCCTGAGCTCCGGGATCTGCCCGTTTCTGTCTCCAGTGTGCTGGGAGCTGGGACCAAGGGTGTACTCTTTTTGAATGGTGGGACCAAGAGTATGCACCCTCACCACTCTGCTCCGTATGACTCCAGAATACATAAGACCACCAACTCTACGGTGCTCCCCCCCCCTCCGCTGAAGTCAAAGGCATGGGCCAATACCACAATTCTCTTGTATTTTACCTTAGCTCCACGTCTTCCCGACACCTGGACGTCTGCAAAACCAGGTCGAATGGCTGTATCCTCTATTCCATTCACAGTGTTTCAGCCCTGCAACCTGCCTTCCTCTCTTTTTTTGTAGATATTCTTTTATTAAATTTATTTGTTTGTTGCTTCAGGTTACATCCTTATCATATTGTACTCTTTTCCCGCTTCCCAGGCCCACCCTCCCATGCTCTACCCCATGACCCTTCGCTCTTCTTCCTCTGGGGTGGAGTGTCCCTGCCTAACAGTCTCTCACCACAGATCAGGAGTCATATGAGGGCCAAGAGCCTCTTCATTGTCCGGGGGCCTATGAGGCAGTACTGCCAGTGAAAGGTGTCTCCTTGCTACTGGGGGAATACTAAAAAAAGGACCAACAAACACACAAACCCACAAAAACAAAGAATATCTACAAAAAAAGAGAGGAAAAAGAGAAGGGAAAGGAAAAAGAAAAAAGAAAAAAAGAAGGAAAAAGAAAAAGATAAAAAAAAAATTATGTCCATGTTCATTTTGGTGTGTTGGTTGTAGTACAGATATCCTGTACGATATAGTTAAAATCCTACTATAAGTGAATAGATGCCATGTGCATCATTCTGAGACTGGGTTAGCTCACTCAGGATGAGCTCCTCTAGATCCATCCATTTGGTTGCAAATTGCATGATTTCATTGTTTCTTATAGCTGAGTAATATTCCATTGTATAGATGTACCACAATTTTTTAATCCATTCTTCATTTGAGGGACATCTGGGTTGTTTCCAATTTCTAGCTATTACAAGTAAGGCTGCTATGAACATAGATGAGGAGACTTCCCTATGTCTCCGTGAGGGGTCCTTTTGGTGTATACCCAGAAGTGGTATGGCTGGGTCCTGAGGCAAGGTTATTCCAAGATTTCTAAGATATCGCCAGACAGACTTCCATAGTGGTTGCACAAGCCTGCACTCCCACCAGCAATGGAGTAGGGTTCCCCTTTCTCCACACCCTCGCCAGCATGCGCTATCATTTGAGCACTTTATCTTAGCCATTCTAAGAGGTGTTAGGTGGAATCTCATGGTCGCCTTGAGTTGCATTTCTCTGGTGATTAAGGATGTTGAACATTCCTTCAGGTGTCTCTCAGCCCTTAGGGATTCCTCCTTTGTGAATTCTCTATTTAGCTCCATCTCCCATTTTTTGATTGGATTATTTGGTTTCTTGGCTTTTAGTTTCTTGAGTTCTTTGTAGATTTTAGATAATAGCCCTCTATCAGATGTGGGGTTGGTGAAGATTTTCTCCTAGTCTTTTGGTAGCCGTTTTGTTCGAATGACAGTGTCCTTTGCCTTACAGAAGCTTTTCAGTTTCATGAGGTCCCATTTATTGATTGTTGATCTCAGGTCCTAAGCTGTTGGTGTTCTATTCAGGAAGTGGTCACCTGTGCCAATGAGTTCGAGGGTTTCTACTACTTTTTCTTCTAGTGTCGTTAGTGTGGCCGGACTTATGTTAAGGTCTTTGATCCACTTGGAATTAAGTTTTGTACAAGGTGATAGGTATGGGTCTAATTTCATTCTTTTGCAAGTGGACATCCAGTTGGACCAGCACCATTTGTTGAAGATGTTGTCCTTCTTCCATTGTGCGGTTTTGGCTTCTTTGTCAAAGATTAGTTGGCCATAGGTGTGTGGGTCCATGTTTGGGTCTTCAATTCGATTCCATTTATCCACTGGTCTGTTTCTATACCAGTACCATGCTGTTTTTATTACTGTTGCTCTGTAGTACAGCTTTAAATCTGGGATGGTGATACCTCCAGATGTTTTTTCATTGTACAGGATTGATTTAGCTATTCTGGGCTTTTTGTTGTTCCATATGAAGTTGAGAATAGCTATTTCCAGTTCTATAAAAATTGTGTTGGTATTTTGATAGGAATTGCATTAAATCTATATATTGCTTTTGGTAGGATAGCCATTTTTATTATGTTGATCGTATCTATGCATGAGCATGGGAGATCTTTCCATGTTCTAAAGGCCTCTTCCATTTCTTTCTTCAGGGGCTTGAAGTTCTTGTTATATAGGTCCTTTACATGCTTGAGTAGTTTTACCCCCAGGTATTTTATGTTGTCTGTGGCTATTGTGAAGGGGGTTGTTTCCCTTATTTCTTTCTTGTTATATTTGTTTGTTGTATAAAGAAGGGTTTCTGATTTTTTTGAGTTATTTTTGTATCCAGCCACCTTGCTGAAGTTGTTTATCAGCTGTAAGAGTTCTTTGGTGGAGTTTTTGGGGTCGCTTATGTATACTAACATATCATCTGCAAATAGGGATAATTTGACTTCTTCATTTCCAATTTTTATCCCTTTGATCTCCTTTAGTTCTTATTGCTCTAGCAAGGACTTCAAGTACTATATTGAAGAGATATGGTAAAAGTGGACATCCTTGCCTTGTCCCTGAGTTTAGAGGAAATGCTTCAAGCTTCTCTCCATTTAATTTGATGTTGGCTACTGGCTTGCTCTATATTGCCTTTATTATTTCTAGGTATGGTCCTTGTATGCCCGTTCTCTCCAGAACTTTTAGCATGAAGGGGTGTTGGATTTTTTCAAATGCTTTTTCTGCATCTAGCGAGATTATCATGTGGTTTTTTTCTTTCATCTTGTTTATGTGGTGAATTACATTGATAGACTTTTGTATATTGAACCATCCCTGCGTTCCAGGGATGAAGTCTACTTGATCATGGTGTATGATACTTTTGATGTGTTCTTGAATTCGGTTTGCTAGTATTTTTTTAAATATTTTTGCATCTATGTTCATGAGGGAGATTGGTCTGAAGTTCTCTTTCTTTGTTGGGTCTTTGTGTGGTTTAGGAATCAGAATGACAGTGTCCTCATAGAATGAGTTTGGCAGTGATCTTTCTGTTTCTATGTTGTGGAAGAGTTTGAAAAGTAATGGTGTTAGTTCCTCTTTGAAGGTCCGGTAGAATTCCGTGCTAAAGCCATCTGGCCCTGGGCTTTTTTTGGGTTTGGAGATTATTAATGACTCTTTCTATTTCCTTAGGTGTTATTGGGCTGTTTAAGCTGTTAATCTGATTTTGATTTAGTTTTGGTAGTTGGAATTTATCGAGGAAATTGTCCATTTTGCTTAGGTTTTCAAATTTAGTGGAATATAGATTTTTAAAGTAATGCCCGAATATTTTCTGGATCTCCTCAATGTCTGTTGTTATTTCTCCCTTTTCATTTCTGATTTTGTTGATTTGTGTTCTTTCCCTTTGCCTTTTAGTTAATTTGGCTAGGGGTCTGTCTATTTTGTTGATTTTCTCAAAGAACCAGCTCTTGGTTTCATTGATTCTTTGTATAGTTCTTTTTGATTCTAAGTTGTTGATTTCAGCTCTAAGCTTGATGATTTCCTGTCTTCTGCTCTTCTTGGGAGTGTTTGTTTCTTTTTTTTCCAATTCACCCAGCTTAGCTGTTAGTTCACTAATATGAGCTGTCACAAGTTTCTTTTTGAAAGCACTTAGTGCTATGAACTTTCCTCATAGCACAGCTTTCAATGTATCCCATAGGTTTGGGTATGTTGTGTCTTCATTGTCGTTGGATTTTAAAAGTCTTTGATTTCCTTCTTTATTTCTTCCCTGACCCAGTGGTCATCCAGTAAGGAGCTGTTCAATTTCCATGTGTGTGTAGGCTTTCTGTTGATTCTTTTGCTGTTGAAGACCAGCTTTATTCCGTGGTGGTCTGATAAGATACAAGGTGTTATTTCAATTTTCTTGTATCTATTGAGACTATCCTTGTGACCCACTATGTGTTTGATTTTGGAGAAGGTTCCGTGGGGTGCTGAGAAAAAGTTGTATTCCTTTGTGTTTGGGTGAAACGTTCTGTAGATATCTGTTAGGTCCATTTGTTTCATGATCTCTGTTAGACTCAATATTTCTCTGTTTGTCTTCTGTCTTGATGATCTGTCCTTTGTTGTGAGTGGGGTGTTGAAGTCTCCCACTACTAATGTGTTGTGATTGACGTGCGCTTTAAGTTTTAGAAGTGTTTCTTTTACGAAAGTAGGTGCCTTTGTTTTGGGGGCATAGATGTTCAGTATTGAAATTTCCTCTTGATGAATATTCCCTTTAATGAGTATATAGTGCCCTTCTTTGTCTTTCTTCATTAACTTCAGTTGGAAGTCTGTTTTGTTTGATATTAGGATGGCTACTCCAGCTTGCTTCCTGGGTCCATTTGCTTGGAAAACCTTTTCCCAGCCCTTTACTCTGAGGCAGTGTCTATCTTTCATAGTTTGATGTGTCTCTTATATACAGCATAAGGAAGGGTCTTGCTTGCGGATCCACTCTGTAAACCTATGTCTTTTTATTGGGGAGTTGAGTCCATTGATGTTGATGGATATTAGTGACCTGTGGTTGTTATTTCCCATTAGTTTGGTATAGGTGGTGGTCCTGGCCTCTTTTGGTTTAGTTGCTGAGGGTTTTCTATTCCCTTTGTTTTCTTGGGTGGGGTTTTCTTCTCTGGGTTGGGATTTTCCTTCTAGGATTTTCTGTAGGGCTGGATTTGTGGGTAGATATTGTTTAAATTTGATTTTGTCATGGAATATCTTGTTTTCTCCATCTATGTTGATAGAGAGTTTTGCTGGGTAAAGTAGTCTGGCTGGGCACCTATGATCTCTCAGGACTTGTAGTATATCTGACCAGGCCCTTCTAGCTTTTAAAGTTTCTGAGGAGAAGTCAGGTGTAATTCTGATGGGTCTGCCATTGTATGTGACTTGCCCTTTTTCTCTTACAGCTTTTAATATTCTTTCTTTGTTCTGTACATTTGGAGTTTCAGTTATTATGTGGCGAGAGGAGTTTCTTTTCTGGTCTAATCTGTTTGGTGTTCTGTAAGCCTCTTGGATTTTTATTGGCATCTCTTTTTTCAGGTTTGGGAAGTATTCCTCTATGATTTTGTTGAAGATATTTCCTCGACCTTGGAGTCGGGAGTCCTCTCTTTGCTCTATACCTATAATTCTTAGGTTCCGTCTTTTCATTGAGTCCTTGATTTCTTGGATGTTGTGGGTGAGAGATTTTTTTAGCCTTCTCATTTTCTTTGGATGTTGTACTGATTTCTTCCACTGAATCTTCCATGCCTGAGATCCTGTCTTCCATCTCTTGCATCCTATTGTTGATAGTCATATCCGTAGTTCCTGTTCTCTTCCCTTGGTTCTTCACTTCTCTTTTAACTCTGACTGTGTTTTCTTTATTGTTTCTATTTCTATTTTCATGTCTTGTATGGTTTTGTTCGTTTTGTACATTTCCTTCTCCAGCTTGCTTGTTTTTGTATGAAAATGTTTCATAGCCTTGTCCTTTTCCTGTTCAAGCTCTGTCACTTTGGCTTGGAGCTCTTTAATGGTGTTGTTCCTTGTTTTGAGTTGTAGAATTGTGGCTTCTTTGAATTCCTTCATAGATTTAAGTTCTTTTTGCATGGACTCTATCACTTTCCATAATGCAGAATTGTCAATGTTTTCATGTGATTCTGTTGGTGTGAGGTAATCCGAATTGGATGAGCTAGGATAATTCTGCTTTGTTGGAGTCATATTTCCTTGATTTCTATTTTTTTTTTTGACCTTTGGCCATTGGGTGCGTTTGGCTGTCTGTTCTTGTCGTTTTCTGTGCTTAGATCCACAGTGGATGCTTTGGTGCAGGGGACGAGTTACTTGGCTCTCTGTCGTTGCTTACAGGGGGATTTCAGGGTCACTGTGGTTTTAATCGCCTGAGGCACTGTGAGCTGGTGCAGCCTCTTCCCAGGTTGTGAGTAATGGACCGGAATTGTTTCACTGCTCCCAATTCAGACTTCTCTATGTTGCGCTCTGTGTTATCAGCCTGTAATGGTTCTGATGGTATGGACCTGTTTGCCCAGGCACAGATTCTGTGGGCTTTGTTTGTCGTCACGGAGGCTGACAGGGTCTGGCTCCACACCTAATATGTCTGGATTTTCCAGAATACAGCTATGGTCCCGATTTCTGGTTTCTCACTAGGCTTCTCGCCACAGGCCTGGCCTCTGAGCCTGATTCCCTCCCTGTCTGTTTAGCCGCGGCTCTCCCTCCCTGGCTGCTCAACCATGGGTGCACAGTGCCCCGGATTCCCCGGCCGCCTGAGTGGACCTCTCGCCCCAGCAGCTCAGCCATGGGTGCACAGATCCCTGGCCCAGCCCAAGCCTGACTCTCTCCCCAGTTGTCCTGCCGTGGGTTCGCATGGATTTGGCCCTGCCAGCCAGGCTCCCTCCCCAGCTGCGCTGCCGTAGGTGTGCGGGATTCGGCCCCTCCCACCTGCCTTTGTGTTCCCGGTTTCCTGCGCTCTGTAGGAACCTCCTGCCCTCCACGGCTGCGGACCACCTGCTGAGCCCCCTGTTTGTTCCTTGCTAAAACTTCCACTATCTCGCAAAATTTTTTAAGTGGGTATAAGTTCTACCTGAGGTGTGGGGAGTCCAATAGGCTAGTGAACTATAGCGAAGTGGCCTCTGATTCTGCCTGCTGTGAGTTGGGGACAATCTTACCAGGTGCCTCTCCAAATGGGAGTTCCCGAATCCCGGGTTTAGTGGCTTCCATGTCTGCGAGAGATGGGGAGAGAGCCTTACCCTGGGACTTTTAACAGTCCCTTGGGAGCTGTGATTGTTCCCGGGAGGATCTAGCCCCTCCGGTTTTTTGCACAGTGCCCAATAACTCTGTGTTTTTTATGGCTCTTTTATCCCTGCATTCAAAATGCGTCAGTGTAGGTCGCCGCCGTCTTCCTTCCCCCTGGTATAACAATTATTAATTATTTGAGAATTTCAAATGTTTTCATTATATTAACCCACTCCTCCCATAATTCCTCTAATAACTACCTTCTACCCCTCCCTCCACCTCCTAGCTTTTTGTATTTCATAAAAACAAGCCCAGCATGTTCAATTATTGCTGTTCAAATACTCATAAGTACACACCCATCAAAGGATACAGTGGAACAATCAAGGAATTCTTAAAGACAACTGACGCTACTTCCTTTAGAATCCATTAATTGTCCATGGTACCTCAACTAGGATTTTCGGGTCTCCTGAGCACTTTTCCTTCACATTTTGGAATGTTTACTAGCTACTTATCTAAGTTGTGTGAGGGCAACCAAAGTGCCATGAGCTCTTGAGTGCACTGGTACTGTCATGTCCAAAAGACACCATTTTTTTTTTTTTTTTTTTGGTTTTTCCTGACAGGGTTTCTCTGTGTATCCTTGGCTGTCCTGGACTCACTTTGTAGACCAGGCTGGCCTCGAACTCACAAAGATCCGCCTGCCTCTGCCTCCCAAGTGCTGGGATTAAAGGCGTGCGCCACTTTTAACTAGGTCTATTGCCTACCTCTGTTGCATGCAATTTCCCACCCATCTTATGAGATAATCTCGGAATCTTCTGGGTAAGAGCTTGATGACTACCCATGTTAAACATTTTCTCTCTTCTATTACATACAATTATGTTAGTATGTATGTACAAATAAATTATTTTTCATTTATCAACTTTATTTATGAAATATTACCTCTATATATCCTCTTTTGCTTTCATGAAACAGATTCTTATTCATTTTCTTTTATAAAAAATTCAAATATATGCTCTCTCCAGAAGCTTTTTGTCTGAGTCCATCTTTGTCAACTATAATATTATCCAGCTTCAAGTGAATAAGTATATTCTCTTTCAGTCAAGGAATATTGTACATAATAAATTCAATTTAATGTGTGCTATGTGCCTAGGACATGCTCATAATATCCAAGCAAAGCCAAAAGAAGTTCAGATAGTTCATGTGGTGTTTCATGTGGCATAAAATGGTAAGGGTCTCTTTTGTTATACTTGTTCAGAAATTTACTGTTTTGTCAACATAAATAAATGATAAGCCAATTATTTGAGCATATCTTATACTCTTTTGTGGGGTTGTTAGTTTTATTGACCACCAACAGTAATTAGTTTCATAACTGTAAAAAATTTAGTATTAGAAAATTGAAATTTTCTATATTAATTCTTTAGAGAGTCAAATTCAATACAGATGAGCTGTAGAAATATTCAGTATGACTTGTACTATAGTGATCAAGGGATAATCCAAATTAAAATAATACCATCATAACATTAGAGAAAATAACTAAATATAATACATTAATTTTAAAGATAAGAAGATTTCTAGTAAAAAATTTCTTTTCCTTTGCTAAATGTGACTGAATATTCACTAGATAGCCAAATATATCCATTCTAGGATGTCCATACATGTCCACTCATTCACTAAAATTCAATATATCTGTGATGTCACAATATTGTATTTGTTTTGATTTTTTTTAAATATTTTATCCTGAATTTAGATATCTTTATCTTAAATTATTTAAGGTATATACTAATCTACAAAATCGTGTTAGCATTTGGACAAAGTGAAGATCTTTATTTAATCTTCCATTATTATCTCAACTGCAATATAAATATTATTGTCTTTGTTATAACAAATATATGAATCATTCAAAGTTTATGTTCACTGTTTTAGTTAAACCTTCCATTCTGAAAACAATCTCACTAAGCCAACTTCAGGGAGAAGGTGTGTAGTTTGAGTCATGATTGCAATGGATTTTGTCTATGGTCGGTCAGCTCTTTGTGTCTATCCCACAGTGAGGCAAAGTAGCATTGCAGAAGAGCACAGAGGCTAACCTTGGCCACCTTAAGGTATAAAAGACACACAAAGAGGAAAGGGATGGGAGCAAGCTATATCTTTCCAGGGCATGGCTGAAACATCGAAATTCTCCTTTCAAATTCCTCCCCCCCCCCAGAGGTAACAAGTTGTATCCAACAGAAGACTAATCCATTGGACAGTTCAGAGTGCTTTGGATGAAATCGACTTTCCATTAGCACTCACAGCTAGAAACTAAACTTCACCATAAGAACTTATATAGAGGTCCCTTCATATCCAAACCACCACACTTACCATTCCTTATTTGCCAATTTTAGCTTATATAATTTCCTATAACAATGACTAAACACTTTATTTTAATCAATAATCATTTATGTTCAAAATTCTAAACTCAATTGTATGATAGAAATACTTTATTACCACCAAAGTTAGTTAAAAGTGGTAACGATGAACAGAGAGAACTCAATGTTAATTAAAATTAAAATAAATGGAAGAGTAAAAATAAAAATTTAAGTTGTAGATAACTGTCATGAGTTAAAAACTTTGAAACTCTGGACAAATCCTAAATGATATAAATCCTTAAATCATGATCACATGAGTAAGTAGAAAGTTTTAAGGCCATATTACTTTCAGAGTAAAATAAATAGTTTCGTTTATACATACATTTATGTATTGATTCATATGACGAAGGGGTAAATTATCAAACAGTATAAATATTTCAACATGGATTTTATATAAATTTACAATATCTTTCCCACCATACAAGAATTGACTTAAAGAATCATGTGTGAAAAAAACATAAGCCTAAGCCACATACTTGTAGGCAGACTGAAGCTTAATCACAATACTCTAGATCATTCCTTTTTTTCCCAACACCACTGATGGCCTATTTAGTATCCTTGCTCTTACATGATACAATAGATTCAGCCATCAAGATTTTTTAAAAAATAGAACATACTAAATGGCCAACATAAAAGAAACAAACTCAAATTTTGTGAATAGAAAGAAAAAGCATTATATCCATACATAAATATAACAAGGATACTGGACTTATCAAACTAAATATTTTAAGCAACAATTAATATGCAAAAACTCTAATGGGAAAATAGAAAACATACCAGAATGGAGAAATAGTATAACTAAAAATTTGGAGAAAATGCTCTAGCAAGAACTTCAAGTAATATTGTTTATTTGTTTGTTTGTTTTTTAGTTTTCTCTCCCTGGCAATGAGACACTTTTGACTGGTGGTACTGCCTTGTAGGCCCCCAGTATATGAGGAGGCTCTTGGCCCTCATATGACCTCTGAACTGGGGTGAGGGACTGTTATGTAGGGACACTCCAATCCAGAGGAGTGGGATGGAAGGGTTAGGGGGTAAAAAAAAATAATAATAAAATGAAATGTGAAATTTCGGTCTTTTGCTAACAATTGTCATAAACTGTTTAGGATAATTAAGAAATGCCAACTGATAATCATGCAAGCTTGTCATTTTGTTAGGTACTATGACAGTCTATTATAGTTATTTTCTAAGCTAATCAGAAATCAAGTTGCTAAGAGACAAGCAACATTTGCTTATCTAAATATAAGAGATAGATAGGGCGTCTTCAAAAACCTCGAGAGATCTGCAGAATATGGCATTCAAAGATGTTTTCTTAATTTTAGATTTTTTGATATCGAGACATGTCTGCTCCTGACAGCACCCCCTATTCTACTCCAAGTAGAAGATGAGCATCGAAGTATCTCCAGTGGGAGATGATCGAATTAGTGGCAAGCCTATCTCGTGGCAAGAAAAACTGTAGACAGACTGCTGTCCAAAAAGGACAAAACTTGGAAGCAGGTAAGTAGACAGCCTAACTCTGCCAAGACAGAGTAGGCAAGTCCTTCATAATTCCTGCTCTACAATCAATGTCTGTCAGAGAAACGGGGCCAAATGGCTGAAGATTGATGCTGTAATGTATGGAGAGAAAGTGGAAATTGTCCAGGCAGCCACTTGTATGTCATTTCTTAGTTTTGGAAGCTGCGGGCCCTGCACTTCCTATACAATCAGATATATTTATCCCTCTCAGGTCTCTGAAGTGGTTGAAGAATAGATAGCTAGAGTCTCATAGTTAAATTTTGAGTTGTTTAGGAATCAAGAGGGTGTTCTGGATCTAAGAAGATGTTTTTAAAGTTGTGATGCAAGTTAGTATGAAAGCTGAGTCAGATATAGAACTTTAAACTCATGGAGATGGTTAGATAGTAGAATGTTAAAGTCAGGTGCCAAATACATATGGACTGGACACTGGGAATGTATGCTAAGCCATATAACTCTCATAATTGTGGCCTATTTATTTCTGTTGTATTGTATTTATTGTTGTAAAAGAAAGAACCATTTGTTGAACTGAAAGGGGGAGCTGTTGGGAGGAAAAAGATATACCTTAAACTTAAAAAAAAAAAAAGGGAAGAGGATGGGGGATTGAGGAGGAAGAAAGTGGGAGGGTGGGACTGGAGAGGGAATAGGGAGGATATTGTGATTGGGATGTAACTTGAAGAAATAAAAAAATAATTGGAGAAAATGAAAGATGAAAGAGCCAATAAGAACTACTGGAAATCAGCAACACTATAATACAAGTGAAGAATGTCTCTAATGGGTTCTTTACCAAACTGCACATAGCTGAGGAACAAACTGATTTGCTAAGATATATCAGAGTAGAACTTCCTGAACAGCAAGGCATATAGAATATTTTTTAAAAAGGTGCCTAATAACTGTGGGGCAACTACAAGTAGAAATGTGTTCAACAGAAATATGAGAACATAAGAAACACAGGAAATTGTTGAAGTGATGATTGAAAAATTCTCCCATGTAACATCAGATCACAGACCACATACCCAGATTCTTAAAAGGAGAAGGCTGCATGTTCAAAAGGGCAACCATTGAGGAGTTAATTCAAAAATGCAGAAAGAAAATTACTAAGAAACATCTTAAAGGAAGCTACAAGAGGCAACTCACTTTGCCTAGGACAGCACCAGGAACAGCTTACACGTGGAAAACAGGAAAAGAATGAGAAAGTTAAGTGTGCAGAAAGAGAGTCACAAACAAGGCTTCAAGCTAGAACTCTCCAACCTCTCAGATCAAACTTCAAACACAGATTTTTGGAAAATATATTGCTGCTGCACTTGACTTTCATAAGATGTTAAAAGATTTTATTTTCAGAAGAAAAATGACACAGGTGAGGAATTTGGATTCGTATAAAGAAAACAAAACCAATGGAGCCCAACAACCAAGATAAAATTCTTCTGAATTATATGCCTTTTTTTTAATTGAGCTAACAAATAACTGTATATGTAAAAGTGGCAATGATATCCTATTATTACATTTTCCCATATATTATGTATATATGCTTATGCTTGCTTATGTATAAACGGCATCAATGACACAAAAGGGAGATTAAACATTCTTTCTTCTTTGCCTTCTTTTGTCATTTTATGTCTTCCTTTTCTTTCATAAGGTATGTTACCTATATGATGAAACATATAGGCTTAGTTATATCAGTTATAAATATATATTACAAACCTGAGGGCGAGTCCTAAATATTTCAAATGGAAGTAAAACTAATATACAAAGCAGAGGAAAATAGAATCATAAAATATTCAAAACCCAGAAAAATAATAAAAGAGTTAAGTTTGAACAAAGAGCCAGAGCATCAATATTTAGACTCAATTCTAAAGATACATTGACTCACATACATAAACTTTTAAAACATGACATAATTCCATTGTGTAAATGTACCATAATTTTTTTTTATACATTCTTTGGTTGAGAGACGTCTGGGTTATTTCCAGTTTCTAGCTATTACAAATAAACCTCCTATAAACATCCTTAAGGAGATGTCTTTCTGGTTTGGTTAGGAACCTTTTGGATGTATACCCAGGAAGGGTATGACTAGGTCTTGAGCCAGAGCTATTCCAAGTTTTCTAAGATATCACCAGACTGATTTTCATAGTGGTTGTACAAGTCTGCACTCCCACCAGCAATGGAGGAGGGTTCCCCTTTCTCATCAATCTCGACATCATGTGCTGTCATTTGAATTTTTGATGTTATTTCAGTCTTAGCCATTATGACAAGTAAGTGTGAGATGAAATCTCAGAGTCCTCTTGAGTTGCATTTCTCTGATGATTAAGGATGTTGAGCATTTCTTCAAGTGTCTCTCAGCCATTAGGGATTCGTCCTTTGTGAATTCTCTATTTATCTCCATCCCCCATTTTTTGATTGGATTATTTCGTTTCTTGGCATTGAATTCTTTGAGTTCTTTGTAGATTTTGGATATTAGCCCTCTGTCAGCTGTGGGGTTGGTGAAGATTTTCTCCCAGTCTGTAGGCTGCCATTTTGTTCGAATGACAGTGTCTTTTGCCTTACAGAAGCTTTTCAGTTTCATGAGGTCCCATTTATTGATTGTTGGTCTTAGAGCCTGACCTATTGATGTTCTGTTCAGGAAATTGTCAGCTGTGCCAGTGAGCTCAATGCTTTTCCCCCCACTTTTTCTTCTATTACACTTAGTGTGTCAGACTTTATGTTAAGGTCTTTGATCCATTTGGACTTACATTTTGTGAAAGGTGATAAATATGGGTCTATTTGCATTCTCTTCCATGTTGTCATCCAGTTAGACCAGCACCACTTGTTGAAGATGCTGTCCTTCTTCCATTGAAGGGTTTTGTACATTTATACAATGGCATACTGCTCAGCTATCAGAAACAAGGAAATCATGCAATTTGCTACCAAATTGATGGAACTAGAAAAGCTCATCCTGAGTGAATTAACCCAGACCCAGAAAGATGCACATGGCCTCTATTCACTTATAATTTGTTTTTAGTCATATAATACAGGATAACTATCCTGCAACCATCAGACCGAAAGGAACAGGAACGTAGACTTAGTTACCTGTTAGTGGGACACTTTGCCCTAGTGGAGCTCTGATGTAGGTCCCCAGTGCAAGAGGAATCTCTTAGCCCTCATATGACTGCTGAGAGGAGTAGTATAGGTGGGAGAGGGTGTAGAGGCTGGGAGTGTGGGGTCAAGAGAGGTGGTGGAAAGGGACTGGGAGATGTAACTTGAACTATTAATAAACATAATAAAAAATTAAATTAAATTTAAAAACATGATAGAATAATGTCATAACTCAGTGAGGAAATATGCATTTATAAAGTAAGTCATTTGGTTATGTGTGTTAAAAACACAGGCAAAAAGTAATCCCAGCAATATTCATTGGAAATTAAAACTTGATCAATGTCAACACACCAGATAAATGTGTAGTGGCTTGTGCTGCAATAACAAAGTAGTTAATGAGTAACAGTAAAATAGGTGTGTATTAATTAAAGTTATGGATGAATGGAAGCCCATGATGAAATAGTGAGTTGATATGGTTTTCAAGATAAGTCCTTCTGTAAGATGGGTCCCTTACTACATCCTCACAATGTGGGAGGAACAATGACAGGGGAGGGAAAGAGAAGAAGCTCTCTAGCCTCTATGTATCTTCGTGTAAGCAAATTAACTTTATCATAGGACTTTGTATTCATATCAGTAGTGTGAATGCAGACTATCTTCCACAGACTGATGCCTAAAGATTTGATTCCAGATTGTTCACTGGTCTCTTCAAAACAATGTCAGATTTAGGGACCTACACACCAGGGCCACTCTTTGCTTTGCAGTTATAAAGTCAAGAGAACTTCCAGAATATCCCTGAGGGGCAGTCACTGTTGCCAGTTAAATTTAGAAAATAGACTCCGTTGGGCCATCTGACTGGTCTATCTAAAAAACAGTTAAGAATTTCAGAATATGTATAAATATGTATAAATTGAAATACTTTTCAGAAAATTTACACAAATACATGTAGTGAGAAATCTGGAATTTTTGTTTCTTAAACACACACACACAGAAATATACAAGAAAGTGTTTTCGTTTTGTTCCCAGGAGTGTCCTCATAGCTGATCATGATTTGCCTCATGCTCTAGCAGAATCATGATTTTGCCAGCTGCAGATGATTTCTTTGATTGTGTGGCATTCAGAATTCTGGGAACCTTTCAGAGACTCTATAAATGCTAAAGCCCCAATAAGTGGGGGTGGGGAGATGGGGAGGTGTTACCCTTTGTTGGTAGCTGTGGTCAAAGGGGAAACAAAAGGAAAAAAAACAGATTTGTGGATTTTTCTAATTCCTCTCTTCCCTCTATCCTTGTTTCCCTCCTACCTAGTGTTAGGGGGTGAAACTAGTGAGATAAAGGGAGGGAAAAAACAAGAACCCACAAAGAAACAAAGACCAGCTACAAAAATGAAAGGTATATAACGTAAAGCAAAGAGTGTGATGACAAATAACAGAAATAGTGATAACAATCACTTTCGTTTCGTATGAAGGAAATCACCAAGTACTCTAAAAGAGGCACAAACCCTTCCAAAGATGCCTACATCTTTGGATATTAGATAATGTGCTAGAAAAAATAGATGGATAGGTGTCATTATTTTTACTAGGTAGAAGAATTTACAGGGGTAGGCCTCCCAAAATCCTCATCTGAGTATCTTTCTCAGATGCTAACTCTCAGAGTAATGGAGATAGACCCTATGACTAATAATAATACAAAATAATGATTGCAGTTTAATCAGGTGTGGACTCCAACAAACGCAAAGAAATGTAAATCTTTATTCATATATGTGTACTTGCTAAAGAATGTTGTATCTGGTCCCGTATCTCATCTCTGAGGTGGTTGAAGAACAGATAGCTAGAGTCTCATAATTAAATTTTGAGTTGTTTAGGAGTCAAGAGAGTGTTATAGATCTAGGAAGATACTTTTAAAATTGTGTTGCAAGTTAGTATGAATGTTGAGTCAGATATAGACCTTTAAACTCATGGAGATATTTAGATAGTAGAATGTTAAAGTCAAGTACCAAATGCATATGGACTGGTCATTGGGAATGTACGTTAAGCCATATAACCCTCATAACTGTGGCCTAATTACCTCTGTTGTACTGTATTGTATTTATTATTATAAGAGAAAGAGCCATTTGTTGGACTGAAAGGGGCAACTGTAGGAGGAAATAAGATATACCTTAAACTTAAAAGAAAAAAAAAGGGAAGAGGATTGGGGGTTGAGGGTGGGAGGGTGGGACTGGAGGGGGAATAGGGAGGGGACTGCGATTGAGATGTAACTTGAAGAAATAAAAAAATAAAGGAAAAAAAAAGAATGTTGTATCTCCTGAAACTCCATGTTATGACATATGCATACATTTGAGAGCACTAGGGGTTGAAGCCTTTGAGAGTTTATTCCTTAGATGAAACCATGAGTGGGCAGTATTCTTGAATGCAACTTCTGCCTGCACAAGTATCTTGAGAGTTTAATCTGCCATGTAAGAACAGTAAGAAGGGTACAGTCTGTGAAAGGAGGAGTGCCTCTCATCAGAGCAGTGACATCCTGACCTCTGTGTGTTAACCTTCAGAGCTGTGCTAATTAAATCTTTTCTTCATAAGCCTTGCCATCTACAGCACCATTGTCATAGCACTCTGAACTGACTAAGCTGTGCTCTGTGAAAGCAAAAGCTGTGTTAAGGCTGACTCTCATTCATGTGCACATCTTAGCCAAGCCCTGCTTCTCTTTCCTCTTCTAAAAGATTAGTGATTTTAACTCAATTAGAACTTCAACAATGTTAATTTTAATAAATGTGTCCCCATGAACATTATAGAAAGAGATGATTATCAAGCTGCCAATGAATTTGTCATACTTGTGTCTTTAGGATTAGAACCATTGAAAGAAAACAAAGTGGAATGAAGCTTTTGCTGTGATATCTGATAGGACTTACTGTTTTTTTTTTTTCTAAACAGTGAGAAATTAGTTACTGTAGTCAAGATACTAATGGCATGTAACCTAGGTACAAGGAAAAATTATGACAGGTTTAGAATGCAAGTCATATTTGGCTACCAATGACAAAAGAAACAACCACAAAGGCTGAAACCAATGACATTTCTATGTTCTTGAATCTGGAGGAAGGTAAGATGCAATGTCTGTGATCATTGACATGTTTCCTGTGGTCTCAAAGGGCCATTAAAGCGTCAGCTCCCATATCTGTGTTGAGATTAGAAGGCTAAAGAAATGTGTGTGGGGTCCAGGATGAATGTGTTCATCTCTTTTTGAGAGGTGCAGTGTGGCTGGCACTCCTGCAGGTCTGTTTTGCCTGGGTAGTCTGGACTTCAGCCTGGGCTTACTCCACCTGCTCCCAGGACCAGGACTGACACACTGGGGAAGAGGGTATTGTGAGCAGCACCACCACTCCTTACCTGACACCTTGGAAAATACTTCTCTTTACTTTGTAGGCATTAGTTGTAACGGAAGTGAGGGTAAAAATATTAGGTAGACATCTAACAATGACCACAGAAAACTAAATGTTGTTTCAAATTTAAAAGGTAGTTTACTAGAAGTGAAAGTATAGTTTACTTATGAAGCATATGCTGAGCGTACACAGGACTCTGGATTTGGAGCCCAGCACACACACACACACACACACACACACACACACACACACACACACAC
>CAJQZJ010001694.1:12397188-12451879 GCA_907164525.1 Lophiomys imhausi | reverse complement strand
ATTGAACTAGAAAAGCTCATCCTGAGTGAGCTAACCTAGACTCAGAAAGACGCACATGGCATCTATTCATTTATAATTGGATTTTAGCCATATAGTACAGGGTAACTATCCTATAACTAATACACCAAAAGGAACAGGAACATAGACTTTGTTACCTGTTAGCCCTCATATGATTGCTGAACAGGAGGGGGCTGATATGTTGAGACACCCACTCTGGAGGAGTAGGATAGGTGGGAGAGGGGGTAGAGGGTGGGAGAGTGGAACAAGGAGGTTTGGAAAGAGGGCATTGTGATGGAGATATAACTTGAAGTAATAAATAAACATAAAAAAATATCATCCACTATGATCAAATAGAATTCATCCCTGAGATGCAGAGATGGTTCAACATGCAGAAATCCATAAAGGTAATCTACCATAAAAACAAATTGAAAGACAAAACCTATATGATCATTCCCTTAGATGCAGAAAATACCTTTGAAAAATATAATACCTCTTCATGATAAAAGTCCTGGAGAGATTAAGGATGCAAAATACATAGCTGAACATAATACAAAACAGATTATACTAATCCCATAGAAAACATCAGTTTACCTGGAGAGTAAATCTCCAGGTAATTCCACTAAAATCAAGAACAAGACAATGTTGTCTACTTTCTCTGTATCTATTCAATATAGTGCTTGAAGTCTTCACTAAAGCACATAAATAAGAAAACTGAAGCATACCCAGGGCATACAAAGTGGAAAGAAAGAAGTCAAAGTGTTTATTTGAAGATATTATGGCAGTATATATAAGTAACCCTAAAAATTCAACTGACATACTCCTATAGCTTATAAACAATTTCATCAAAGTAGCTGGATACAAATTTAACTCAAAAATTAGTAGTCTTCCCATATAAAAATGACAAAAAAACACCTGCTACAAAATGGCATATGCTGACAGCAGATCCTCTCTTCTCCTTCTGTTCCCACAGATATATCTCCCCAGTCTCATCCCCAGCTCTGTAGCAGAACACCTGTGGTAGCCTTACCTGCCCCCCATTCCCATCTTCTGTGGTTTCCACTGATCTTCACCCTATAATTTCTTTCCTACTTGTTTCTTTTTCCCACCACAACCCCAGCAGGCACATCATGCTGACCCAAAGTCTTTATTCCTGACAAGTAATAAAATAGACTAAAAGCAGAAGTAAGTACACCTATCGTCCTGTTGCTCCATATCCAATACCCCTGTCTCATTTCCTGCTGTGTAGCAGAAAGCCTGCTGCAGTCTCTTTCTTTTCTGACTCTGTCCCTCACCCATCACAAAGATCTGTTCAAACCTTCCTTCTCCCAACTCATCACAAATATCCCCAGCCTCCAACATAAGCAGGCATTCCCTGTAAACACAACAATGAGAAGTTCAAAGAAGCAGGTAAGATAGTTGAAGACCTTTACTATTTTCTTCTCTCCTCCAAACCCGATACCCAGTCATATCTATTTCTTCATTATAACATGTGTTCAGCCTTCCTTCACCCTCTGTCCATACCTCCCATGGATTCCACAGACCTGCCACTCATTGCTATTCCCAATGCCCAACTCCAGCAGTCACTCACAGCTAATGCAAAGAAAACTCCTGCAACAGAATCAAGACAGCTCTCTGTGGACTTTTCCTTCTCCTTCTGTACACACACACACACACACACACACACACACACACACACACACCTCTCTACTACTACCACCACCACCAACAAAATAACAGGATTCAACAAATATTGGTCACTGATACCTGTCAATATCAATGGTCACAATTCTCCCCATACACAAACACAGACTAACCGAATAGATGCAAAAACCAGATCCAATCTTCTGCTGCCTCCAAGAAACACACCTCAACATCCAAGGTAGATATTACCTCAGGATAAAGGGTTGGAAAATGAGCTTTTATCAAATAGATCTAAGAAGCAAGCTAGTGTAGCCATTTTCATATCAAATAAAATAGATTTCAAATCAAAACTAATCACAAGAGATAGGGAAGAACACTCCAAACTCACCAAGGGAAAACTCACCAAGATGACATTTTAGTCCTTAACATTTATACCCCATATGCAAGGGCATCCAATTTGTAAAAGAATCACTGCTACAGCTTAAACACATACTGTACCTCACACACTGATATTGGAAGACATTAATATACAACTTTCACCAATGGACAGGTGATTCTAGAACTAATAGAGACTATAAACCAAGTGTTCCTACCAGTTATTTTCAAAACATTTCACCCCAAAACAAAAGAATATACCTTCTTCTCTGTACCTCATGAAACATTACCCAAAATTGGCCACATACTGGGAAACAAATGAAGACTCAAAAATACAAGAAAATTGAAATAATATCTTGCATCCTATCAGACAATTATAAATTAAAGCTGGATTTTAACAAAAGAAACAGCAGAAAATTTGCAAACCCATGGAAACTGAACTATTCTCCACTCAATGAAAAATGTGTCAAGACAAAAATAAAGATATTAAAGACTTTCTTGGAGTCAATGAAAATGAATACACAGCATATCCAAATTTAAGGAATACTATGAAAAAGAGTCTAATAGGCAAGTTCATAGCACTATGTGCCTACATTAAAATAAAAACTGGAGAGATATAATACTAGCAACAACACCACACCTGAAAACTCTAGAACAAAATGAGGTAGTCACACACAAAGGGCTTAGAGGACAAGAAACAATCACACTGAAGGCTGAAATTAATAAAGTAGAAACAAAGAGAACAATATAAAAATTCAGTGAAAGAAAGAGTTGGTTCTTTGTGAAAATCAATTAAGTAGAAAAACCCATATGCTAACCAACTAAAAGGGAGACAGAGAATATCGAAATTAACAAAGTCAAAACCAAAAAGAGTAATTTAACAACATACACTTAGAAATCCATAAATTCATAAGAACATGTACTTCATTTATTAGAAACTCTGAACGAAATGAATAATTAACTAGATAGGTACTGCTTACCAAGTTAAATCAAGCTCAGGTAAGCAGAGAATGAAAAAGTTGATAACATCAATACTTCTTCAATTAGTCTATAGCATAGAAAAAGAAGGCACATTACCTACTTGATTTTTTTTTAATAATTTATTTTTTATTTCTTCAAGTTATATCTCAATCACAATCCCCTCCCTACTCCCCCCTCCAGTCCCACCCTTCCACCCTCCTCCCCCTCAGCCCCACCATCCTCTTCCCTTCTTTTTTTTTAGTTTAAGGTATTTATTTTCCCCCCAACAGCTCTCCCTTTCAGTCCAAAAAATGGTTCTTTTTCTTATAACTATAAATACAATACAAAACAACAGAAATAAATAGGCCATGATTATAAGAGTTATATGGCTTAGCATACATTCCCAATGTCCAGTCCATATGTATTTGGCACCTGATTTTAACATTCTACTATCTAACCATCTCCATGAGTTTAAAGTTCTATATCTAACTCAGCTTTCATACTAACTTGCCTCATAATTTTAAAAATATCCTCTTAGATCCAGAAAATTATAGACCAATCTCCCATATTAACATAGATGTGAGAATATTCAACAAAATACCTGCAAATTGAATCTAAGAATACATAAAAAAGATCACCCATAGTGATCAAGTAAGCTTTATCCCAGAAATGCAAGGATGGTTTCATATACAAAAAAACAATAATTCAAATCCACCATATAAATGAACTGAAAGAAAGAAAGAAACAAACAAATAAAAACACATGATCATCATATTTGTTATTGAAAAGGTTTTGAGAAAATCCAGCACCCTTCGTGATAAAATTTCTTGAGAGTTTTGGGGTGTAAGGGACAGACCTAAACATAATAAAGGCAAATTACAGCAAGACTATAATTGATTTTATGACAAAGAAAATTACAGACCAATCTCCCATATTAACACAGATGTGAGAATACTCAACAAGATACCTGAAAATTGAATCTAAGAATACATCAAAAAGATCACCCTTTATGATCAGGTACTATAATACAATAGCCAACATCAAATTAGAGAGAAACACAAAGCAATCCCATTAAAACAAAGAACAAGTTAATGTTGTTCATTCTCTCCATATGTATTCATTATAGTACTTGAATTCTTAATGAGAGCAATAAGACAACGTAAAGATCCAGGTTATATAAATTGAAAAGGAAGAAATCAAAGTATTTTTATTTGCAGATGATATGATACCTAAGTGTCCCTAAAAATTCTACCAGGACTTATGTTAAGGTCTGGCATACTAAATCTATTAGAAGAGAAAGTGGGGAAAGCCCTCGAACTCATCAGAACAGGAGACAACTTCCTCAACAGAACACCAACAGCTCAGGATCTAAGACCAACAATCAATAAATGGGTTCTCATGAAATTGAAAAGCTTCTGTAAGGCAAAAGACACTGTCATTCGAACAAAACGGCAGCCTACAGATTGGGGAAAAATCTTCACCAACCCCACATCTGACAGAGGGCTAATATCCATAATTTACAAAGAACTCAAGAAATTAAATGCCAAGAAATCAAATAATCCAATCAAAAAACAAATGGGGAACAGAGCTAAACAAAGAATTCACAGATGTCCCTCAACCGGAGAATGGATTAAAAAACTTTGGTACATCTAAACAACGGAATACTACTTAGCTATCAGAAACAATGTAATCATGCAATTTGCAGCCAAATGGATGGAACTAGAAAAGCTCATCCTGAGTGAGCTAACCCAGACTCAGAAGGATGCACATGGCATCTATTCACTTATAGTCATGTTTTAGCCATATAGTACAGGATAACTATACTACAACTAGTGCACCAAAGGTAGCATGAACCTAGACTTCTTTTCCTGTCAATGAGACACTTTGCCCTAGTGGTGCTGCCTTGTAGGTCCCCAGTGTACCAGGGGGTTCTTGGCCCTCATATGACTGCTGAACTGGGGCGGGGTACTGTTATGTAGGGACACTCCACTCCAGAGGAGTGGGATGGAAGGGATAGGGAGTAGAGGGTGGGAAGGTGGGACTGGGAGGGCCACGATGATCTATGGAATTGAAATGAAGGCCCAGACATAAATCAGCACATTTATTGACCCTTAGCTTTTGAGAAAGGAGAGAGAAATACACACTGGAAAAAGTACAGCATCTTTAGCAAATGGTGCTGCTCATACATTATGTGTATATCTGCATGTGAATAATCAAAATAAATCCATATTTATCACCCTGCATAAAGCTTAAGTCTAAATTGATCAAAGGCCTCAAACTGAACCTGATAGAAGAAAAAATGGGAAATAGCCTTGACCTCATTGACATTTGAGAAGACTTCTTGAACATAACATGAATAGTTATGTTCAGGACACTAAAATCAACAATTATTAAATGAGGCCTTATAAAAATGTAAAACTTGTGTAAGGCAAAGGATGACATCATTCATAAAAAGTGCCAGTGGCAGCACACAGAATGGGAAAAGATATTTTTATCAACTTCACATCCAATATAGTACTAATATCCAAAATATATAAAGAGCCCAAGAAATGAGCTATCAAAAAATCAAATAATATAATTTAAAAATAGGGTACAGATTTATAAATAGAATTCTCAACAGAAATCTCAAATGACTGAGAAACACTTAAAATGTTAAAAATACTTAACCATCAGGGAAATGAAAATCAAAATTATTGTGAGATTCCATCTTACACCTATGATCAATAACACAAGTTATTCATGTGGTGAGGGTGTGGAATAAGGGGAATGGACACTCATCTGTTGCTAGTGGGGATGTAAACTTGTGCAGCCACTATGGAAATTAATCTGGCAGTTCCTCAGAAAATTGGGAACTAATCTGCCTCAAGACACCTAATTATCCACTCTTGGACATATACCCGAAAGATGTTCCATCCTACCATAAAGACACTGCCAAAGAACATTCATTGTAGTTTTATTCCTCATAGCCAGAAACTAAAAACAATCGAGATGTCCCTCAATAGAAGAATGGATAAAGAAAATGTGGTAAATTGACTCAAAAGCATATAACTCAGGTATTAAAAAATAACATCATGAAAATTTCAGGCAAATCAATGAAACTAGAAAAAAATCATCCTTAGTGAGGTAACCTAGATCAATCAAAATAATTATGGTGTGTATTCACTTATATGTATATATTGGCTATTAAATAAATGTTAATGAAGCTAGAATCCATAAACCCATAGAGGTTGGATATAGAGGAAGGAACAAGGGAGAGAAACATGGATATCCCTAGTTGGAGAAATAGAATAGATTTTAAGGGCCTTTTGGGTTCAGGTTTGGCCTGGAATTGGATGATCATTCCAGCGGAGAGGGATTGTAGACAGGGTTAAGGGAGGTAATATGGGGAGAGTCAGATGGAATTGTGGAACATTTCAAGGATGATATGGAAACCTAGTGCAGTGGAAACTTCCAAAAATATATGCAAGCAATTCCAATGAAATCCCCTTATAATGGAGGATATGGAGTCCCAACTGGAAAAATCTTGTCACCAAACAAATTTTCCAGTAAAGGGACAGAGTCACATGCAATTGGGTTTTTGGCCAAGGGGTTCCAATGGAAATTCCCAAACAACCAGGTTGTTCCTAAGACAATGGGTTGTTCTCTACCAACTGACAGCTGGACATCATTGCTGAGGACAACATCATTGAACTTGGAGAAGTTGAGGTGATGCTTATATGGATCCCTCACTTATATGCTCTAGTGTCTTTGCAGTAGGGGAAATAGTCTACAGGCTACAAAAGAAGAAAGGTAAATATGAACAGAGCCACAAAACTTTTGGCCTAGAGTATATCTTCCCTGCAAGATATGCTAAAGGAATGGTGGCACAGAACCTGTGGAAGTAGCTAACGAATGTCTGATTTGATTTGAGGACCACTCCAGGGGAGAGAATCCATACCTGACATTCCTTGATTGATCAAGAACCAGAGACTAGATTGCTGTGTCATTTTGTTAGTTACTATGACAGTCTATCACAGTTATTTTCTAAGCTACTCAGAAATCAAGTTGCTAAGAGACAAGCAATATTTGCTTATCTAAATACAAGAAATAGATAGGGCATCTTCAAAAACCTCAAGAGATCTGCAGAATATGGCATTCAAAGATGTTTTCTTAACTTAAGATTTTTTGATATCGAGACATGTCAGCTCCTGACAGCACCCCCTATTCTACTCCAAGTAGAAGATGAACATCGAAGAATCTCCAGTGGGAGATGATTGAATTGGTGGTAAGCCTTGGCAAGAAAAACCCCTTGCTTCAACTGTAGACAGACTTCTGTCCAAAAAGGACAAAACTTGGAAGCAGATAAGTCGACAGCCTAGCTCTGCCAAGACAGGGTAGGTAAGTCCTTCATAATTCCTGCTCTACAATCAATGTCTGTCAGAGAAATGGGGCCAAATGGCTGAAGATTGATGCTGTAATGTATGGAGAGAAAATGGGAACTGTCCAGGCAGCCACTGGTATGTCATTTTTTAGTTTTGGAAGCTGCAGGCCCAGCACTTCCTAAATAATCAGATATATTTATCCCTCTCAGGTCTCTGAGGTGGTTGAAGAATAGATAGCTAGAGTCTCATAGTTAAATTTTGAGTTGTTTAGGAATCAAGAGGGTGTTCTGGATCTAGAACATATTTTTAAAATTATGAGGCAAGTTAGTATGAAAGCTGAGTTAGATATAGGACTTTAAACACATGGAGATGGTTAGATAGTAGAATGTTAAAGTCAGGTGCCAAATACATACGGACTGGACATTGGGAATGTATGCTAAGCCATAAAACTCTTATAATTGTGGCCGATTTATTTCTGTTGTTTTGTATTGTATTTATAGTTATAAGAAAAAGAATCATTTTTTGGACTGAAAGGGAGAGCTGTTGGGGAGAAAAAAGAAATACCTTAAACTAAAAAAAAAAAAAAAAAAGAAGGGAAGAGGATGGGGGGGTTGAGGGGGAGGAGGGTGGAAGGGTGGGACTGGAGGGGGGAGTAGGGAGGGGATTGTGATTGAGATGTAACTTGAAGAAATAAAAAATAAATTATTAAAAAAAATAAAATAAAAAAATAAAAAGCTAAAATATCCCAATCATTTGATTTTACCAATGAAGATTCAAGACTAAGATGCTGGGTTGAAAACCTGCTAGCTCAGAATAGCAAAGTACCCAGTTGACGTTCCTACTCCACCAAAAGCCAAAAGCCTTCAAAGCTGAAAGCCAAAAGCCCAAAGCTAAAAAGTTCCTTCATCTTCTCCATGTTGTTTTAAATATCCTCCAGCTCAATGTCTCTGCTTTCTGTTTAATCCCTGTCAGCTGGTTTCTTTCTTTTTCTTTTTTTCAAAGAGCATCAAATAACATGCACCTTAAAGACTGTACAGGATAAATATATCTGATTATATAGAAAGTACAGGGCCTGCAGCTTCCAATACTAAGAAATGACAAACCAGTGACTACCTGGACAGTTCCCATTTTCTCTCCATGCATTCCTGCATCAGTCTTCAGCCTTTTGGTCCTGTTTCTCTGACAGACATTTATTGTAGAGCAGGGATTATGAAGGACTAACCTACCCTGTCTTGGCAGAGCTAGGCTGTCGACTTCCCTGCTACCAAGTTTTGTCCTTTTTGGACAGCAGTCTGTCTGCAGTTGAAGCAAGGAGTTTTTACATGCCAAGAGACAGGCTTGCCACTAATTCAACCATCTGACACTGGAGATTCTTCGATGCTTTTCTTCTTATCCTTCTCAGCTCTCTGAGGTGGTTGAAGAATAGACAGCTTGAGTCTCATAGCTAAATTTTGAGTTGTTTAGGAATCAAGAGGGCGTTCTAGATCTAAGAAGATGGTTATAATAGTGATGCAAGTTAGTATGAAAGCTAAGTCAGTTATAGAACTTTAAACTCATGGAGATGGTTAGAAGGTAGAAGGTTAAAATCAGGGGCCAAATATGTATGAACTGGACACTGGGAAGGTATACTGGGCCATTTAACTCTCATAAATGTGGCATATTTAATTCTGCTGTTTTGTATAGAATTTACTGTTATAAGAGAAAGAACCATTTGTTGGATTGAAAAGGGAAGCTGTTGGGGGGGAAGAGGGTGGAAGGGTGGGACAGGAAGGGGGAATAGGGAAGGGTTTGTGACTGAGATGTAACTTGAAGAAAAAAAAATAAAGTACTTATATAAAAATAAAGGACAAAAACAAAAAAAAAAGGGACAAGCATACAATCCAACCTTCCTGATTAAATCTTAGTTCTGAAAAATTAATTAGTTAATTAAAGAATTACTTTTGGGTTTTTTTGTTGTTGTTGTTTTGTTTTGTTTTTTGCCACCTGTTGCGTGGCAAGGTGTGATTTACCCTCTGTAATATCATAACATTTGGCGGCGTAACCTGAAGCATTATTATAACATTGGTACAATACACAGAGAGGCTCTCCTGTGTGGTGCTCTAACCCACGCAGGACCCTCTTCCATCAGCTTCATTTAAATCACCTGCCTGCAGCAGTTTCCGTTTCACTTCCTTGATTCCCTGATCTCTGGGCCTCTGCACCCACCACCGCCAGAATGGTGAGTTCCACAATCCCTTTATCCGTCTTAAAAGCACAGTCATTTTTTTCTCATAACTCGAGCATTTTTCCTGGTACCGGTCTAACCTCATGACAACCAGGTTAGATAACTTGTAGTGACTTTTCTCTCCCTGGTGGCTTCTTGACGTTTGTCCCTGGCTGTGTCTGCTTCGGCATTTTGCCTTGGTCCCTGCCTAATCTCATCACAACCTGATTAAGCAGTCTGCACCTTCAGTCCTGCCTTCCATCTTTGGGATGCCTCTGCTTAGGTGTTTGGACTTTCACTCTACCCCATGGGAACTGTGTTTAGCTCCCAATTTTGTCAAATTTATTCTGCCCAAATGATCAGAGGAAACATGAGGGATTCTCCTCTCTTTACTCCTTTCTAGTCACTGTAAGTCCTGCTTCTTTCTGGTCCACCTCCCTATGCTGCCTAAGTCTTGTTTGTACCATGAAACCTGCAACCACCATAGCTGGCAGGACCAGAGACAGCAAATAGCTGATTGGCTGCTCCAAACCAAGTCACTGATTTAGCCACTTCTGAGGTATGTACAGATCATTTGTCTGTGGATTTGATCCCAAATTCTACTTAAGAGTTCGATTCCTCCACGTGGCTCTGACTTTCTGCTTGCCCACATGGCCCCTCCCCCATCCTTCAGCCTTACTGCAGAAAGTGCAATCCCTCTTTCCCTTCAAGGACTCAGATTGGCATAGCTGATATAAATTTCTCACTGCCACACACAAGTGATCCCCAAGTACCCTTAAAATATAAACTTGCTTTGCTTTGTTCTATGCTCCAAAATCTACACTCTGAAAAATTGCTTCTAAGTCTCTACTTCCCTACTCTTAAAAAAATCTTTTATCTCTGATTTCTTCACACTTGGCTCTCAAAAATAAAAATATATACCTTATGATTATACTGTGAACTTTTACCTAAGGATTTATAATGTGCTCATTAGGTATGGATTGAAATTTACATATAAAAATATATAATTCAACTCTTGTTTTAGGGCATGTGTATATATACATTTGTCTGTATGTAACTTGGATTTAACTCCATGTGTATATGTGCATATAACTTGGATTCAACTTTCATTAAAAGATATATATATATATATAAATTAAAAAAAAAGACTGTACAGGATACTTAAATGAGATTCTTTTTTTTAAATGTTTATTTATTACGTCAGGTTACATCACCATCACAGTACCCTCTTTCCACCCCTCCCAGTTCCACTCTCCCACCCTCTACCCCCTATCCCTTCCATCCCACACTTCTGGAGTGGAGTGTCCCTACATAACAGTCGCCCGCCCCAGTTCAGCAGTCATATGAGGGCCAAGAACCTCCTCATACACTGGGGGCCTACAAGGCAGCACCACTAAGGCAAAGTGTCTCATTGACAGGTAACAAAGTCTATGTTCCTGTTCCCTTTGGTGCATTGGGACCAAACCACAAGGACGTTTCCTCATCTCTGTTCATAGCAGCCTTATTTGTAATAACTAGAAACTAGAAACAACCCAGATGTTCCTTAACTAAGGAGTGGATTAAAAAAACAAACCAAAACAAAAAAACCTGTGGTACATCTACACAATGGAATGGAACTACTCAGCCATCAGAAACAATGAAAGCATGCCATTTGCAGCCAAATGGATAGAACTAGAGAAGCTCATCCTGAGTGAGCTAATCCAGACTAAAAGGATGCACATGGCATCTATTCACTTATAATCAGATTTTAGCCATATAGTACAGGATAACGATGTCAGCTGGTTTCTTCCTCCACTTCTTCACCAGGGTTAACTTTATTTAATCCTGTGTAAAGAAAGCTCTTGGATTAAAGGTGTTTGTTAGGCTGAGGCCCACTACAGGCACTTATTTACAATAAATAGAGAGTGCTTGGATTAAAGGTGTATGCTAGGACTGAACCATACCGCAAGTACTTGTTTACAATAAACAGAACTCAAGGATTATAGGTTGAGTCATTCCACAATTAGAAGCAGATTTTTCCTTTTCAGAAACTCAGAGTTCACAATGAGATCAAATATTCTGCAACACTAGGTAGTACAAACACTAATTGTCTAAAACAGAAAAAAGTATCAACAAAATGACTAATAATGATATCCTGCCATTTTGACAGGTCTTAGTTGGAAAGAGAATGATTAGAATGAAAAAAAAAATCAAGTGATAGCATATGCTGTCGAGGATGTGGAGAAAGGGGAACACTCCTCCAGTGCTGGTGGCAGTGCAAACTTGTACACCCACTTTGGAAATCAGTCTGTCAATATCTTAGAAAACTGGGAATAGTTTCATCTCAAGACCCAGCCATAACACTCCTGGATGTATATCCTAAAGATTCTTCACCAAACCACAAGGACATTTGTACAGTGATTTTCATAGCAGCTTTATTTGTAATAAGGAAACTGGAAACAACCCAGATGCCCTTCAACTTAAAACTGAATAAAAACAAAAAACAGTGGTGCATTTACACAATGAATACTACTTAGCCATCAGAAACAAGGAAATAATGCAATCAATTTGCAACCAAATGGATGGAACTAGAAAAGCTCATCTTCAATGAGCTAACCCAGACTCAGAAACATACACATGTCATGTATTCATTATAATTGGATTTTAGCCAGGTAGTACAGGATAACTCTCCTACAACCCACAAACCCAAAGGAACAGGAACCTAGTATAACCATCCTATGAGAAATACCACCAAGCAGCAGATCAAAACAGATGCTGAGACACACAATCAAACATAAGGTGAAGCTCTGGGAGTCCTATATAAAAGAGGAAGGAGGAATAGAGAGACCCAGAAGGGTCAAGATCAATGCATGAAGATCAACAGAACCAATCATCCTGGGCACTAGAGGCTTACAGAGACTGAAACACTAAACAGAAAAAGAAGAAAAAAGCTTAGACTAGACCTAACACACCCCCATACAAATATAGACGATGGGCAACTTGGTCTTCCTATAGATCCCTTAGCAAGTAGGGGGAGGGGTGGTCTCAGTCAGGGACTTTGTTACCCGTGGGACACTTTACACAAGCTGAGAGACCATGTTGGGGCCCCACAGCAAGAAGAAATTCTTAGCCCTCATGTGATCGATGAACTGAAGGGGCTGCTGTGTGGGGGTTCCTCTCACCTGAGGGAAATGATATAAGGCAAGGGGGTAGAGGATGGGAGGGCAGGGCTGGTAGTGAAGGAGGAAGGGGCCTGAAATGTAATTTGAATTAATAAATGAATGTTAAAAGATGATATCCTGCTATATTAATAGATCAGTGCCTTATTGAATCATCATCAGAGATACTTTCTCCTGCAGCAGATGGAAAGAGATGCAGAGACCCACACCCAGACATCACACTGAGAGAGATTCTGTAGAAACCACAACACTAAATCAGATATCTCCATTAAATACTTTTGCTCAGAACTTAGGGAGCCATTCAGAAGTGGGGTCAGAAAGGATGTTAAGAGTCAGAGGAGATGCCTGGAAATCAAGAGGGGTTGTCACCAGACTAGCAAGGCACTGTGAATAAACTAAGGAAGGCTCATATAAACTCAGAGAAACTGAAGCAGTAATCAGGACTACACATGTTTGTACCAGGTCTTCTGTGTATATAGCTTTCAGCTTAGTATTTTTATGGGACTTCTCACAAACATACTGAGAAATAAATCAGGGAAATGACTGATTGCACAATAGCCCCAAAATAACATGAAATATATTGAGATAGCTCTTATTAAACAAATGAAGATTTATATGATACAATCTTTAAGATATTGAACACGGTATCAGAAGATGGAAAGATCTCTCATGCACATGTATTGGTAGGATTAAATGGCCATCATGCAAAATGAAATCCACATATTCAATGCTATCCCCATTTAAATTTTGAACACCAATCTTCACAGAACTTGAAAGAACAACTTTCAGCTTCATATGGAAACACAAAAAAATCTAGGATAACTAAAACAATCCTGACTAATAAAAGAACTGCTAGAGTTATCACCATTCCTGATTTCAAGTTGTACTACAGAGAAATAACAATAGAGAGACACTTGAAGAAATGCTCAACATCCTTAATCATCAGAGAAATGCAATTCAAGATGACTCTGAGATTCCATATCACACCAGTCAGAATGGCTAAGATCAAAAGCTCTTAGGATAGCACATGCTATCAAGGATATGGAGAAAGGGGATGAATCCCCCATTGCTTGTGGGAGTGCAAACTTGTACAGCCACTATGGAAATCAGTCTGGCAATATCTTAGAAAACTTGGAATAGCTCTACCTCAAGACCAAGCCATACCACTCTTGGGCATATATCCAAAAGATTCCTCACCAATGCACAAGGACATCTCCTCAATTCTGTTCATAGCAGCTTTATTTGTAATAGCTAGAAACTAGAAACAACCCAGGACAAATGGATAAAAAACTGTGGAACATTTACACAATGGAATACTACTCAGCTATCAGAAATAATGAAATCATGCAATTTGCAACCAAATTGGATGGAACTATAAAAGCTCACTGTGAGTGAGTTAACTCAGACCCAAAAAGATACACACGGCATGTATTCACTTATAACTGGATTTTGGCAATATAGTACAGGATAACTATTCTACAATCAATAGACCCAGAAGAATAGGAACATGGACTTTGTTACCTGTTAGTAAGACACTCCATCCTAGTGGAACTGCCTTGTATGCCTCCTGTGTAAGAGGAAGCTCTTAGTCCTTATGTGACTGATGAATTGAGGGGGCTAATATGTCGAGGCAACCCATACTGGAGAGGTAGGGAGAGGGTTTAGAGGGTAGGAGGATGGGACTGGGATGGGGTTGAGGGAGGGGGCTGTGATGGAGATGTAACTTGAATTAATAAATAAATGTTTATAATAAAAAGGTGTGGTATTGGCATAAAAACAGGCATGATAATCAATGGAATAAAATTTAAGACATAAATCTATACATCTATGGACATCTAATTATGACAAATAGACTGGAAATATACACTGAAAAAAAAGGCAGTATCTTCCACAGAGATACCCACCCACACCAGAGGCATGGGAGGAGGTGGAAAAGGGTGTAGATGGTGGAAGAAGGGGCCTGGAGGGGGTAGATGGAAGGGGTAGCAATGGAGATGTAATGAAGTAATAAATAAATGTTTAAAATAAAGACAGTTTATTCACCAAATGGTGCTGGTCAAACTGGATGTCTGCATGCAAATGAATCAAGATAGATGCAAAGTTGTCGCCCTGCACAAAATTGAAGTCCAAATGGACCAAATACCTCAACATAAAACAAGAAATACTACCTCTGACAGAAGAGAAAATGGGAATATTCTATAACTTACTGGCACAGAAAAATACTTTCTGAACAGAACACCATTGGTATAGACACAAAAATAAACAATTAGTAAATGGGATCACACAAAATGAGAAACTTTGGAATGAAAAAGGACATCATCATTAGAACATAGCAGCAGCCTACAGAATGGGAAAAGTTTTTTTAATGAACCCCATATCATTAATTTAAAACTGGATATCAAGAAAACAATTAAACCAATTTAAAAATTGTAGTACATACCTAAGCATAGAATTATCAAAACAGAAAACTCAAATAGCTGAAAAATACTTAAATAAGTGTTCATCCAGAAAATGCAAATCAAAACTACTTTGATATTTTACCTTATGTCTGCCAGAATAGCTAAGATCAATAAAACAAGAAATAGATCATGCTGGCAAGGATATGAAGTAAGGGAAACACTCATTCATAGCTGATAGCTGTACAAACTGCTACAACCACTATGTAAACTAATGTGATGGTTTCTTAGATATCATTAAATGGATATCCATTTAACTCAAGATCCAGCCATATGACTTTTGGGCATTTACCCAACCACAGAGACACTTGCTCAAAAATGTTCACTGCTGTTCTATTCAGAATAGTCAGAAATGGAAAGCAACCTAGATGCCCATTAACAGATGAATGGAAAAATAAAATGTGTGGTACACTTACACAATAGAATATTACTTAGTCATTAAAAATAATGAAAAGATGAAGTTTGCAGGTAAATGAGTGAGAAAAATCACTAGTAAGTTATCCCAGATCTGGAAAGATAAACACTGTATATATATATGTATTTGCTTATATGTGGATATTAGCTGTTAATTCAATGGTAACCATTCTACAGTCTATATAACCATAGAGGTTAGGTAGAAAATAAGGGACTTGGGGGCAACTTGGGGGAAGGTAGAAAAATTCCCTAGGAAAAGGAAAATACATAATTTTAGATAGATTTTGACAGAATGTGAAGGGAGGATCAACTGGAAAGGGGGAGGAAAAGGAAGACAAGGAAGGGAATATGGGAGATACAAACAAAATTAAGGGTCATTTGAGGAGAGGTATGAAAATATAGTACAGTAGAAGCTTCCTAAAATATATATGCAGGCTATCTAAATAAAGTTCCACAATAATGGAAACACAATGTTCCAACTTGCCTTCTCTTGTAACAAAATAAAGCCTCTAATACTAAGACTGGGTTACATCTAATCATATTGTTGTCTGATGTGTTCCCATGGGAAGTTAAAAAAAAAAAAAAACAGAAACCAAAAACAAAAAAGTAAAGAACCCAGGCCATTGACAAAGTTATTGATGTATCTCCACAAATTGATAACAAGGTCCTATTGTTGAAGGGAACACCTACACTACTCATTGAACATGAAGAAGTCAAGCTGGTGGTGCCTTCATAGAGCCTTCACTGCTATAAACTGGCATCTTTGACATAGGAAGGTACTCTGAATGCTATCAAAGGAGAAACATAAACAAAAACCCAAACACAGAACGTTTTACCTAAAATGGTGTCTTGCCTCAAAGATATGCTAGTGCAATGGTAACACAAAATTTGTGGGGGTAGCAGTTAATATCTGATTTGACTAAAGTTCTACTCTATGAAATGAAATTCGTATAGAACATTTCTTGGGTGATCAAGAACTTGAGACAAGAAAGCATAGGGACATACAGCAAAACCAAATACTACTGTTTTAAAACAAACATAATAACATAGCAATAAAATAACTCCTGATGACATTCTACTATATTCATAGATCAGTGCTTTACTCAGCCATTATCAGAGAAGATTCCCCCTGCTGTAGGTGGGAACAAATACAGAGCCCCACACCCAGACATTATGTGGACAATGAGAAACTTTCTAACACTCAGTCCTAAATGGAATGACTCCATCAAACCCATCCTCTTGGGACTCAGGTCCTCATAAGAGAAGTCAGAAAGAGGGTAAGAGGCAAGCAGATGTAGTACACCTAGAAAACAACCTCAACTGTTTAGGTTAGGAAAAGCTTAAATCAACATAATCAAGCATATATAAACTCACAGAGACTGATGCACTTTACATAAGGTCTGAATAGATCTTTACCAGATGGCATCCTACAACTGAAAGGAGAAATGGACACATGCTCCCATCATACCTAACCACTTATAACCACTTATGAATGAATATTTAGTTTCTTCCAAGAGAGTCTTTCTAAGGAAACAGTCTGCATGCTCACCAGTAGATAGCCAACAGACAATGAACTCAAAGGTATCTTTTGAGGTCTCTTATCTCACAATGTGTGTCATGACTTTTCCTTTTAATTTAATTTTTTATCATTATTATATTTATCTTAACTTTTTAATTTTTATTTTCTCTTATTTACATAATTTTTCTTCTTTCTCTTTACCCCACCGGTCCTCTTCATATATATTATTATTTTTTGTTTAGTGTTTTTATGGGATTCCTGAAAATGTGAATGAGCTGTTCTCTGTTTCTGGTCCATTCTCTCAGACTCTATACCTTCTGTTTGCTTGTTTTGTCTAATTCCAATATTTTAATTTTAGTCATATATTATTATGTTTTATTTTGTTATATTTTATTATTTTCTCTTAGAATCCTGTTTTTGTTGTTGTTTGTTTTTTCTAAAGAGAGACAGAAAGGGGTTGATGGGGTTGGGAGGTGAGGTGGGTAGGAGCTGAGAGTAAGTAGAGGGAGGGGAAACTATAATTAGGATATATCCTGTGAGGGGAAAAAAGCCTATTTTCAATAAAAGTGTGGGTGTGTGTGTAGAGTACAAAGGGAATTATGGCCTGCAAGTCTATTAGTCATTCTTATTCTCAAATATGCTCCGATTTCTAAGATGACTAACAAAGGTGTCAACCTTCATACACAGATATATATGAGAACTTCATCTTTTTAAAAATTAAATCTTTATCTTTACATTTCCTTTACTCATAATCTCAAATCGAGACAACCACAGTTGTTCTCTGAAGACAGATTTGTAGAGAAAAGGCCAATGTTCATTGATTGCTAACAGGGCTTTTTGCAGGAGTTTTTGTGCCTAGATAATAAATCCGATAAGGGCTGACTATTTCACTTTCTCATTATCAGCCTTTCATGCTTGACCTCTGTTTTCCCTAGGCTTTCTGGAAAATGCTTGACTCATTATTCTGAAGCACTCAGGCAATTATTATCTTACTGTAATCATTTTTTTCTGCCATCAAATTGTCACAAATGTTCAAAATGCAGAACTGATATTTTGAGTGTTGGTACAGTCTCATTCATCTACAGTCAAGTGTAAAACGTTTGACATTTTAATAGAAACTGAATTTAGCATGCATTTTGTATGTAAGATCTTTATTACTCTTCTTTATAGACAGTCAGTCTTTTAGCATATACTGAATAGAAAGAACACCTTAGTAAATACAGTGAAAATGTTTTTCTCATTGACACTGGGAAAATGACTATTTATTTCAACAGGGCCAAAGGGAATAAATGTTGGAGCAGCTTTTTGTCCAGCAAGGGGCCTGTGTGTACCTCTGGGAGACACTATGGCTCAGGGATTAGAGTTCACACAGAAGAACAGCCACCAATTAGGTAAGCTGCAATGTTTACTAGAGATGCATTTCCTAATTTTATTCCTAGAAAATAATCTCAGAGTGAAGTCTCCAAATCAAATCAAATATACTATATACTTAAATTCTACTTTATATACAAAACCGATAACTGAATTTATATTTTTGCAGATGAAGATATTTTATCACTTATCTTTTCAGATGTACAATCTTAAATTCTTCAGTATAGTTTCAAAGGGAAAACTAAGCAGTAGTGGTCATCTTGTCTTTTTCTATTTTATTCAGTAAGCATTGCCAGACTGAGAAAATGGCTGTTGGTGGAGTGTTTGTCTAGTGTGTAGGAGGCACTGGGTTCCATATAGAAAGGACCCGTCAGCACATTCTTCTACTCAGTCTTAACCCCGTGAAACTATGTTTCCACAAAAAACAATTGTTTTATATAGAAAATTGATTAAATATCTATATTTTTCTTATATAGACTCTTAAAAATTATCTTTTCTTTTGTACCCTGGGTTTTTTTTCTTATTCATGCAATTCAAGATTTGTTCATTCTTAATCTGAAAAAATATATTCTTTTCAATTTTGATCATTTATATCAATAAAATTATGACCTACATACATATATCCATATTATTTTAGATTTTTCTAAAATTCCTTTTAAAGTAAACGTACATGTGTAATAAATTATTATTATTATAAAAATTTCAATTCTGTATGAATTTGGAACAGTCCTACTAATAATATTTTAGGACAGTAAAAATGTGTGGTAGTATAACAACAGCAGCATGTGCTCACCTGAGTGCCTGGAATCCATTTTGCATGGATTTGTGGAATTATGTCTCAGACTAATTATTTTTGTATAACTAAGTGGAAGACAGAAGGTTTGGGTCAGAATACTTTTCAGACAGAGGCAGCCATGATGCATGTGAGATGACCACTCTGTGGAATACTGCAGTTAGCATTACATGCAGATTTGAAACCCTTGGATCTACCTATAAGATATACACCAATCTCATGATCTTTTAGCCACTAAATGTGATTTAGCTCCAAGTCAACCAAGCTCTGTCAAGTGCGCAAGCTATCACAACAGCATGCAACTGTGTGATGCTTCTCTCATCCAAGTACTAACCAGACCTGACCCTGCTTAGCTTCCAAGATCAGACGAGATCGGGCGCGTTCAGGGTGGTATGGCCATAGACTGTGATGCCTCTCTATGTGCTGAAAGACAATAACTTCCTGCAGAGGAAACTAATAATTTTTACCACACCACTAATATCATTGGGAAACTCTTCAGCAATAGATTCTTGCATACAATATCAGGGATTTTGCATAAATCTCTGTATTAACTATGTATTTATGAACACTGGTAGGTTTTAATTGCATCCTCTTAACCTGAGGTGAAAGTTTGGAAGGAAAAATAATCCCAAAAATATAAATGAAAAATAGGAACTTTCATCTTCCTCATGCCAACCCATCCTAACATTGTATTCTCTAGAGTTTTCTGAAACATTTGTTTACCTCTTCACTCACACACTTCTCAAGCCCTTTGACAACTTCTGTTGTTAATTCACTATGTTAGAATTGCCTTTTACTTTCATATCTGCCCCTATTGTAGAGTTCTTGAAGCTAGGTTCCTGTTTGTAAACCAGGTCCCTATATACATAGTAAATAATCTGCACAAAATAAAGATCTCTCAAATTGGTTGTCAAAAGGTTTACATAAAAATACAAAGGTGGATAAGAAAGAGAAAATGTTGTTGGATAAGAGAAAATACTCTTCTATAAACGAGAAGATAAGTACATCAAGGAGCAGAGATATAATAGCTTTCTATACATTTTTTTTCTGAAGGAAAAAATGTTTAAAATATTAGACCACCTTTACAATGTTCCTTTATTTGTAAAGTAATTATCAATTTAGCACAGTCAGGAAGTTCAGAATAAATTTTAGATGTCATTAGGAAATTGAATGCAAATACTAGGACACCCACCAATTTTACAGAAAGACCTCTTTGGATCTCCATCAATGCATTATGCATGTAATGAATAAGTAAGCATCTATTTTTAGATAAAGGACTCATTGGATTTACAAAGTGGATAATTTCCTCAAAATATGTGGGGAGAAGATGTATTGTCATCAAGCAGTTTCTTAAGTTCAAGAAGTTGGCAAACCACACAAGGATTTCCTAAAGAGGATAATTACCAGTTAAATAATTTTTTCCAGGAGTAGTTAAAAAATTACTTTACCAATGATAAGTATAATCCTACACAACACTGACAGATGACCTAAGAACTAACAAAAAGATTTAATGTAGTTTAACTAGTGTGGGAAGAATCAGGGATAAAAAAGTCTCAGAAGCAAATTAGAAAACAACTAAACCAAATTAGTCCCTTATTATGGAATATTTAAAAATGTTTTTAATGTTGGTAATAAATAACAAGAAAAACATTTAAATGAAATTTTGTTGTATTTTATTGAAATGATTTTAATTCTTTGTTAGATGTAAAACCACCATCTCTGCACACAACAGTAATAGACAGTTTAACACACTCTGAACTGGAATGCATTGCATAATGATGACCCTCCTGATGGGGTAGTATTAAGCATTTTAAATGTTAATTGGTCCTGTTTGCTGTCTGTTACATTGTCTCTGATTGGTTAAATAAATGCTGAGGCCTGAGATTGGGCAAAGACAGAGAAAGGTGGGATTTCCTGAGATTAGAACAGGAAGCCTGTGCTTTAGACAGAGGATTAATTCATTACAGCCAGGAGCAGGAAGAAGGAGGCACACACCATGGGTTAGAAAAAAAGAACCTCATTCCACATGGCCAGGATTGTTGACATATCATGGAGAATGGCAATCCAAGAAGTCGTATGTATATATGGGGTCATATTTGGATAATAGAATTAAGAGCTAGCTTAGATGGTCTAGAATTGCACAATTCAGGCCTAGGTTTGTTAAAACCCAAGTGGTGTCTGTGTGTTCTCATTTATAATGGCTGCTTAAAGATTAACAGCAGCAAATCATTTAACAATATTATAAATATTGGTAAACAATTTAATTGATTATTTCTACAAATGGTGCCCAACGTAATTTACTTAATTTTTTTACACCCTCCTTTTCTCAATCAATCTCTTTTCAGCTTCTCACTTACCTCCCCTCTCCCTCTCCTTCTCCCTTCACTTTTCTCCTCTCCCCTCCCCTTTCCTTTCTTTCTCTTCCTTCACTCCCCCATCCCTCCCTTCTACCCCCTTCTATTCTCTCTTCCTCTTTTTCCCCACTGTCTCTCTCTCTCTACCTCCATCTCTCTCTTCCTCTCTCTCTCTCTCTCTCTCTCTGCCTTCTTTTTGAGTGTTGGATATCTATTTACAAATAGGGCATTTCACAAATAGACTGAATATGTACAGAGAAAAGAATAAGAATTCTGATTTTAAACATCCTTGTAACAGGAGAATATTTTTTGAAACATTCTCAACCTTTATTAAAAAATACAATAGAGCCACATATATAGTATGCAATATTCATTTATTTGTACACAAAGTTAATATAGAATGGGGATCCAAGGGAAAAACTCTGACCTTGAGACATGAAACCATTTTTCACATATTATGCTGTGTGGAAGTGTAGAAGGCTTGAAAGCTTCATGCTGTAGGAAAGATTGCATAGTTTAAAAAATTCTCTTTAAAAAACTTTTCTTACATATTTAAAATACACCATCAACAAAATTATTTTTGCTTTCCTGTTATCATGTATTCATTTTGTAAACTGGGGTAAATCAATACACATTCCTCTGGTTCAGTACACAGCGCCGTCTAACTTCTATTGTGTTATTACTGATCTGTGAGTCATTTAGGAGCAGGTTGTCTCAATTCCAGCTAAGATGTTCTTAGCCACTATTCATATTGAATATAATATAATTCCTTTTCTGTCAGAAAAGATAGTCTGCAAGATATTATTCTTTGAATTCTGATAAAATAAAATTTGGGGCTCAGCCTGAGGCCTTTCTTGGTGGACATGCAGTACAACTGGGGAAGGTGAGAGTATGTAGGTATTGGATGAAGGTTTCCAAGTGCCATTAGGATATTGGTAAATTTATTAATCTCTTCTTAATCTTTATTTTTTGTTTGTTTTTTTTTTTGCTAATTATCCTATTATCCTAAAAGAAGAATGATAAAATTCGCTATCATGATACTGAATATCTCTCTATTAGTTTTGAATTTTAATATTGTTTTCAGATAGAAATGTGTAATTATTATATCTTTCAACCTGTTACCGTTACTTTTTATTACAGAGTCATATTTTTGTTAATGCCCACATTTCACACACCTGTACATGTTTGATGCAATTAGAGAATTGTTTTTAATTTCTTAGATATTTATCATTTCAATCTTTAATTAAAGATACAAGTTATACTCTGGCATCATTATTCAATATGAACCTATTCACACAAATGTTTTTATGTCTTTCATTAGAATAGTATGTTTGTTTCATCCTATTTAGTTTCAGTCTAGCAGTATATAAAGTGTTTATATATTTTTATACATGAAGTGTATCCTTATGGTGAAGTATAATGGTCCTTGCCTTTTCATTGAATATTTAGTCTCTGTTTTCACAGCCTTTTACAATGCCAGTGAAGTTCATGCTTCTTAGCTTTATTTTAAATGTAGATAGCTGGAAACCTTACAAACATCTTTCAAGCTCCAGTGTACTGTCTGTTTCATGTGTCATAAGTATTGGAGGCATTTGCAACAAAAGTTCTCATTTTATAATATTTACTTCACATGCCTATACATGTTTGATACAATTAGAGAATTATTTTTAATTTCTTAGATATTTATTATTTCTAATTTACTCTTTATTTAAAGATGAAAGTTATACTCTGGCATCATTTCTTCCTACCTAAATCCTTTGTCACATTTTATGCACAGCAGAAATGCTATAAGAAAGTTCCTTTTATTTTCCATCTAATGACATAAAAAAACAAAAACAAAAAAGAATATTTTCAATAGATATAGAATTTTTGGAGTGATATTTCTTTAAAAATAATTATTTTTATGTTATTTTATTGATTCTGACCTATGTATATTCTGATGAGACAATCGTGATAATTCATGTTGTTTTTCCTCCGTGTAATAATGTGTCATTTTTCCTCTTCAGAGATTTCAAGATTGTTTCTTATCTTTGGTTTCAAGCAGCTTAATTTTGCTCTGCCTAACTACACTTCAAATTTTCTGTACTATCATGAAAATTGTGCTGCAATTTGGAATTTGAAGACCTGAATTTAACTACTAGTCTGACCACTTATGTGAGATAAAACTCTGGGTGGGCTGATTCTTATACCATATATTCTAGGTTGTTAAATGAAAATAGTAATGTCTGTATCAGGAATTGTTAAAAAATAACATATCTAAAAGTACTCTGCAATGAGCCACATAACACACATAATATATGCTGGGGTAATGGTCCACTTATTACATTAGATTGGTCAATTCAGGTCAATCTGGCATAAATCAGTCCATTCCCTACTTTCCTATATCACATATAGTTTGTTTCTAATGACAATTCTCTCCCATAGGCTCTTGTAAACCCATCTTTCTGTGATCCTTCTGGCCCAGTTTAATATCCAGATTAAACTGGATACTGAGTGTCCCGTGATCATATGCTATTAATTCCCTTTGTGGGGTTCAAATTGCCTTTCCCTTCATGGTACTGATTGTCTTATATTTTATTCCTGCCAGAAATTGTTTCTAGTTACTTGTTGCTGAGATAGTTTCACAAATTTAGTGTTAATTGCATTAGTATTTACACTTAACAAAAACTCCTACATTATTACTAGAAGTCCTGTCCATGAGTTTTGAATGTCATCTCATTGTTCTGTCAGTTTTAACATAATATCCACAGACACCATAGATGCTTTAAACCCCAGTCCTTTCTGGCCCTTTTAACAAATATTTAATATTGCTCATCCTCTTTTTGTAGTTACTACTCACCTCGAGTTATTCTCTCTTAAACACTATTCACTATGAGTTTCATCTCTAAGAAGTGGAGGAGGCTTAACAAAGTAACCTGTATTTCAGGTAACTCAGTAATTTTCTGCTTTGCTCCATGCCACTATACCCTTTGTCATTTAGGCATTTCATAATCTAATATTCCACAGTTCTGACTTTGATGTTACAACTCACATCCATAGTTGCCAAACATTATCAATTATAAATACCCTACAATGGTTGGGCTATCCTATAAGAAAGAAGCATTTCAATGAAGACCTGCTCTCATGGATGATAAATTGATGTTCGTTTTATAAACCCAGGCTCTCAATGTCTTTATTTCTTGCTTAGAGCTTGCATTATCTTTCAAGTTGATTTTGACTCATTGTTAGAGATAGGGGATGAGCAGTCTTCATAAACTTAATTTTAACTGACTTGCTCTAACATATTGCAATGAAAGCAATCCTTTATCTACTAATTTCTTCTCCATTCTTTGTAATTATTTGTTCTTTTATTTCTTCAATGCCACATTAATGAGCTACTGCAAGTACATGGTAAAAATGCCAGAACTGTATTAATTCAGTGTTCTATAAAGTGTCAAAGCAAAAATCACACATGATGTAAATGCTTGCTAGCAACAAGGCATTTAATGTTGAAGAACTCAGAAATCTTCAGCTAGAGTTGGGTGGAAATGTTTGTGTTCAGTTATTAGATTGAGTTGAATAGTTTCAAATGTGATAAAATTTTTCTGAGTTTATGAGATTCACCCTACTTGCCAACCTTATAGACCAATTTAGAACATTTGAGTTCACATGTTATTCTGTCCATGTACACCATTCATTCATAGTTTATAAAGTCTCTGGAAACCTTGTCTTTGACCATCTTAATTTTCCCATTTCTGTCTTGGAAAAAAAACAGGTTAGATATTTAAATAAAGTATGTGTCTAGTCACAATGGTCAAGACCAATTAAACAAATGATACCACACAACATACTGGCAAAGATACAGAGTAAAGGGAATACTCATCCATTGCTGGTGAGAGTACAAACTTCTATAACCACTGTGGAAATCAGTTTGACAGTTTCTGAGAAAACTAAAAACAGATATAAAAAAATCTATATGAAGATCCAGTTATGCCACTCTTGAACATTTACTCCAATGATTCTATATCCCACTATAGAGATAATTGGTTAACTCTATTTATTGCTGCTTTATTCATAATATACAGAAGTTGGAAACACAATAGATGTCCATCAATATATGAAGAGACAAAGAAACATGTACACATGGAATTATTGGCCTGGTGTCAAAAATGAAATTTTGAAATACATAAATGATGCTAGAAAAAAAAGCTTACAGTTAGAGGTAACTCAGACACCAAAAATGAATGTGGTATTTGTTATTGGTATTATGGTATTGGATATGGTATTATAAATAGATATTATCAGTTAAGTTTACAATAAACAGGCTAGATCCATATAACCACAGAAGTTAGGTATAAAGTACAGAACTCAGGGATGGTGTTGGATCACCCTAGGAAGGGGAAACAGAATAGATAGTTACAATTTGATAGGAGAGAACCTGAATTGGAGAATCAAACAGGGATGGAGAGAGGAGGTAGGCCATAATGAGAATACAGGGTGTTCAGCAAATACTAAGGATCATTTGACTAGTTATATGGAACCTACAGTAGAAGCTTCCTAAACTATATACATGTATGAAGGTGATATAAATGAAACTGGAAAACAACAAAGGAGATTAAGCTCCAACTGGACATCTCTCATCATCAGATGAAGACTTTAGTTCTGTGAATAGACTACATATAATAATGTTGTCCAAAGGGCCCCATAGGAAGCCCCAAACAACCCAAGCTATTGCCAAAGGTATTGGTTGCTCTCCACAAACAAATGACAATGCCCTATTTCAGAAGGAAACACACTACTCATTGAACATGGAGAAGTTGAACTAGTGCCTACTTAGAGCCTTTACTCCTACTGGCTAGTGTTCATTGTATAGGAAGGTATTCTACATTATATCAATGTAGAATGGTAAATGCAAATAGAGCTACCAACTCTTTGATCTACAGTGGTGACCTAGCTGCAAGACATAATTCAATACTGGCACAAACTTTTAGGACTTTGGTCCCAACCAATATCTGATTAGATTTGAGGCCCACTGCATTAGATAGAGCCCATCCCTGACATGAATTAGGTGACCAAGAACTTGAGACAGTCCAGACCTAGAGAAAAATAAATTCTACTCTTCTACCAAACATAAAATTAAAATGAATCCTAACGACTTTCTGCTATAACTGTAGATCAGTGTCTTATTAAGATATCATCAGAGAAGCATTCTCCTATAGTAGGGGATATATAAATCAGAGTTCCACATTTGGACATTATGCAGAGATTAATAATTCATGGAAACTTCTGGGTGTACTACTGAGTACTCTGCAGAAGAAAAGATGGAAAGATTTATAAGAGTTAAAGAAGACGGAATACCCTAAGTAAACAAGGTCCTCTGAACTGACACAGAGATAAACTAACAGAAATTGTGGAAGTATACAATGAGCCTGAATCGGTCTTTACAAGATGGGTCCCAAATCTGAGAGGAGAAGTGAAACAAGCCCCCATCCCTAACCAAGAAGTTACATACAATTGATAACTGATAACCACCAGCAATTGAAAAACCAGTTCTCTCCAATGAAGACTTATCAAAAATACAAATCACAAGGCTGGGCTCCATGCTCTGTAGTAGATGGCCAACACAAAGCAAATCAATGGCATTTTTAGAGGGTCTTGCCTCATAATGGTCACGGTGATTTATCAATTTGTCAAGGTGATTTATATTTCGCCACAAGTTCTTTGGTTTTGGGTTTTGTGTTTTTATAGGATCTCTCTCTCTCCCTCTCTCCCTCTCTCTTACTCTCTCTCTCTCTGTGTGTTTGTGTCTGTCTATCTCTCCCTCTCTCTGTCTGTGCGTGTGTGCATGTGTGTGTGTGTGTGTGTGTGTGTGTGTGTGTGTTTCTCATTTCTATATGTGCTTTTTGGGCGTTTTCATTGGTTCTTTTCTGTTTATTGTTTCTATTCTTGTTTGTTGATTTTTATCTTATCTAATTTTTTTATTAGGTTTTGGATGCCTGTTTGTATCCTATCGAGAGAAAGGGAAAGACAGAAAGAGAGAGGGAGAGGAAGAGAAGGATGGAGGGAGGGAAGAAGGGAAATAGAGAGAGAGAGAGAGAGAGAGAGAGAGAGGAAGAAAAAACAAGGAAACAAAGAAACAAAGAAAGGGTGTGTATTTCGGTATGTGGAGAAGTGGGGTGATCTGAGAGAGAAATTTTTCATCAAAATTTATTTTATTAAAAAGTCTATTTTCAATAAAAAGAAAAGTCAAATTATTATCACTTGAAATTGATATGATACCATGAATTGAATACTTGAAAAGTTTAAGAAGCAATCAATAATTTCAGCAAAGTGACAGGATGAAAAATCAATTTATACAAACCAGTACTCTTTCTATACACCACCAACAAACACACTGATAAAGAGCTCACACACATGCTCTCATTAAAAATGTCATCATATAAAAAAAATATTGGAAAAACTTAGCAAAGGAAATGAAAGACTTCTACAATAAACACTTCAAATCTCCAAAGAAAGTGATTGAAAAAAGAAGAATTGCAAATATATCTTGTGTTCATAGTTCCATAGAACTGATAAACAGAAAACAATTTACAGATTCAAGGCAATCCCAGTCAAAATACCCACAATGTTCTTCATAAAAACAGAAAGCAATCCTAAAATTTATATGGAACCAGAAAATACCCCAAATAAACAAAACAGTTCTAAGCAAAAACAATGAAACTATAAGGGAATTTAACAAAATCAACTTGTAAATCAATGAAAAAAATAGAAAACTCAAATATGAGTACATATAACTACAGATATCTGGTATTTGACAGTGAGATCAAACACTTACATTGGAGAAAACACAAAATCTTCAACAAATGGCTCTGGGGAAATTGGAAACCTACATACATAAATAAACGATGTCTATTATATGGCCCTGTGGGGATACATATACAGATGCTTTTCATTGTTTTTTCTAATTTGAGGTAGATCATACAACTGTTTTAGTAATAGCTCACAAGTCTGGTATTTATTTGTTTGTTGATTTGCATCTAGGCTGGTTCCTTATGTTAGATATTATGGATAGTGCCATAATAGACATGACTTAGAGGTAATTTTTAGCATACTGATTTCATTTTCTTCAGATATAAATAACTAAGAGTAAGGTAGGTCTATCCTATGGTAGTAATATTTCCTTTTTATGAAAAACTGGAATATTATTCTCCATAGTCATGGATTCAGTTTTTAATCTCATCAGCAGCATGCATGCCTATGTTTCTCTGTATCCCTCCCAGTGCTTTCAAAAATTTGCTATTAGAGTTTTGATTTAAATTTACCTGATAGATAATCATATTGAAATATATATGTGTGACTTTTATTCTTTCTTTTTATGAATGACTATTGAAATCAATAGCCCTTTTTAATTATGTTGTATATTTTCTTGCTGTTAATAATTTTCATTACTTAGATATTCTAGATAGTAACACTCTGTCATTTGAATGCCTAGCAAACTTTCCTCCACTCTCTAGAATTTTTTGTCACTTTGTTAATTGTTTCCTTTGCAAAGCAGACCATTTTTTAAAATTTTACACACTTCCATTTATTTGTTTTGCCTTTGTGTTCTGTGTTACAGTGACCCTAGTCAGAAGACTGTTGTTTGTAACAAAGTGTTAAAAGGTTTCCTCTATGATTTCTTACAGTGTAGTCTTGAAAGATATACAACAGTTAAAGAAGTGACTCCATAGAATAAATCTTTATTCATTGCTGAGGAGTTTATCTGAGTTACGTGATAACATAGTATCACTGCATTTGGAAAGAGGATTTATAACTGGTCTGATTGTTGATTGATTGATGAGTTGGGTGACTGCAATCAGGTAGACAAAGAGAAAATTACTAGAAGTAAAATTTGAAATAGATAATAGACAAGGATTGGGAGAAATATGTAATCGTGGGTAGGAGTGGTGGAACCATATTGATGTATGGGAGGTTCTATAATAGTAGGACTACATAGCTCAATTTGGATTAAATTAAATGTTGTATTAACTAATTTTCTATTACCAGGATAAAGCAATATGACCAAGGCGACTTATAAAGATGGAAGTTTTATTTTAAGCTGATGGTTCCAGAGTAGTGGGGTCAATAGTGTACAGCAGGTGATTCATATGGTGGCTGTGGTGGAAGCTGAGAAGTGAGGGCAAATATCATAATCAATAAAGAGGAAACAAATACACTGAACTCAACATGGCATGAGTCTCTGATATCCCAAAGTCTGCATCCAGACATACTTTGTCCGGAACAGCCACATTTTCTAAGCCTCCTCAAATAGCCACCAACTGGCACCAAATATGCACAAGCACCGACTATGTGGGAGCTTTGCTCAGACAATCATAATCTACTTCTGGCTGCGCCATAGCCTCATGACCACATCATAGGACAAGCCTTTAACAATATTGACTAAAGGCAATCTCTTATTAGTCAACCCCTGTAAAAAGCTTTAAAAAAATTTAATGCTACCCATATACAATGGCACAGAATATTCATTACCATTGCAAAAGGGTAGAATGTGCACATAGGGAGATAAAACTGGGGTAAAACAAGACTGAAATCCAGCGGGGAAAGTGACAAATTTTGTTGGTGCATGCCCAGTGTCAAAGGGCCTAATTAATTGATTCTGCCCCATCATTTTACGATCTGTAAGTTATACCTCTCTCTATAGGACTGGTTCCACTAAATGTGTGTAGCTCTCCTTGGCAAATATACCATGTCTCTGGCACTGCCAACATCTTGAGGTCACCAACTCAATTCAGCCTTCACTTCTGTGGCTTTATGAAAGGGCCTCTCAGGGGCTTTTTTGCAGGGGCCCTTTTTGACACATATCTAGCCTCAGAGACTTACTAAAAGCAGAAAGGAAGATTGTAGGACCAATTTACTCTTGTGTTTTTCACAATTCTCAAGCTAGCATCATATGGATGACAGTTTCAAGTTTAACTACCAATGTTGTGTGTACTTGGTACCCTGTTACCACATTTGCAGAAGATATTTGTTGTTTCTTCTAGTCAGGTGGGGGTCTTATCCTGAGAATTCACTTCGCTTTCCAATCTAGTCTTCTCCTGAGTCCCCTTCTCTTTCAGCACAGGGCTTGATGGCAACATTAATTTTCTGGTGCTCTGTTTCAATTTAGACCTGCATAAATGTGATAGCTAATGACTATACAACAGAGTCAAGTTAAGCTGACTTGAGATCTCCACTACTGAAGAAATTAATTCACTAGTTTTTAATTTTTCCTCAGGCAAGTTTTTATACAAAGGGCAGAAGGCAGTCACATTCTGTATCAAAATATCACAAAAGTGGTATCTTGTTCAGATGCTAATATTGTTTCCCCCACAAAACTTCCATTGTCCACTTAATCTCCGTATTTCAAGTTACTACCAGGATGGCCATTAAGATGTCCTTACAGTTTTCAAGACTTTTCTATTCTAAAGTGCTAAAGTCTTCCTCATTCTTCCATAAATATACAAAGTTAGATTTTTCACAGTGATCACTCACTCCCTGGTAGCAACTTCTGTATTTTCTATTGCTCTTATAAAACATCATGAGCAAGGCAATTCATAGAATAAAAGGTTTATTTGTAGCTTACAGTTTCAGTGAGTTAGATAAGGTCCACATTGTGGGGACAGAAAGTAGTGGGCATGGCAGCTGGGGCTGGAATCTGAGAGCTAAGAAATCACATCTCAAACCACAAACAAGTAAGAGAGAGAGGGAACTGTGAACTTGAAATGCTCCCAGTCTTTTGAATCCCCAGTATTCACCTTAAGTAACATACTTTGTTCAATAAAGCCACACTTCCTAAGTCTCCCTAAACTGTCATCAACCAAAAAAAAAAATGCTATTCAAATGTCTGAATTATGAGGACATCTTATTTGAACTACTATAAATTTAAAAGTTATTATATCAGACAGATTTGCAGTTACAGGACACTAAGTGAGAATGATATTTAACAGTAGATGGAATGGAAAAAAAGACACAAATAACATCTATACTTAATGTATTTCTCACTTTCTTATAGATGCACATTTATTTAACCTTTACAAATAACTGATGATTAACACAAAAGTTGAATCTTGTTATGTTTGTCAACAAATATCAGAAAAAGTAATTGTTTTCTATTCATGTTTGTTAAAATTGGAAAGAAAGGTGGGTTTTATGTTTTTTATCATATAAATCTGAAGTGAGTACCTATTATAATGTATTTACTCAAATGATTTCATGTATGGAATATCCCTTTAAAAGGACACACTTAAATTATTCTTTTAAAATCATTAATTTCAACTAAGTGATTATTTACAAGAGGCTCCTGTGTAAATGAAGGAGCCCTACTCCTTTAGCCTGTTATTTGTGACAAATCACTTTGTTAGGTAAGAGAAAATTAAAAACAATAAGCCCAAAGGACTATAATATATGACAGGTATTTGGAAAGGAATGGGAAAAATAGACCCTTGTTCCTTAATCATCATGGCTAGAGGCCTCAAGAACCATTTCTGAGAACTATATAGTGGCAGTGCTGGATATTTAGAAAGAGAAACATCATAATGCTGACTATGATGATATGGTAGTCTTTTTTTAAAGCTGTGGTCTGGGAAAAGTAATTATAATCTTGGTGCCTAAAATTCATGAAACAGAGAACCCAAAAGCAAGTACTTCCCTTGACTGTTAGAAAAATTAAATGACTTTTGCGTATAGAGAATTTAAAATATCTGTCTCGGCAAAATATGTTTACTCTTAGATGTTTCATCAACTGATGAAAGGGAGAAAGAGAAGCAAAACCAAAATAAAAAAAATCACTGAATTATTTTCATATTACATAATAAATTAAAATATTGAGTGAATAAAACATTATTATCAGAATAGCAAATATTTAAATGCTCAAGACCACCTTATTCAGAATAAGGAATCAATACTGACAAATTAATTACTAAAATATAACATTTAATGCCTAAGCATATATTTGTTAGTGTAGTTGTACTCACAAAAAGACAAATATATATTAATTATACTTATGAATTAAGAGAATGTATATCTTGAACTTCAACAGAAGCAATTGAGTAATATTTGTATTTGTGTCAGTGTCATGCTATTTTTATTACTATAACTTTGTACTTTAAGTTTAGATAAAGGGTGATGATACTTTCAACAATTTTATTATTATTCATGAATAAAAATAAATAACAATTATTTTTAATGTTTCACCTATCTTAGTTCTTTGTGTGCTTCCATGTGAAGCTGAAAAATTTCCTTTCAGGATCTGTGAAGGATTCTGTTGGAATTTTGAAAACGATAGCATTGAATCTGTAGATTAAAATTGGTAGGACAGCTATTTTTACTATATTAATCTTACTGATCCAAGAACATGGGAGATCTTTCCATATTCTGATATCTTCTTCAATTATTTCAATGCCTTAAATGTTTTAACACACAAGTATTCAAATTGCTTGGTTAGAATTAACCCAAGATATTTTGTATTATTTGAGGCTACTGTATTTCTTTCTTAGACCATTTGTCATTTGTATATAGGAGGGCTACTTATTTTTTTTGAGTTAATTATATGTGCAGCTACTTTGCTGAAAGTATTTATTAGTTACAGGATTTTCCCAGTGTAACTTTAGAGTCACACACACATATATATTATCATATCATCTGCAAACAAAGATACTTTGTCCTGTTCCTTTATAATTTATATCCACGTTTTCCATTAGTTAGTTGCCTTATTGTTTTAAGACTTCCTGTACTGTATTAAATTGGTATGAAAAGAATGAACAACCTTTTCTTGTTCCTGATTTTAGTAGAATTGCTTTGAATTTATCTCCATTTAACTTGATGTTGGCTATGGGCTTGCTAAAAAGTTTATTTATTGTGTTGAGGTGTGTCCCTTGTATCCCTGTTCTCTTCAGGACTTTCATAATGAAGGGATACTGGATGTTTGTCAAAGATGTTTTGTGTATTTCATGAGATGATCTTGTGTTTTTTATCTTTTAGTCTGTCTACACAGCAGATTATATTCATGACATTATGTATATTGAACTACCCTTGCACCTTTAGGATGACACCTACTTGATCATGATGAATAATCATTTTAATGTGTTTTTGGAATTGATTTGCAAGTGTTTTATTGAGTTTTTTTTATATCTACATTCAAAAGAAAAATTAGTCTGCAATTCTCTTCTCTACTTGGATCTTCAGGTTATTTGGGTCTCAGCGTAACCATGACCTCATAAAACAAATTAAGCAATGTTACTCTTGTTTCTATCTGGTGGAATAATTTGAGTAGTATTGACATTAACTGTTCTTTGAAAGTCTGATAGAATTCTGGGCTAAAACCACCTGACCTTAAAAACTTTTCTTTTCAATTCCTTTTTTTTTCTCCTTTGTTTTTTTTTTAATGTTTATTTATTACTTCAGGTTACATCTCCATCACAGTGCCCTCTTTCTACCCACTCCCACCCTTCCCCCCTTTCCTCTTCTGCTGGTTAAAAACATTTTCTATTCCTTTTATAGTGTCTCTTCTTCCTCTACTTAATTTTTTTAATTTTTTTTGGAGATTTTTGTCTTTCCGGAGTGTCCCAGATTTCCTGGATTTCTTTCAATTTATCAATTTCCTTTACCAAAGTATTTTTTTAAATCTTTTCTTTAATGTCTGAGTTTCTCTCTTCCATCTATTATATTTCATTTTTGAGGCTTGTGTCTGAAGTTCTTGTCCAGATTCCTAACTTCTTCATTTCCATCTTGCCCTCAGGTTTAGTTTTCTTTATTGATTCTTTTTCCAGTTGCAAGTCTTAAACTGTTTTCTTCATTTAATTCCACTATTTGTGTTTTCATAAATTTCCCTAATGCAATCATTCATTTTTCTCTTTAATTTTAATTTTACCTGTTCTGTGTTTCTTTTCACATCTCTGTTTCTTAGGAAAGTATGGTGGCTGTGGTTTACCTGGTACATAATGTTTCTGAGATCCTGCCACATGCTGCCACTGAGGTTTCTGGATAAAAAATGTGTTTTTAGGTATTGGGATCTGACACTGAGGAATGCACATGCACTCCCAGGATTGGCTCAGTCCCCTGATAATGAAGGCAGACAAGGTGAAGAAGCCAAAGTAGGTGGTCTGCAGTGTTGCATAGGATGAGACTGCAGGACTGGCTTAAGAGGAGACTTGTGAGCGTCAAGGTCTGAAGATCGCTTACCTGCTGCTCTGGCCTATCTGTTTTCCTGGTTCCCTTGGTTGATGGATTCCCTGGCAATACCTGTGGGAGCTGGCAGCTGAGACAGAAGGATAGGGTGGTGAGGGAAGCTGTAGGTGAAGATCTACATGATTACTGGAAATGGGTGCAGAAAGGAAAGGGACTTTGCAGCAAGTGGTTTGCTACAGAGCTAGCGATCAGATTGGGGCATTATATTTGAAGGAAAAGAGGAAAGGATGGTTTCACAATCTCCTGCCTGCTTTGATGACCAGAGGCTGATGGATTCCCAGAGAATGCTTATGGTTTTGGACCCTAATCTTAGTTTCCAACATAAACTGTTGATTTAGAATTGTCTGAATCGATTTTATTTAAAGATAATGCTCTAGGAATGACTGAAAATTTAGTGACAATTGTTATTACAAAATGTCATATATTTGGTGGTTTATATGCAACTGAAATATGTTCATAAAAATAGAGTCAGGTCTGGTCACAATACACAAAATACTCAATGTCTGATGAGAACTCTTCTTCTTACTACAATTACACTGGTAGAGAATGTAGAAGGACCTCCTGAGTTTCTCTTTTGGAATGATATTTGTGGTTGTTTAAATGAAAAATATCCCCCAATGCCTTATGCATTTGAGTACTTGGTCTGAAATTTGTGCTTTAGTTTGGGAGGTTATGGAACATTTAGAATAGGATCACACCAGAAACAAAAAGGTTACTTCTGGTGGCCTTTGAGAGCTTATAGTCTTGCCTCATTCCAGTTTGCTCTTTCTAGTTTTTATCTGCTGTTGTGAGATGACTGCCCAGCTTCCTGTTCATGTGTCATGCCACATCTTCCATGATATTATGGACTCTTCCTCTGGAACTGTAAACCCAAATAAAATGTCTTAATTAAATTGCTTCTAGTCATGATATTTTGTCAGTGCAATATAAAACTTACTAATACAATACTAATCTATATAAGTTCTCAAAATATGGGAGAAGATGCAAACTTTTAGTCTATTAAAACTTAAATTTCATGTGTTTGACATCTATGTGATAGTTTAATGTTTAACTACTCTATTGAATGACAAAACACCTGGAACTAGAGGCTATTTGGAGTGTTTTGTGAGGCAAGTTACTTCTACAGTTTTTGAGGCAGTTATCTGTTAACTGCAATGAACTAGTACTTCTTTCCTATTAATACAACTATGAAGTGTCACAAAATAGATTATGCTTGGTTTGATTCTATACTGCTCAAATAACATCTAATTGGCAGTCACATAACTTCTGTTGGACTCTCTTCACACAACCTTAAAAATCTTGATGGAAGAAAAATGTTTTAGCTGACACTGAATGTTGCTCTTTATCATTTCCCTTATCTCTGTCAAATATCAAAGTGATACATTTGGAATTTGAAAATCTTATCAGGAAACAGACAAACACATGTTGGACAGGCTTGCACCAATATCTCATCAGCATCATGACACCTTGGATGAACTGTTGAGATGCAATCCATTGACTTGTGCTTCCTGTCATTTGCAGGCACTCAGGTTCAATAGGACTAATCAAATAGAAAGACCAAAGGACAAACTATACCTCTAATCAAGAATTGCTATAGCACAGGCACTTCTTATATCCACCACATGTCATTTTGACAGGGATTGTCACACGGTAGCAAAGATAAACATTAATAGGCATTTCAATAAATTATGTTGAAAGGTGATTTACCACATATATTCACAGGAGAATGCCAAGAATAAGTCAAGGCAAATCATTTAAATTGATAAAGGGGGAATGATTTCACTTGAAAACAAAGAATATTTTCTTAAAACTATTTACTCAAATAATAGTTTTTTCTCACTAGTTCACTTGAAAACCCTCATGCTAAAGGAAGCACAACACTGACGACTCGTTTTGATGTCATGTCCTTCTCTAAATTGAAGCAGCACAGGCTCATTTGCCTTTCTGTTCTGTGAGTAATCTGTTAGTAGGACATTGTTTTATTTCCTTTCTCCTTTTCTTCTGAGTGGCATTGAATGTAAAGGAATCATGAAAACAATTCTGCATTGGATTCCAACTCTTCTTTAAGGTAGGAAAGGAGATTGTGGCCTTACAATTTCTCCTTCCTCTACTCCTCCAAGTGCCCCCCTCTTTTCCAGATCTGTCTCTTACCAGAAAAGAAAAGGTTTCTATGAGATAACAAGAAAAATAACAACAACAAAATAAAATATGAGATAAATTAAAAATCTAGCATATCAAATTTGGAGAAGGCAAATCCACAGAAGTACAACAGCCCAAGAAAAAACACAGAAATCAGAGACCCATTCATTCATATATTCTAGAGTCCCATAAAAATATTGAACTGAACAATATAATGTATGCAGAGGACCTGGTGCAGACCTGTGTTGGCCATTTACTTGTTTCAAACTCTGTGAATTCACGAGAGCTCTGCTCATTCGATTTAGAGGGATTTATTATTCTTGTGTCCTCTATCCCACTCTGACTCTTACACTCCTTTTGCCTCATCTGGTGTGAAGTTCCCTGAGCTTAATACAGGGATTTGATGGAGACATCCCATTTAGACCTGTGATTTCCAAGATATTTCACTCTTGCATAGTGTATGGCTGTGAGTCTCTGTATAATTTCCCAGCTGCCGCAGCAAGAAGCTTCTCTGATGATGGCTAGGGAAGTCTGATCTATGAATATAGCAGAATAGAATTTGGAGTCATTTTATCACTCCTTATTTTGTTTTTAAGACCAATAGTATTTGGTTTTATCGTAGGTCTCTATGATATCAAGTATTTGATTCTTTGTCACCCAAAGAGTTTTGGGTATGGGTTCCATCTTGTGGAGTGGGTCTTAAATCAAATTGGACACTGACTGGTGACTCACAAGCTTTGTGTCAACATTGCCTTAACACATTTTGTAGGACAGCATTTTAGCTCAAAAGATTCGTGACTGTGTGGTGTTTATGTTTCTTTTTTTGTAGCCTACAGAGTACCTTCCCATATCAAAAATATTAGAATATGTAAATATTAGCTGCTAAGTAAATAAAAACTAAGCGGCAATCCACAGACCCAGACAGGTTAGGTATAGAGGAAGGGATGAGGTACAGTGAAGGGCACATACATTTACAAGGAAAAGGGAATAAAATAGATTTTATGGGTAGGCTTGGTGCAGAACTTATGAAAACAGGAGGAGTAGATGGGGAGGGGGAGGGAAGATGGAGTTATGTAAAGGAGTGTGAGAGGAGACAGCTAGAATTGAGGGTCGCTTGAGGAGAGGTTTCAATCCTAGTGCAGTGGAACCTTCCTAAAGTATATGAAGGTGATTTTAATGAAGTCTCCAAATAATGGGGGAGACAGAGTCCCACCCATCTCTTGTCTCCAAATGCAGCTTCCAGGACTGAAACTGGGTTACATTTAATTGTGTTATTGGCCAAAGAGATCCCATGGAAATCCCCAAATATGCTAGAGTGTTGTAAAGACAATAGGTTGCTCTCCACCAACTGATAGAAAAGTCCCATTGCAGAAGACTACACCCACACAACTCATTGAACATGGAGAGGTCAAACTAGTCCTTACATAGAGTGTTCCCTTCTGCACTCTATTAGCTGTAATCTTATGACATGAAGTTCTACTTAAAATGCTGGAAATAGAAGCACAAAACACATGCCTATTTGTCTCACCATCAGCTCACTGTGGCTACCATTTTTAGCTACAGAAAGAGTTCAGAGATTCCACAAGTTCTTGTCAGCCAGAAATTTCTCCACTTCTCTACTATATGTGAGAATAGCAAAACTGAGCTTTTGGGGTTAAAAACAGGAAAACAATCACTGACAAGGCTTAAAGTGTTTGATTAAAGCTTCATGGAATTATATTATTTTATATTTTCCCAAAATTGTATACTACACTATAATATATATTATACATTATGTATGTGTGTGTGTGTGTGTATAACTTTATATTATTGTGTTAGTTTCAGTTTACCTCTTAACCTGGCTATCATCCAAATCATTGAGACTCATATTATTTATTAAATAGAAATTTCTTTCCAATAAATTTAATATTTATTATTCTATTCCCAGGATCTTAAGTAGAACTTCATGTCATAAGATTACAGCTTTACAACACAAAAACTGAGCAATTATTACATTATTCTTAACCCACTAAGCTAACCTGGTTTTCTCTCAGTTCAAATCTCAGATATACTTGCACTTTGTGACTCCTACTGCACCTGAATCTATTCTCCTAGTCTCTCCTGCCTCTACCTCTCATGAATCCCCCTCTGTCTTCTCCTTAACTCCTCCTCCCCTGGAGGAGTTAAATGTGTGTGTGTGTGTGTGTGTGTGTGTGTAATGTGTGGGGTGTGTGTGGGATGTGTATGAATTTAAACGAACTTTTGGGCTGGCAATACTCCTCACTAGAACCACAGAGTAACAAAATTCTCAGTACTATGGCATGAGAAACTCCCATTCATTTGGTTGGTCAGAGTAGTTCAGATGACTCTCCAAACAATATATAATATTGATGTATCCCTTGTTGCCTCCCAGAGGCTGAAGTTAAGCCCTTGTTGCTGAAAACACCACAGACTTAAGAGCAAACATTCAAGCTAGATCTACCCTGAAATCCCTCTTTCTGCAGTCTAGCTTCCATGTTACCAGACAATAATTTAGTTGTTACTAAGAAAGAGAAGGAACTAATAGTCACACCATCTGCAACAAGTATGAGATACAAAAGTGGTCACAATGGCAAGATCTGTAAATTTTCAATGAGTGGTAAGAAATTTCTGTCTAATTAGAGTTAAGGGTCACTCAAGAGTAGAGAAATTAGACCTAGTACTACTACCCTAAACCGCTAGGATTCTAGTGAAGTCAGGGTCTTATAGAATCTAGTGTTGCCACTTTGATAGACCAACATACCTTCTAACTATATTCTATATCCACAGATACAGCTACCACCCATCATAAAAGAAAATTTTCTTTACAGCAAATAGAAATAATTTTATATAACTATAACTAGATGTATGCTCAGACCCAAAGGATATATCTAGATCACAGCTTCTCCATCTAATTTTCAGGGAGCATATTGGAAGAGCAGGCATAAAGATTGGAAAAGCCACAATACTAGGAAGTCGGTTATGAAATAGTATTACCTAGAAATGGATGGACAAAAAGGCTGAAACAATGGCATTATTAATAGACATACGAACAAAAAAGGGAGCAAAATACCCATGGAATCCCACCTTTAGACAAAGACCTACAGAGAACTGATGGTTAATGAAAACACCAGAGTTAATCTCTCCCATAAATGAGTCTGGTAATTGTTTATCCAATGCAAAATGGTCAGCCTGAAACTGTATAAACAACAGAAATTCAGCAAGTTTTATTGCTGAACATATATTTGTGCATATGTATACATATATGTGTTTTAATGTAACAATACCAATCAAGAGAAATGAGACTATCTATTTGAAAGTGGAGGGGGCATGGAAGGAGTTGGAGGGAGAAAACTTAGGAAGATGAAGAGGGAAGGAAAGGGAATATAGTAAAAAGTATTAAGTTTCAGGAAACATGATGGTTCATACCTGAACCTCAGCATTAGGCAATCTGAGACCTGAGGATGGTCATGAGTTTCAGGTGAGCTGACACTACATAGTGAGTTTCAAACCAACCTTGGATACATATAAAATAAGGCCCATCTCAAAAGAAAATAAAACAAACTATTACATATATACATATGTATATGAAAAATAATTTTATTTCCAATAACATTCCTTTCTGAAACTAAAACAGCCATTTTAATGAAATACAAATTTCTACAGCAAAAAGTTCAGTAAGTTAAAAAAGAGAAAGTATTTTATTTTATTTCTTATTATTTTTGTTTATTTATTATTTCAAGTTACATCCCCATCACATTGCCCTCTTTCCACCCCTCCCAGTTCCACCCTCCCACCCTTTCCTCCCTCTCCCACCCATCCCACTCTTCTGATGTGGAGTGTCCCTACAAATCAGGCCCTCTCAGTTCAATAGTCATATGAGGGCTAAGAGCTTCCTCTTGCACTGGTGGCCTACATGGTAGCACCCCTACGGCAAATTTTCCCATTGATAGGTAACAAAGTCTATGTTCCTGGCCCTTTTAGTGTGTGGGTTGTAGGATAGTTATACTTTACTATATGGCTAAAATCCAATTATAAGTGAGTAGATGCCATGAGCATCTTTCTGAGTCTGAGTTAGCTCACTCACGATGAGCTTTTCTAGTTCCATCCATTTGGCAGCAAATGGCATGATTTCCTTGTTCCTAATTGCTGTGTAGTGTTCCATTGTGAAAATATACCACATTTTTAAAATCCATTCATCAGTTGAGGGACATCTGGGTTGTTTCCAGTTTCTAGATATTACAAATAAGGCTACTATGAATATAGATGAGGATATGTACTTGTGGTTTGGTGAGGAATAGTTTGGGTAGATACCCAGAAGTGGAATGGCTGGGTCTTGAGGTAGAGCTATTCCAAGTTTTCTAAGATATCGCCAGACTGATTTCCATAGTGTTTGTACAAGTTTGAACTCCCAACAGCAATAGAGGAGTGTTCCCCTTTCTTCACAACCTTGCCAGCATGTACTGTCATTTGAGTTTTTTATCTTAGCCATTCTGAGGTGTAAGATGGAATTTCAGAGTCATCTTGAGTTGCATTTCTCTGATGATTAAGGATGCTGAGTAAATCTTCAAATATCTCACTGCTATTAGAGTTTGCTCCTTTGTGAATTCTCAAATTAGCTGTTTCCCTTTTGTTTTGGGTTGGATCATTTGGTTTCCTGGAGTTTAATTTCTTGAGTTCTTTATAAATTATGGATATTAGTCCTCTGTCGGAAGTGGGGTCAGTAAAGATCTTTTCCTGATGACAGTGTCCTTTGCCTTACAGAAGCTTCTCAGTTTCATGAGGTCCCATTTATTGATTGTTGGTCTTAGAGCCTGAGCTATTGGTGTTCTGTTCAGGAAGTTGTCACTTGTGCCAATGAGTTCCAGGCTTTGCCCCACTTTTTCTTCTATTAGATTTAGTGTGTCGGGCTTTATGTTAAGGTCTTTGATCCACTTGGACTTAAGTTTTGTGCAAGGTGGTAAGTATGGGTCTAACTTCATTCTTTTACATGTCAACATCCAGTTAGACCAGGAACATTTGTTGAAGATGTCCTTTTTCCATTGTATGGTTTTGGCTTCTTTGTCAAAAATTAAGTGGCCACAAGTGTGTAGGTTCATTTCTGGGTCTTTAGTTCGATTCCTTTGATCCACTGGTCTATATCTATACCAGTACCATGCTATTGTTATTACCATTGTTCTGTAGTATAGCTTGAAATCTGGGATGGTGATACCTCTAGATGTGTTTTTATTGTACAGGATTGGTTTATCTCCTCTGGATTTTTTGTTATTCTGTATGAGGTTGAGAATTGTTTTTTTCCAGGTCTATAAAGAATTGTGCTGATATTTTGATAGGAATTGCATTGAATCTATATATTGCTTTTGGCAGGATGGCCATATTTCTTTTTTTTTTAAACAGATGGCCATTTTTATTATGTTGATCCTACCTATCCATGAGCCTGGGAGATCTTTCCCTCTTCTGATATCCTCTTCAATTTCTTTCTTCAAGGACTTGAAGTTCTTGTAATACAGGTCTTTCACTTGCTCAAGAGAAAGCATTTTAAAGTGGTGTAAATAACAAAAATAAAAGTTCCAAATACACAATATTTCAAGTGAACAGCATTAATTTACTGATATCTGTGAATACCGAGAGTTGCTAACTAGAAAGAGGCACATGAGGGGAGATAAACAAAATGTTTTAAGGGCAAAGGGTAGGGAGGGCAATAGAACACATGTGATTTGAACGTGAGATGTGAAATACTGGGGGCAGAAGTGTTAGACATGGACGGGGAACAGTAGAAGATGGGAAAGAGGAATGGTATAAGGAAGGCCAACTCAAACTAAGTATGTTGGAGAATACCAAGATTAAGTAATTCATCTTCATATTTTAAAGATTATCTGAAATGGTCTTGTCATATCACCTATGTTGGGGGAATGGTTGTTCTGCTCATCACTAAGGACCCAAGCAAATCATTACTTTCCTAGATTCTTCCATGTAGGAACTTATACAAAATTATCTGCAAAATTTCACTTTTCCTTTAATCTGATATTTGTTTGAACAGTGGGTCTGTAGAAAAGTTTTGATATTTGTAAATCACATATAATTCATATAAATAGCTCACTTGTATAAAAGAAAAGCCTATTTTTTAAACCATAAATTTAGTGGGCAAGAAATACATTTCAGTTTGGTTGGGAATTCAAACCTTGTTAGTTGGGCTTTATTTGCCAGAAAACAAGTAAACCTTCCTCAGAAGTCAATGTTTGAGTCAATTATGTGGACAGAAACAACTCTCTAGCCAGAGAAGCTACATCTGGGAAATAATTAGCACTCTGCCTTTGGCATTCAGTTACATGGCTAGAAATAAGGATTATAAAAAATGTGTTTCTGGTACCTAAACCTTTTATTGCTTCATAAATATCATTGGTCCTTTGGCCAGAAGAGCAATGGAAGACATCTGCTAATGTTGCCTTTGCATAATTCATGAAATGTTTCTTTGTCTTAAACCACACTAGCTCAGTTAGCAACACCACAAGAAAATGAAATATATTTGATGAATGTGTGGGAATTGAAAGAGTTCAACAAACTTTCAGTTCTTTAAATCATGTATAATACATAATTTCATATTTTTGTAGGGTAGAAAAGAGCTAAAAGTTCCATATATATGTACATATATATATACATATATATATGTGTGTGTGTGTGTGTGTGTGTGTGTGTGTGTGTGTGTGTACTCAAACTAAGTATGTTTGACAATGCCAAGATTAAGTAATTCATCTTCATATTTTAAAGATTATCTGAAAAGGTCTTGTAGTATCACCTATGTTAGAAATGGTTGTTCTGCTCATCACTAAGGACCCAAGCAAATCATTAATTTCTTAGATTCTTCCATGCAGGAACTTATACAAATTATCTACAAAATTTCACTTTTCCTTTAATTATTCTGATCTTAACATATATATACACAATATATATATATATTTATTGCATTTTGATAACTTCTTGAGTTTTATTTTGTTTCCTTTCAATATGAACCCATTAAGTATCCCTCAAATACTTAGTATTTAAAATTAGATCACCGAAACTCCATTTTTCAATATTTGATATCTGAAAATACTTTTATGTTTTTACTATCTGTAGCCAATTCTGTTGTATAAATATATGCCTTATTTTCTTTCTATATTTTCACTCAGACCTACTTTTACCTAAAATTTCATATTTGTACCCTAATCAGTTTAAAGACTTATTTGTTTAGGGAAATAAACCTCAACATGAAATCCTGCCAGATTTTTGAAACTGAATGAGCTACAGTTGGTAGAATACAAATGGGAGAACTTGACTTTTTATCACATTCCTTCATGCAGTATTCCCTGTGTCTCAAGGCCCTGGATAAATTGCAATAAATTCTATAGATATTTTTCATAGTTGCTTTTAAGCACTTAAAGTCAAATTCACCTTAATATATGTTATGTCAGATTTTGGAACAGTACCCTCTCTTGGAAAATCCTCCACTTTAATTCTGTTATTTGGAAACACCATTGAGGGTTTTGAGAGAAACTGTTACCTTCATCAATGTACATCACACCGCTGCATGTGGCAAATGTCTGTGAGGTAAATTTTGGCTTTCTCAGAAATGCCTCAGCTGAAGATTATATAGTATAGGTGTTCTCTGAGATAAGACAGATCTCATTTAACTGAAAACATTCTGCTCAGTCTATGGTTTCTATGTTCAGTGCAAATGAGTGCCTTACTTTATCAGGTTAGTAGATAGGCATTGTCATTCCTTGTATCGTAGTTCTGAAGAATGTATGCATAGGCCCATGGGAAATGGATACCTTATGCTACAACTCAAAAGCACTGTGCTCCCTATCTTTTAGAGTATGACTCTGAGCTGGATATTGGCACATTGCATTCTCTGGGTAGAAATTAAAGTGAATGAAGTGTTGTATTTTACCTAAGGAGATTATTTTAAGAAATATGTGTGAGCCTTTTGCATCCGGTATGACCTTTATAACAGAACTCTTCCCAGAGGAAGAAGAAATTCCAACCTACAATTCTTGCTTTGGTATAGATTTGAGACTTTCTTTGAGAGCATCTACAAATACATCGTTGCAAAAAGTCTTTGAGTTTATTGTTATTTCTGACAATAAATTATTGGAAGCCAGCTCTGACATTACATGTAAACTGAAGTGGGGAGTGGTGTCGGTAATTGATCACTTAGAAGACTTTTTTTATGAGGGAACAAAATTCCCTCAGATTCTCTGGGGCTGATGAAAGACTCTCCGGGGCCAGCATAAAACTCTCTAGCAAAAAGAGAAAAAAATAACACACACACACACACACACACACACACACACACACACACACATGGTGGATGAAGCAAGCGTCAATAAACTCCAACAACTTTACATATATATGCATACATACATACATACATGCACACATTTTTGGATGAAGCAAAGCTTCAACAACTTTGCATATAAATATGTATACATATAGATACATACATTTGGTAGATAAAGCAGAGCTCCAACCACTTTATTGTTCCCCTAAAGCCTATATATGCCAGCAAAAATTTTCAAGAAATATAAAAATTACAATGTGACTACATTCTATTTTTCTTCAAGTAAATAATTAAAATGAGACATGATCAAACATTTTACATATTACAGGAAAAATTCTAAATTATTCCCTAGACCTACATAAGTTATTATCTAAGCAACTTGTTATAGATTAGCAAAGTGTAAGCAAGCAAGATATTTTTCTCAGCCAATATCTCTAACTGGTATGCTGCAATTTGTACTTACAAAGACAGGATCAATCATCTTATTATTTATCTTTTTTTCCTTTATTTTTTTATTTCTTCAAGTTACATCTCAATCACAGTCCCCTCCCTATTCCCCTCTCCAGTCCCACCCTCCCACCCTCAGCCCCCATCCTCTTCCCTTTTTTTTTCTTTTAAGTTTAAGGTATATCTTATTTCCCCCTACAGTTTCCCCTTTCAGTTCAGCAAATGGCTCTTTCTCTTATAATAATAAATACAATACAAAACAACAGAGGTAATTAGGCCACAGTTATGAGGGTTATATGGCTTAGCATACATTCCCAATGTCCAGTCCATATGTATTTGGTACCTGACTTTAACATTCTACTATCTAAACATCTCCATGAGTTTAAAGTTCTATATCTGACTCAACATTCATACTAACTTGCAACACAATTTTAAAAGTATCTTCTTAGATCTATAGCACTCTCTTGACTCCTAAACAACTCAAAATTTAATTATGAGACTCTAGATATCTGTTCTTCAACCACCTCAGAGAACTGAGAGGGATAAATATATCTGATTTTATTATTTATCTTCAAAAGTAATCTTATAAAAGTTCTTAAGATGATCATAAATCTAAACTTTTACATAAAAAAGCAATAATTCATTTCTACTTTAAATTCTCAGGATGCGCATCTACTCATTTACTTTTTTATTAAATCATATCAGGAAGCTGAAAAGTGGGTACAAGGAATTAATCATCATTTTGTCACAAGTCCAGCTTTGGCAAGAAAAGCACATCAGCTAGTACTTATTGGGTTGCCCTGGTTCTTGTTCCCTGATTTCCTTGTTCAATTATCAAGAGTGTGCCTTTATGAACTTCAAATTGTCCCTCAAGAGTTCCTATGTCAAACCCTAACAAAACATGTTAACCTAACTTTAGTAAGTTCTTTCTGAGGGTGGTGTTTGAATCATTAATTTGCTTCAGCAGCAATGCTTGAGAAAGATCATTCACCATTATTGTAAGTGCCAATGAAACTTTCCAGGAAGAGCCTGAGAATCACCTTAGAGTTTTCATACAACTCATAGGAGAGATGTGACGACTATGAAGACAACAATCAGAACGGTGCTCCGTGATAGAGCATGGATTAGGATGGATTCTCTAAATTCAGGATGTTCAGTATCAGTTCTGTAAGTGATTGTATTGATTTTGAGAAGTGAATGAATCCATTTTTGCTGATAAAGGAAAATGACTTGTCATCACATTGTACGATGGGTAAACTGCTGCTGTAAGAAATATCTGACTGGAATCTTATATCAGAAAATGTTCTAGATGACCATGCATATTATGTCTCAATGTATGTACATCAAACAAAGTCCATAATGGTGGCTAACTGCACAGGAAAATTTGGGAAAGCAAATAGAAAAGGCCACCAATGATTCTGTGAAATCCTTCATAAATGACACTAAAGTTTCTGATGCTGACCTGAAAGAAAAATTTAAACTTCTGCATCCCTGTGACTTAAAACTTCTGATTTAAGCCAAGATTTCTTTTTCTTTAAACTTCTGGAAGAAAAAATTATCTCCATCTCAGGAATAAATACACATTTTTATTTGGAGTGTAGGAACTTACAAATCAAATTGGAATTTCCAACTATGTAAAATTTGCAAAAGTCTAATGTGGGTAGTGAGTAGATATACTAAAGTTCATGATGTGATAGTATAATATGGGAAGATCCTAATAGAGGCGTGCAGGCTCCTTAATTTTGTTATATTTAATAGTAAAAATATTTTCCACTAGCTAGGTTGGTTCCACTTGCCTAGATTCTCCTGTGGTAAAAGCCTTGCAAAGGAGTTCTGAATATCCCTGGAATTGCTCTGTTAACTTTTACTTCTGGACCTATAATTAGATGAGGCCTCAGTGACCTCTGAAGAGGTACAAAGAAGTTTACAAATCCAGAAATCCATGAGCAAAAGAGATGCCATGCCTCCTATTAGTGTCGATAATTCATACCATTAATTTTTAAGCAGTAGATATTATAGTGATGCCATATGAAGTGATTGCAGTAAGGAAAAATAATATGTAGTTGGAAAATGGAGTGAAGAAAAGGAAAGGCAAACTATAATCCTTATTTTTTAACACTTTTATGCTATCTTATACATGGTTATTTTACTTTTACAAAAAAAACCTAACATTGACATAAAATGCCACTCTGAATCACAATTTTGGGCAAGAGTTCAGGAGTGATTGTTACCAAGCTAGTCAGGATTTGAAAGTTGTAGAAGTCACTATCCCTACCACATCCCCATTCAACTCATCTAGATGGTCAGTGTAGTGATGAATCTTGAAGAGTAAGCAGACATTGACTTACTTAAGTTGCAGCTGTTGACCCACACGTGCTTTGACTTGCTTAAGCAAGCAAGCATTTTATGGTATATTATAGAGACTAGAATGCTTTTGAAAATGTAATCTTCCTGCTTCTTCCCACTGAGTGTGGGATTATGGGTGTTCATCACTGTAACTAGTTTGCACAGTGCTAGGAATTAAATTCATGACTTCATGTCTGCTAGGAACAGAATATTAAAAGAGCTATATCCCTTGCCCAGGACAAATGAATTCTATGTGGAGGTGATGTGAATATTCTTTGTTCCTTACCTCCCTGACACCTCCCACACACTAGGCACATGAATCTCATTTTGTTTACTCTATTGTTTAGATAAGGAAATCATTTTGAGCATACTCTAATAAATATACCATGTCTGTAAAAGATGTGCAACTGGAGATTAAACACCAGTAGACTGTGAAGGAAAAGTTAGAATGTCAAATTTTGGGTGTTATAAATGTACAGTGAGTAATAGTAAAACCTGACATATAACCTAAATTTCATAGTTCAAAGCTTAATCATAGTTAAGTAAATATTGTGGCAGGTTAATCAATAAAAGTTGCACTAAAAATAACCCTGAAAACATGTAACTTAGCAGTTAATTACTGTATCAGTCTGCTACTTGAAAAGTTCTATTCTCTGTGGTAGACTTTTGTCTGAGATGGCTGGCAGTTGTTGGCTATGTAAAGTAACATCATTTCAGGTCAGTGTAATCTGAATCACTGCTGGAAATGACTGAGTTTTCTAAACACCATGTAGAAAGTATAGGACTAGCAGAGACTTAAAATGTTCTACTTTAATCCAGTTCTAAAGTTATCTGCACAACTGTTTGCTAGTTGCTTCCTTTATTTACTTAAGTGTGGATCCAAACTGCAAAAGGATCATCCATTAGTCAGGAAGAGAAATGGAAAATGCTCTGGAAGCTGTACCCATATGTTTATAGATCCCTATACTAGCAAATCTGTTTATTATGAACTTGTGGAGTAATCTTCCATACTTTCCTGACATTTTCTTTGATTAATTGGACTATTAATATGACAAGTAATTTATAATATCACTTATGCTCCAATGCAAAGCTTAATATCCTCATGGTCATATGAGATTTTAGTAAAGTGGGGAAGAAATGACATACCTTTCTTCTAAACTGAATCTTTATTAAAATCACATACGATTATATTCACTTTCTCCAGCAAAGGCAATAAGAGCTGATCAATCTTCCCTATCATGATACAACAGATCACTAAAGTTGTACTATGCACTGAAGCAAACGAATGACTTATTAAAATATTTAAAATTATTCTTCATGATTCTCAAATGCATGCTCACCCCAAAAAGTATTTATATAAGGAAATTTACCATATTTTGATTTTTGACCAAATTATTTCAAATAGAAATGAGTCATGTGTGAAACATCTCCAAACTTTCCAATAGGCTGATTAGATTTAATTTAGATAACATCACTTCTAAAGAGATTATCAAGTGCTATTCAAGCAAATAATTTGCACATAGAAACCTGAGAACTAAAATAAATATAAGAATAATAGAATTTACTGTTATAAGAGAAAGAACCATTTGTTGGAATGAAAAGAGAAGCTGTTGGGGGGGGAAGAGGGTGGAAGGGTGGGACAAGAAGGGGGAATAGGGAAGGGTTTGCGACTGAGATGTAACTTGAAAAAAAATAAAGTACTTATTAAAAAAAAAAAAGAAAGAGCGAAAAAGTTATCTTAGATAAAATCTTTCATTGCAACCTTGTGGGGTTTAGTTGTTTCCAGTGCTAAGCAAGCTGTCATTAGGTAAACTCCTTTTGTTTCTCTCAGTTATTAAGGTTAGTCGATAATGAATTGACTTAATACAGACTGTCATGTCCTCACATAACTGCCCTCTTAAATTTTAATTTGTAATGGTTCTCAATATCAATTTTAAGTAAAAATGGACAGTTATCTTTAAGATGAATATAGTAGGAAAATATATTTTATAATTATGGCCACAAATCATACTCAAGCATATACATTTGAAATCTGATAACATTTTTCTTTGTTATACTTATTCTACATAGAGTGTAGAGTTTACATTCTGATGTCCTTTGAAACCATGGTAATGTAGGAGTGAACCCCAAAGAGGAATCAAAGATGGTGTGTAGATATGTGGAATGTGAAGACTAAATTAAAAAAGGAACACAAATAATATCTAGACTTATCAGTTAAATTGGAGAGACCATTTAAAAATATAGAATTTTGGGTGTCAGAAAGTTTGAAAGTTAAAATGATTGAGTTGTTTGATATTGAGTATATGATAGTTAAAAGTTATGTATTGTCTATTTATATTAGATTTTGCTGTATTATTTTTATCCATTAAAAAGCATTAACTGTCAAAAACAAAAAAAAAGAATAAATTTCTATATTTAAACTTCTTACTTCTGGGCACTTTTATGGAAGATATTATAGATTAATAAATATATTTAGAGCTTTTATCTACACATAGATAAAAGCTCTAAAACAACCCTCATATTTACATAAATTGTTGTGAGACTAAGTTGATAATCTCCACTAATATTTAGGAGTTCCAAGTCTCCCTAACTGATATTTGAAGAGACATTTTATATGCCAGTTCTAGCCTAATGTATTTGAGTTTAGATGGACATGCTTATGTAAGGGCGAGTCTGCATTAACCATTCTCAGTGTTATTGCATACAATCAATCTTCATCTTCAGAAGTTCTCAAATGCATTTTATAGCTTCTCTTTAACAAAAAGCTACCAGTGCTTCCTATAAAATAGACCTACTTGTAAAGCCTAAATATTGCCACAACAATACACTCTTCTCCCAACTAACATGTAACCAAAAGAAAAAAAAAAAAAACCTCCCTAGAATGCAATGAGCCTTACAAGATCTCTATTTTTATACAAAAATGCCATATAAACTGGCTTTTTGTAAACACATTTACCAGATAAAGTGTGCTAAAGAAATCCATTACTCAGGCGGAGAGGTATCTATTTGTTTAGAAAGTGAATTTTACTCCTTCTGAACTTTCAAGATTTCTTTAATTTTGCCATCTGGTGACTATGAAGCTATGACTAAGTAGATTATAAGTCACCCTCCCACCAAGGCTCTGAAATATCAGGATAAACAGCAAGTAGAGGAAAGCCTCTCTTCCCATTTTAGAGAATGCTTCACCACCCCTTTCATCTGATCAACACTGCAATCAGGCTTACTCAAAAAGGGCACAGTTTCAAATAACCATTCCTTTTCAGATTTTAGCCATTGCATTTAAATTTTTATCTGTGCTCATTATCATACACAGACTTGTCTTTCGGGAATAGTTGGCAGTTGGTTTAAAGATAGATACTTAACATATTTTCCATCCAGCAATTTTTACAATCAATGCAGTGTCCTCCATTTTAAAAGAGACACAAAGTTTTATAAAATATTTTAAATGAGGCTTTTCATCAATAACCAGCTATGATATTATATTTGACATAGGTACAATTAATGGAGAAATTGCACATTATCTTGTTCTCCAGCTTTGAGACAAGGTTTGATATTACACATGTAAAATTCCTAGTCTGGGAGAAAGCTGGGGATAATGATTTCAGATTCTTATCCTGTGACCAAATTTTCATACTGCGTATTAAGTAAGCATATCTGTAAAGGTGGCAGATATTAAAACAGATTGAAACATCTATTTTTTTTAATATTAAAGAGCTGAATCTTTGTGCCTCTTGCATAAATATTAGAAAGAACTGGATACAAATTGAAGAAAACTTTTAACAATTACATTTCTGTAATCCAAAGACAGCTTTAAGTACTTAAATTTTTTCACCTGCTTCAAATTTTATAAGGTTTTTATATTTTTTATTTCTTTATAATTTTCTTTTTTCTTGAAAATCTTATACATGCAATGAAACTATTTGCTCAGATAATATGTCTTTTGGCAGCAATGACTGAATTAATGATTGACTGCTTCCTGATATTTGAGGGTGAAAGGTCAGATAATATTTGGCCCCTGCAATGCTCAAGGTTTTCTTTTTCTATCAAAGTGATTGACAAGGTTTTTGGATGCCTGTGCAAATCTGAGCTCTGAGAATAACTATCTTTTAAAATAAAGACTGATTCTGACACCTTTTAAGGGAATGAAATGTGTGGCCATGTAGAAAATATTCTTGACAGTTCAGAAACCAATGGTAAATTTTAGTTAAATATAAATATATTATCACTTGCTATGACTAAACTAATTTAGAGTATTTCTTTTAAAAATAGAGGTGAATATAAGTGTTAATCACTATGATGAATTCAGTAATAATTTGCTGTGGAATATTATCAGTCACAAGTAGTAATTTAACTACACTAGAATTGAGAATATTAACTCCACTGGTGCTTCACTAATAATATTATAATAAATCTGGTATAATGACCAAAGCTAATTACAAAAAAATGCACAAAATTTGATCTTGTGGTTCCCATACTCACTCTTTGCCAAGCAATTATCTTAAATATGAAAATTGACTGAAATTAGATGATTCCTATCTGTGCTAGTAGGGTAGTAGACAAAAAAATATATTTTTGTTATGTTGTAATTGTTGCAGAATAATGAAGTTCTGTATTTTAGGCAACAGAATAACAGATGTTCTCTGAGAACATTTGTACCATAATGATGTGCAAACAAGATTTATTGTCTATGTTCAATCAATTTTTATATTAAAGAGGAGTTTTGGTAGAAGAGTGAGTACTGGAATCACAGAATCGATTGTTGTCCTGGCTGTATCTTTCATGTTATAATGAAATTGAGGAAGCAACTTGGTCACTTTATTGCTGTAGTCATAATCAGTTTGTTCATCTACAAATAGAAGACAATGATTGCTATCTAATTATAGGTCAGTGTAAAAAATTAATTAAATTACATTACACTGGGTGTCATTTGTAGAAATAAACAGTTAAATTGCTTAAGAGTATTTATATTATTGTTAATTGGTTCAGCGGTGTGAAGCCTTAACCCTCCATTATAGGTGAGCACAAAGAGACCATGTGGATTTTAACAAGCTTAGGCCTGGGTTGTGCAATCCTAGCCCATCTAAGTAGCTCATAATTCTATTACCCAAATATGACCCCATATACACATACATCCCCTTGGACTGCCATTCTCCATGCTAGCCAATATTCCAGGACATGTGGAATAAGGTTCGTTTTTCTAACCCATGGAGTGCATCCTCCTTCCTGCTTCTTCTGGCTGGAATTCCTTCTTCTTCCTGCTGCTGGATGGAATAAATGATTCCTCTGTCTAAAGCACAGGCTTCCTGTTCTAATCTGAGGTAGTCCCACCTTTCTCTGTTTTTGCCCAGTCTCAGGCCTCAGCATTTATTTTAACCAATCAGAGTCAATGTAAGTAACAGACAGCAAGCAGAACCAATTAATTAACATTTAGAACGCTTAACACTGCCCCATCAGGTCAGTTCACAGGTAATGTGAATATCAGAGGTGCTTTTTATGATTCAACATTTTTTAATTTTATTAGAACATTTTATACTTTTTTGTATTTTAGTTAGCATATAAAATAATGGGCTTCCTTATGGAACATTAATGAATACTTTATTTTGAACTATCTTCCTTCTCATTCCTCTCCTCCATCTCTTAAACACCCTTACCAATATCCTTTCACTCATAATTGTTTTCATTTTCATGTTACTATGTTCTACTAATCTTCCCTGTTTCCTTTAAGCCTCTTTTTCTCATAATGGTCCTCTTCTGGTTTCATGGCCTGTAACTACACTCACATGCACATATATAACTGCAGATGAAATTTTAAACCTAGTATTCATATATAAGATACAATAGGCAGTTTTTATCTGAGTTTGGTTTGTGTTGTATCATTTAATATAGTAATTTCTAGATTTATACATTTTACCAAAAAATCTAAATTTTAATTTACTTTATAGTTGATTAAAATTCTACTGTATGCTTTTCATGATCCATTCATCTTTTAATGTTTATATAGGCTGGTTTCATTTCCTTACTATGGTGAATAAAAACATAATAAGTAAGGATATGTAAGAATCTTTGTGGTAGGAATAATTTTTCATTTATGATTGGTCATTGGAGACAGCTTCTGAGTTAGGAGTGGAACAGGTCTGCTTCTCTCAGTGCTGGGACCTCCCATGCCACATCAGATAAAAATCGTCTCTGGAATTGTCATTTGGTGGTGAGAGATGTTCAATTGGGGCTCTGTCTTCCTCAGTAATTTTACTTACATCACCTTCATATATGAATATATTTTAGAAAGTTTCTATATATTATATTTTCATATAACCACCCTCAAATGACTCTTAGTTTTAACTATTTCTCCCTGTATTTTCTTTAACTCTTCTTCTCCCTTCCTCTCCAAATGATCCTCCCATTCCACTCCCCCGTCACTCATTAATCCATAAATCTCTATTCTATTCCCCCTTCCTATGGTTTTCATCTCCATCCCTCCTGCTAGTCCATTACTCTATACCTAACTTATGTGGTTATATCTATTATAGTTTGTTTATCAAGGATATAAAAAGAGACAGACTCATCTGGGTCACTCGTCTTCTTTTGGTGTCTGATTCTGTTTTCTGCTGAGGTTTCCGTTGTCCAGTTGTCCCTG
>CAJQZJ010001694.1:12345673-12387188 GCA_907164525.1 Lophiomys imhausi | reverse complement strand
TTGAGTACTGCATATCAGCTTATACCAGGTAGCCATTAAGCAGGTAATTTACAGTCCTAGCCTTTCTCAGACTCTTGGAAACATTTTGAAAAATGATGCTGCCCACAGGAATTTTCTCCAGGCTTTTCATACAACCCAGTGTTCCAGATCAATTACTTCCTCTGAATATTTGAAAAGCAAACTACAGAGTAATTAGAAGTTTACTGAGTAGATAATATCAGATGTTCCTATAGTGTTTCCAAGAATAAAAAAGTAGTTCTCATGAAATTAAGAGATCAACTAGCTTAGAAAGCTTAGAATATTTATAAAAGTACAGCAAATAAAATGATTCCTTTAAAACAACATATTAGTTGAAAAATGCTGTAGGAATTCTTTTGGCATAAAATTATATATTTCCAAGAATTCCTAAATAATCCTCTGCTACTTATGATATGCAACCTGGCCCAGAAGCTGTGGAAAACAGGTGAACTATAAGTAATACACAGGGAAGAGGATGTCACCTGTTTAGTGACACTCTCAACTAAGAAATAGAACTATGGCCTATATTGACTGATCACTTAAGTTATTACATAAAAATATTATTTACTTACCAGTCCAGTCATTAAACACACTTCTAAAATTATGGAAAGATTTTAATAGCCATAGGATCAAGGAGTTTGTCCTGATATTCTGTCTCCTAAAAATATCAAAAGATACACCTATAAACTCTTACCAATATGATCAGCCAAACTTGAACTGAACAAAGAAAACACAAATAAACATGTCAAATTTGATGGGGAAAAGGCCACCTGGCTTCAATCTAACTCAAAGAGCTATAGGCAAGTAAATAAAGCTGGGAGCTAGAGAGGTGGTCCTCCCTACGGAAGAACACAGCCATTGGTTGTCCAATTCCAAATGGTCAGCCTTGAAAACATACATAGAAGTAATATTATGTGTACTAATATTTATATTAGAGAAAAGAGGCCATTACATCTTTAGTGATCCTCTCTGTTAATAAATAAAATAAATAAATATGTGTGTGTGAAATATATATATATATATATACAGTTTATATTTACATACTACATATATAAATGCTGTAACAATTAAAGAAAAAAGAGGCAATTCTGTAACTCATTGTGTAGATTAATCTAGTTTTGAATTTAAGGAGACAGTGGGAGCCTTTGCCTTCTGAGTACTGCTACTAAAGATGTGTACCACCATACACAGTCTTCTTTTATCTATTTTTGACTTACCAAGGAATTAGCTAGAAGTTTAACAGGAAATGATTATGAATAAAATGTTTGGACTCAGAAAAAAATAGTTTTAAGTCATACCCCACCTTCTGGATTGGTTATGTTTCTTGTTACTGTAACATGTTACCTATCAAAAGCAACTGAAGAGAAGAAAGACTTATTTGAGCTCATAGTTCAGAAGGAGATACAGTCTATCTTGGTGGGAAATCATGCCACAGGAATTTGAGACTGCAGGTAACATGACATCCTGAATTAGAAAGCATAGGTAAATGAAATCTGGTGCTTAGCCAGCTGTCTCCACCTCTATCCCCTCACCCCTTTAAATTCAGAACTCCATTTCACATATTGTTCTAACCCATTCATGGTATAACTTTTCTCATTTATACATCTCTCACATATATACCCACATTTCACATGAAAGAAACTGGATATATACAAGTCATATGCATTGTTAATGCACAAGTGTTAGCACAAAATCTTCCAGTCCATAATCACAAAGCTCCACATTTTTGTTAGGATTCTTGTAAATATAATCTAGTAATGGTTCCAGGTTGAAGGGCATGAATAAATATCAGGGAACATTTATGATCTTTGTTATAGTCTCTTGCCATTCTGGTCACTGAATATTTAATGACTCCACCTTTTTATACAAAAGACTTATCACTCTCCTTAAAATAGATGACCTACTAAGTTACTCTATCAAATTAATATCCAGGATTAATGAAGGTAAATATTCAGCAGCTCATTCATATTATAGAACAACCTGTTTCAACTTTGATTCCAGCCTATCTAGGACATTTACTTCACAAACACATTAAGGAAAGTGGGTAGCATCCCTCTTCAGGACAAAGAAGTGAGAGTTTTGGGTTTCTGTAGTTTTTGTTTTTCTATGAGTATGAAGGCAATAAATCCTTTTTGGAAAATGCAATGGATGCTTCAAACAATCTTCTTAAATATTTGGTTTTTTAGAGTGTTTATTTATATGGAATACAAATATAGTGCATGTATTATTCCCACCTGAGACATCCAATACCGTTTCTTGGGAATAGAGGTCAACGGAAACAAAGAAATGTGAAGCACCTGCTGTGTTGTGTGCTATAAGCCACAAATTCCTGTGTCTCTCATAAGTTTTATGCTTCCTCTCATTTCCCAAGTATCTGTGCCAGACTGATACTTATGGATATTAACGAAGGTTAAACAACTAGATCCTTTCCAACTCTTGACAAAAATCTCCGGTTAGTATGAGATGACATTCACTGGATCATACATGTTGTATCATATAACCCAGAAGCCTGAACATTTAAAAACATTGATATACACAAAGTCATACACACACACACGCAAAATATCTAATATCATATATTTATTGGTTGGTATTTGGCATTACTTTTTGTGGAAATAGTTTACAAGGGATCTAATTCATCATGATTTGGAATAGAAAAAAGAGGAGCCTTAGTGCATAAATATGGAATTCCATGAATATTCACAGCATCTTCAAAAATCCAAAACACTTATCCTATTATGCTGCTCCCTACAATCTTTTGAGTGCTTGCATTGCCTACTTTGTGTCTGAAGCTTTGTTAACTTAAGTGTTCAAATGTTCAAAATTAAGGTCTTGATTGAATTATTTTCCTTAAGAAGACAAGAACCTAGGAACTCTTCTGGAGACTATCAGATCAAGAGATTATTTCTTGCAGAGTACACTCCAAATCTTTCCCAAATAAAGTTTCAGAAATAAGTCATTTCATAGCACTTACAAGCTGTTATTTATTGCTTTTTATTCATGAAACTATGATGACTTGAATTCAGTGTTTTAATTTTCCAACAATCTCTTTCTAACCTCTTCAATTTAATTCTTCTGATGGCTTAAAATTTTAATAGGCTTTCAAATATGTTTGGTTATTGTCAGTTCTATGTGAGAAAGCCACATTAACTTTTGATATTTTGGTGCAGTTTTCAAATAATATCTATTTTATTCATTTTAGTTTTTTCTTCCTAAGCCCATTGCTTTCTCTAATTTAATGGAACCTACCTGTAAGCCATTTGAAATGCGTTCAATTTGCTTCAAGTAAATCATGGTCATTGAAGTGAGAACTTTTAGTCAGGAGACAAAATATATTTCTATTTTTATCTATTAAATGTTAAGAATGTGAGAGAAAATGGACTTGTCACCTCAGTCCATAGGATGTCTTGAGAAAGTACACTAATGAAAAGCACTTTAGAAAATAGCTTGAAATGCTGGCTACATGTGAAGGAGTGTACCCTAGAATTCAGCTATTCACAGCTTGCTATTGCCACTGAACCATAAGATAATGCTTGCTTTTCCCCACTTTCTCTTCTATTAGTGTGTCGGGCTTTATGTTAAGGGCTTTGATCCACTTGGATTTAAGTTTTGTACAAGGTGATAAGTATGGGTGTAAATGCATTCTTTTACATATCGACATCCACTTAGACCAGCACTATTTGTTGAAGATGTTGTCCTTTTTCCATTGTACAGTTTTGGCTCCTTTGTCAAAAGTTAAGTGACCATAGGTGTGTGGGTTCATTTCTTGATCTTTAATTCAATTCCATTGATCCACTTGTCTATTTCTATACCAGTACCATGCTGTCTTTATTACTATTGCTCTGTAAATCTCAGACGGTGATACCTCCAGATTTTTTTTATTATACAGGATTGATTTAGCTATTCTGGGATCTTTGTTATTCCATATGAAGTGGAGAGTTGTTTTTTCCAGGACACAGAAAGTGGGGAAAAGCCTTGAACTCATTGGCACAGGTGACAACTCCTTGAACAGAATAGCAAAAGCTCAGGCTCTAAGACTAACAATCAATAAATGGGACCTCATGAAACTGAAAAGCTTCTGTACAGCAAAGGGCACTGTCACTAGAACAAAATGGCAGCCTACTGATTGGGAAAAGATCTTTATCAACCCCACTTATGACACAGGGCTAATATTCATAATTTATAAAGAACTCAAGAAATTAAACTCCAAGAAACCAAATAATCCAATCAAAAATGGGAAATAAAGCTAAACCAAGAATTCACAAAGGAAGAATCTCTAATGGCAGTGAGACATTTGAAGAAATGCTCAACATCCTTAATAATCAGAGAAGTGCAACTCAAGACATCTCTGAGATTCCATCTCACACCTGCCAGAATGGTAAGATCAAAAACTCAAATGACATCACATGCTGGCGAGGGTGTGAAGAAAGGGTAACACTCCTCCACTTGCTGGTGGGAGTGCAAACTTGTAAACCACGATGGAAATTAGTCTGGCAATATCTTAGAAAACTTGGAATAGCCCTACCTCAAGACCCGGCCATACCATTTCTGGGTACCCACCCAAAAGATTCCTTACCAAACCACAAACACATATTCTCATCCGTGTTCATAGTGGCCTTATTTGTAATAGCCAGAAACTAGAAACAATCCAGATGTACCTCAATGATGAATGGATAAAAAATTGTGGTACATTTACATAATGGAACTACTCAGTTATCAGATTCAAGGAAATCATCCAATTCACAGCCAAATGTATGGAAATAGAAAAGATCATCCTGAGTGAGCTAACCCAGACTCAGAAAGATGCACATGGCATCTACTCACTTATAATTGGATTTTGGCTACAAAGTACAGCATAACTATCCTACAACCAACACACCAAAAAGTTCAGGAACATAGATATTGTTACATATCAAACAGACAATTTGCCTTAGGGGATGATACCAGGTAGGCCCCCAGTGCAAGAAGAAGCTCTTAGCCCTCATATGACTATTGAACTGAGAGGGGCTGATATGTAGGGATACTCCACATTGGAGGAGTGGGATGGATGGGAAAGGGAGGAGAGGGTGGGAGGGTGGAACCTGGAGGGGTAGAAAGAGGGCACTGTGATGGAGATATAACTTGATGTAATAAATAAGTATTATAATAATAATAATAAAGATAGTGCCTGCATCTAAATAAATTGGTATGTTAACAACTGTTTTGGAATTGGGTAAAGCAAATAATGTTTGTTACATAAACATTTTTCTAATATAATTACAACAAAAAATAAGAATCCTATTTGTGTGTGTCAATGCAATGTAAGGATCAAGGGAAAAAATTTCTCCTACAAATACAGATAAACCCTTTGATAACACCAAACAAACTCAATATAAAAATACTTAGGTAGAATAATAAAATATCCTTAGATATATTAAGGTAATTGGTCAAAGTCCTTCCATTAATATCACACTTTTAAAAGATACCAGTTTTTTCTTTAAAATCACACCAAAGAATATGATTATTATTGTTGTTGTTTTTGTTGCTGCTGCTGTTGTTACAATGAATTTACTAGATAGATGAAGAATTTATGTAAATTACCTGCATTTCCTGAGCTCAGTGAAGTAAATATGTATAATTTGGATTAATTCTAAGAAATAATGTGCTAACTCATAGAGGAAATAGCCAACTTCAAATGAAAAACCTCAAAAAGGTACAAATAAACTGAATGATGATAATTTATCAAGTTGAACTATATGAAATTGCTGTTTTGGCAGGTCAATATTAGTAATTTCATAAGGTTGAAGTTAATATATCCATGAAGAACACAGAATATTATGAATTCGACATTTCTCTCAACTTTAATTTATGTATTCATTTGTGGTTCAATCAAAACCCAACATAAGGTAATTTTAAAATCTATAAATTTCTATAAGATACCTTTTATAATAAGAAGCCAAAAATAAATTATATCAGAAATTATTATCAACTTATAATAACTAAAGGGTAACAGTGGTACATAGACAAAATATAAGAAGATAAGACATTAATGATCTTGAAATAGACTCTTGAATTTTGCCAGGATTCATAACTATTCAACCTGATGGCTAGAGAGGTGGCTAAGAGGGCAAAGTACTTGTTCTATAAAGGTATGATTTGAGTTTTAAAAAATTGTCCTGGAGATGGGCACCTGTAATACTATCACTGGGGAATATGAGACTGATGAATTCCATGTGCTCAGTGGCTGAATAATCTAGATACAAAGACACAATCCACATTCAATGCGACATCCTGTATTAAAGAAATTCAGGTAGAGAAGCTGGGAAGAAATGCAAGCCAGTGCCAACCTTATGGCTTCCATAGGCAACTGCATAAGTAAGTGCACCAACAAGCACAAATGCACTCAGTAACAAACACACACACACACACACGCACACACACACACGCACACACACACACACACACACACACACACACACACTCCACATAAATAAACATGATCGTGCTCACACACAATGAAAAGAAAACAGCATGAGTTGACTGTAGAAATTGACTATGCAATAAATAGGGTGTTCAGTGAAGGGAACTCGGAAAACTAAATATGTATTTGACAATATCCTGTCCTTCATATTGTGCCCAAAGCTAAATCTAGATAACAAAAATATCAAAATGTTAATAACAGGAATGTATTTCTTTAAGAAGTAAACATGAGTAAATGTGTTTATGACATTAAAGTAGTGAATTATGTTTTGTTTTTAATGCTTTTAAAATATTATATTTATTTTTCTAATTTTTGAAATCAAACTATAACACCTCTTCCCTTTCTTTTTCTTCTTCCAACCCATTCCACGGCCTCCTTTGCTCTTTCTCAAATTCATATGCTCAATTTATTTAAATATACATATATACACATATACATGTATACATACACACCTACTGAGTCCATATAATGTTATTGTGTATATATGATTTTAAAGCAGACAAATTGGCATTGGATAACTTAGTTAGGTGCTCTTTCCTGAGGATGACTGTTTCCCTGTTCTCAGCATTCCTTAGTTGCCTATAGTTTCATATCTAAGTTTGGGGCATTTGAGACTTAGTATGTTTATTGGATTATCCTTGTTCTGGTCTTATTTAGGCAACCACATTGTTGATTCTTTATAGCTGTAGCTTCTTTGACATTTCTAGGATAAAATTTTACAGAAGTATTTCAATTCCTAAACCAGGCATGGTGGTGCACACCTTAATCCCAGCACTTGGGATGCAGAGGTAGGAGGATCTCTGTAGTTCGAGGCCAATCCGGTCTACAAACTGTGTCCAGGACAGCCAGGGTTATTACACAGAGAAACCTTGTAACAAAACAACAAAAAAATTTTTTCTCCTCTTTCTCTCACAGACTTGTGTCCTCTTTTCCAATATGATCTGTGGGACTCAGGTGCTGATGTTGTGCTGTAGTTGGGTCCATTGGAGCGAGGTACTTCACATTCACTTATTCTCTGCCTTTTGATAAGTTGAGGTTCTCTGTAATTGTGTCAGTCTTTTGCAAGAGATATTTCCTTGATGAGGGGTGAGACCTATACTTATTGGTGGGTATAAGGATAATTACTTAGAATGCAGATAGGGATAATGCTTCCTTAGAAATAAAAAAAATCATTAAACTTTGGGTAAATGGATGGAACTAGAAAATAAAATAATGAATGAGGTAATGTAGAATTAAAAAGGAAAAATGTTACATGAGGTCTCTAATATGCAGTTCCTAGCTACAAATTTTCATATTTGAGCATGGCACCTGGAGTGACTTAAAACAAAAACAAGAACAAGAACAAACCAAAACAACAACAACAAAAAACCAGGAAAGTAAAAATGGATGAGTGTGTGTGTGTGTGTGTGTGTGTGTGTGTGTGTGTGTGTGTGTATGGGAAGGGGGGCAATAAAGAAGGAGATAGAAAAGTATAAGAGATTTGTGGGGAAAGTAGGATAAATGGGAATATCTTTACATAGAGAGGGGAGGGAGAAAATACAGGAGAGTGGAGAATAAATTAACAGTAAGGATGTCTGAATAACCAATAAATATATTATCTGTCTAAAATTACACACAATACATATAAACTTCTGTGTACAAATAAATATATAGTCTCAATGAAAATTTTACATCTGAGCTGCCAACGATCCCAAAGAACCATAGATCAACTAAGAAAAGTTCCAATACAAGGTATGAAAAGCCTCTTTTTGAGTTGTTTGTCATGGATGTTCAAGACACTTCAAAAACATGATAGGCTGTTGCTGTTACCCTAGTTTACTTCCCAGAGTAATATGAATCCCCATTATCAAAGCCAAGTCTTTGGGCACAAGACTGTGAGGATCCAAGCTGGTTCTGAATTGCAAGCTTCCTACCTGAGGGCTAACTTTCAGAGCATAGAAAGTACCATGCAAGCTTCCAAAGAAGAAAGTAATCAATAGTATTACCCAACCATGACTCCTGTACCCACCACAATTATCAGCATGACATGATAACCTTAAGATGTAATAGTGGCATACTAACTTGGCAGCAACCAACAGCTGTCTAAGTGGACTTAAGGACTGGCTAATGAGAAAGAAAACATACTTGGAAATAATTTATTAAAGAAAATATAAACTTGTAATTGGTGGTCCATGTCTAGAGTTCTTCATGCTCATGAGGCTAAAGAAGGAAGATTTCAAAATCAAAGTTAACCAACACTACAGAGTTAGTTTAAAGAAAGCCGGGTTGACTTAGTGAGAACCTGGATCAACTGAAATGTAAAACAAACAAACAAACAAACAAAAAACTGGGAGATACAGTTAAGTGATAGAGTGTTATCCACAATGCATGAGGTTCTGACTTCACTACTCAATATTGAAGTGGGCATGTGTGTGCCACGACCCATAAGGAAGAAAAGGTATGTTTAAAGTGTTATTTTAATTGGGAAAAGATCTTAACCAACCCCACATCTGACAGAGGGCTAATATCCATAATTTACAAAGAACTTAAGAAATTAAATGCCAAGAAACCAAATAATCCAATCAAAAAGTGAGGAAAAGAGCTAAACAGTGAATTCACAAAGGAGGAATCCCTAATGGCTGAGAGACACTTGAAGAAATGCTCAGCATCCTTAATAATCAGAGAACTGCAACTCAAGATGACGCTAAGATTCCATCTCACACCTGTCAGAATGGCTAAGATCAAAAGCTCAAATGACAGCACATGCTGGCAAGGTTGTGGTGAAAGGGAAACATTCCTCCATTGCTGGTGGGAGTGCAAGCTTGTACAACCACTATGGAAATTAGTCTGGTGATATCTTAGAAAACTTTGAATAGCTCTACTTCAAGACCCAGCCATACCACTTCTGGGTGTACAGCCAAATGATTCCTCACCAAACCACAAGGACATTTCCTCATCTATGTTCATAGCAGCTTTATCTGTAATAGCTCGAAACTAGAAACAACTCAGATGTCCCTCAACTGAGGAATGGATAAAAAAAACTGTGGTACATCTACACACTGAAATACTACTCAGCTATCAGAAACAACAAAATCATGCATTTTGTAGGCAAATGGATACAACTAGAGAAGCTTATCCTCAGTGAGCTAACGCAGACTCAGAAGGATGCACGTGGCCTCTATTCAGTTATAATTGGATTTTAGCCATATAGTACAGGATAACTATACTACAACCAATGCACCAAAGGTTACAGGAACATAGACTTTGTTACCTGTCAATGAGACACTTTGCCCTAGTGGTGCTGCCTTGTAGGCCCCTAGTGTATGAGGAGGCTCTTGGAGCTTATATGACTGCTGAACTGGGGCAGCGGACTGATATGTAGGAACTCTCCACTCCGGAGGAGTGGGATGGAAGGGATAGGGGGTAGAGAGTGGGAGGGCAGGACTGGGAGGGGTGGAAAGAGGGCACTGTGATGGAGATGTAACCTATGTAATAAATAAAAAAAATAAGGTTCAAATATTTTAAAATATTTTTAGTTATGTGTATATGTGTGTGTATGAGGCTATGTGTATACTAATAACAGCAGTTCCCATGGAACTGCAGTTATAGTGTTCTGATATAGATGCTGGAAACCAAAGTCAGATCCTCTGCAAATACAGCAATGCTCTTATTTGTTGAGTCATCTCTCTGACCTCTTGCTGACAATTCTATATGCATAAAAGCCACATTAAAAACTTAAATTCAAATACTTAGATTTTATCATGTAAAGTGGAAGTTAAGTTACATGTAGAATTGTAAAAACTGAGATTTTCAACCAAGAACAAATGAAAGTCCTTTATTTCATATGACAGAAGTGAACACAAAAATGTAATATTGAAATTCTAAGGTGTGTTTAGTTTTGTTTCAATATAGGAAACACGAATGGAAAATATTTAATTATTGCTAGGGTAGTCAGACTTACAGAGCTCTGTACTTGTGCTCATTTAAAGGTTGTTTCTGGAGATGAGGCAACAGGAACAGTCAAACTGTGAGTGAGAGTATAAACTGGGAATCACACTGTAGATAAATTTACATCATTGAGGGAAATTAAAACTGTGAGTCTTTTTGTATAGAAAATTTCTTTCTGTGCATTTATCATAGGGAAATTCTTTCTGAGACACCCACTGAACTTATACATGACCGTAACTATCAATATTTTTCATGTCAGAACCATTAGAATGGATCCAAATGCCGATCATTATTAGTAGTTATCAAACAATATTAACAACTATGGAAAGTGATCTATTTTAGGCTACATATATGTCAAAAAATTCTTCTAGAAATTATATTCATGATAAACACAGAATTGATGTTATGATTATCATAGAAAGGTTTAAGAAAATATGCACACAATTTCTTTTGTACTGGCACTCAATTGCTGGAGTTACATTATTAGATATATAAACATATACCCATATTACTTCATAAAACTGAAACTTTGTTAAAATATATTTATTAATAAATATAAACCGTTATATTAGGTCTGTGGAGCAGCCAGAGGGTCCTGGTGGAAGACCTGCAGACCTAGGGCGGCTAGGCCTGGCGGGAGGCCTGTAAGCCTGGCAGGCCTGGCTTCCCTTGGCTGGAGCCCTGAGATGCAGGGCAGCCCTTGGGATCCATATAATAAATATCCCACGACCTTTAATGTTTCAACACTTAGGCTTTAGCTGGCTCTCAACTAGTTCATATAAGTTAACCTGACCAACTATTCCCAATTCACCACATGGCTTGCTGTACCTTTAGAGTTCACAGAACTCACACCGAGATGTCCTCCCGCTTCCAAGTCTCATGGCAGAAAAAGAACTTGATCTGTAACTTCCCAGGATTCCTTAGTTCCTCCCAGGAAGTTCCCCCTTCCTATACTCTTTCTGTCCAGCTAATTGGCCATCAGCAACTTTTATTATCCAATCAGAGAGTGTCTCAGAAAGGACAAGGATGGTAACCAGATCTCTGAGCACTGTAATCAGTCTCTGAAAATCATAAGATATTAAACTGTTCTCTAACAACTATGTATGAAGAAAATGTTTTCACAAATAATCTGAGAAAGAGGGAATGTCTTCTCAGAAACCCATAGTGGATTAGGAGAAAACAGAGTATTAAATCATCTTATAGTATTTCAACTTTCTTGAGTGTAGTTATAATCAGCACTCTTTGAACATGACATGAAACCCAGGTCAGTTCAAGTCTGATATGGCACATGGAAATGCTCATGATCTCTCCATGTTAGAAAAAGAGAATTATTCAATTATAATTTTAAAAATAACCTTGTCTCCTCTTACTCATAAAATGTTATTCCCTTATAATATTATATATGAATTACTCAAATAAAGCTGAATATAACACAAGATTAAACAAGCTGGTAAAATATTGATGACGTTTATGGCTGATGATGTATGCATGGGAACTCATTGTACTATGAGCTCAGGGCATCCACTTAAAATTGTAAAAAATAAAAGAATTTAAAATTATTCAATGGGTAGTATTTTCATTTTATGTACATGAAAATTAAGTCAGATCAGTGACTTTTTTACTATTCTTAAGTAATACACCAAAGATCTCTTTAAGTCAGAAAATAATATCTCAATTGATAATCTTTATTCTAAGATTTATATAATGATACAGCTCATATTATAAAATTAAATCTTTGTCCCTTGAATAAAAATGCTCTGTAGGAAAGAAGTTAGCAGAAAAAGACTGAGTTGAAATTCATGTTTATGGCAGTGAAGGATTCAGATCTTCTTCAAAGGAAGTAAGAGGCCCTAAGAGGTTCTTCATCCAAAGGTGTTGCATTTAAGTGACTTTACCATCTATAGGAATTGGCAACATTTAAATCTCGATTTTTAATTTAATTAAATGCCAAGAAACCACATAATCCAATTAAAAAATGGGGAAAAGAGCTAAACAGAGAATTCACAAAGGAGGAATCTCTAAAGGCCAAGAGACAGTTGAAGAAATGCTCAGCATCTTTAATCATCAGAGAAATGCAACTCAAGACAACTCTAAGATTCCATCTCACACCCGTCAGAATGGCTAAGATAGATCAATAGTTCAAATGACAGCACATGCTGGTGAGGGTGTGGAGAAAGGGGAACACTCCTCTATTGCTGGTGGGAGTGCAGCCTTGTGCAACCACTATGGAGGTCAATCTGGCGATATCTTAGAAAACTTGGAATAGCTCTGCCTCTGGACCCAGCCATACCACTTCTGGGTATACATCCAAGTGACTCCTCACCGAATTACAAGGAAGTTTCCTCATCTATTTTCATAGCAGCCTTATTTGTAATAGCTAGAAACTGGAAACAACCCAGATGTCCCTCAGCTAAATAATGCACTAAAAAACTATGGTACATCTATCTACACAATGGAATACTACTTAGCTATCAGAAACAATGAATTTATGTAATTTTCAGCCAAATGGATGGAAGTAGAGAAGCTCATCCTGAGTGAGCTAACCCAGACTCAGAAGGATGCACATGGCATCTATTCACTTATAGTCGGATTTTAGCTATATAGTACAGGATATCTATACTACAACCAACACACCAAAGGGAACATGGACATAAACTTGTTTGTTTGTTTTTTTGTTTGTTTTCTCTCCCTCTCATTGAGACACTTTTCCCTGGTGGTACTGCCTTGTAGGCCTCCAATGTATGAGGAGGCTCTTGGCCCTCATACGACTGCTGAACTGGGGGGGGGGTGGTGTTACATAGGGCACTCCACTCCAGAAGAGTGGGATGGAAGGGTAGGGGGTAGAGAGTGGGAGGGCGGAACTGGGAAGGGTGGAAAGAGGACACTATGATGGAGATGTAACCTGAAGCAATAAATTTTAAAAAGAGTTTGCAAAGTGCTGTTTGATTTTTAAAAATTATATATAACTATTTTAATGAACATGTGTGGATATCCTAAAATTTCATTCTCTTGGGAATTGAAAATCTCTTGCACAGTCTGTTCAGAGAGTGATAAGTATTCTCATACCTCTCATCTTACAGCATTGTCTCCCAGCAGACCACTGTCAAGCATATGCAGATAACAGTACATGTGTTGTAACTTTTTAATGTGACATATTACTTGTTAGCCTAATTGATGACATGTTTTCTTGGCTCTTACCACATGTGTGGGATTGTGTAGCCCTTCAGAGTAGACTTTAAGTAATGAAATAACAAGCTGAGAGACTTTGCAATATCCAACAGGAAAATATCCATTAAACAGATAATCACACAATCACTTAATTGTGATGGCCCTATGTAACAATTAATACAAAGATTCGTTTAAAGCATACTATGTCCATGGAGTTAGCAGTGCAAGGGGAGAAAAGTGAACACCTTTGCTACTCCTGAGAGTCTGCCAGGATAACCTAGCATGACGCATCATGTAGTGGCAGCTACAACACTTTCAGTCACTGGGGGAGATTTCTGGTAACCTATTTGAATATTTTCCTAATTGAATAATTGTTTATGGATGAAGAAAGAGAAGCATTTTTACTGAATCCAGGAGGCATTATAAGTGTCATTACAATAATCCTTTATAAAAGTGAAAAATGATTTATTTTAATCTTGCAAACAAACATTAAAAAAATACTGAACATTTGGCATCCTTCCAGTTTTATTAAGAAATTACCAAAATTAATCAAGACTCTTAGTTAGAAATTTAACTAAATCACTTCTCAGTGCTGTCCAGATAAAAGGATAGTCTACAATTGTGCTCTGCCAATATTGACTAAAATTGTAAGAGGAAATCAAGGAGGAAATAGTTATTTTGTCTCTCTGATGTAACAACGCACATATTTTACCACTTCAGACTTATATAATCTGTTTTATATTAAAGGAAATGATAAGGGTGTAATACACACACACACACACACACACACACACACACACACACACACACATATATATATATACAAACACACATATGCATATATTATAGATACCATATACCATAGATACAATGATGTTATTTTTATCTGCTCTAAGAGGTGAACAACATGATTATTTTTCTAACTTTAATGCAGCTAACAGTTTTATCTTAAAGACAGGTCAGAGATCATCAAGGATGTGGAGCTCCATGGAGGATCTCCTTATCTGCTTCTGTTTTGTTTCATAAGCTATGTATTATTTATTTTCTGCTTCAATGATAAAACATCAAGATCAAAAGAAACTTATGAAGAAAAGCTTATTTGGACTTATGGTTTCAGAGGGAAAATTGTCATCCATGTTACCGAGGTACCGCAATAGGCAGTAGATTAGCAGGAGCAGGAAGATGACATTTTCAACAGCCAGTGCACAAGAGAGAAAAAACCGGAAATGGGCAAGGCTTTAAGCTTTCAAATCCTTCCTCTAGTGGAACTTCATAGAGCAAGGCTGCACCTCTCATGGCCTGTTCAAGTGTCACCAATGGGAGACCAAGTGTTCAAATGCCTGAGCATTTGACAGTTAACCTTCAATACACCACAAGCTTATATTTATTGATGTCTCTTCTGTGTTGTAGGACAGTAGAGTTCTCAGTGACCACTCCATGAAGTCAAAGGGAATGCTGAGACATTCAGATTCTCACTCTTATTCTACTTCTCTTTTTCATTTTCCTTCTACCTCTGATTCTTGTCTACAGCTACTTCTTAGAAAAAGAAGGTTAAAAAAGCCCCCCTATAATATATAACTTTTATCTATAAGAAAAAATGTCAACTCTGAATGGTCACCATTCTCAAATCCATACCATATCCCAGTAATCATTGTAACAAGTTTCCAGAAATATGTTTTATCATTCAAACACCTTAGAGAAGAGATAATATATGTCTATGTTACATGCATAGTAAACCTTACAATTCACAAATCTAAATAGCTTCATCATGGGCATATAGTACTAAATGGAAAAGAGTCACATTTTACCTCCAAAACTCTAACAAAGCTCTCAAAAAGTCAAAATAGGTTATAATTTTATGGAAACTGAGGAATTAATTTCTATTTAATAAAAATGCAATTGTTTCTAGCTTTTAAAATGGTTTTTGCACAAAGGATTTTGTCTAAAATCTGTCAAGAATCCTATTTCAAACCATCATTCAGTCAAAATGGCAGGAGAGAGAATGGGAAAATATTTTTACAAACTACACATCTGATAGATGGATATTACCTAAAATATATAAAAAACAAAACAAACAAAAAATACCAAAACCACACAAATAAATCAATAAAAAATGGGAGTACAGATCTAAACAGAGAATTCTCAAAATATATAAGACAAATGGCTGAGAAGTATTTACATATTCAATATCCTTAGTCATTAGAGAAATGTAAATCAAAACTTTTAAAAAGATTTTATCTTGTCAGGAGCTGACAAGTCTTGATATCAAAAAATCTTAAGAAAACATCTTTGAATGCCATATTATGCAGGTCACTTGAGGTTTTTGAAGACACCCTATCTATCTCTTATATTTAGATAAGCAAATGTTGCTTGTCTCTTAGCAACTTGACTTCTGATTACCTTAGAAAATAACTGTGATAGACTGTCAAAGAGACATGTCAGCACCTGACAGCACCCCCTATTCTACTCCAAGTAGAAAATGAGCATCGAAGAATCTCCAGTGTGAGATGGTTGAATTAGTGGCAAGCCTATCTCTTGGCAAGAAAAACCCCTTGCTTCAACTGTAGACAGAATGCTGTCCAAAAAGGACAAAACTTGGAAGCAGGTAAGTTGACAGCCTAGCTCTGCCAAGACCGGGTAGGCAAGTCCTTCATAATTCCTGCTCTACAATCAATGTCTGTCAGAGAAACGGGGCCAAACAGTTGAAGATTGATGCTATAATGTATGGAGAGTAAATGGGAACTGTCCAGGCAGCCACTGGTATGTCATTTCTTAGTTTTGGAAGCTGCAGGCCCTGCACTTCCTATATAATCAGATATATTTATCCCTCTCAGGTCTCTGAGGTGGTTGAAGAATAGATAGCTAGAGTCTCATAGTTAAATTTTGAGTTGTTTAGGGATCAAGAGGGTGTTCTGTATCTAAGAAGATGTTTTTAAAATCGTGATGCAAGTTAGTATGAAAGCTGAGTTAGATATAGAACTTTAAACTCATGGAGATGGATAGATAGTAGAATGTTAAAGTCAGGTACCAAATACATATGGCCTGGACATTGAGAATGTATGAAAAGCCATATAACTCTCATAGTTGTGGCCTAGTTATTTCTGTTGCTCTGTATTGTATTTATTGTTATAAGAGAAAGAACCATTTGTTTGACTGAAATGGGGAGCTTTTTTGGGGGGGAAAGATATACCTTAAACTTAAAAAAAAGGGGGGAAGAGGATGGGAGGTTGAGGGGGAAGAGGGTGGGCGGGTGGGACTGGAGGGGGGTAGGGAGGGGATTATGATTGAGATGTAACTTGAAGAAATAAAAATAAATTAAAAGATTTTATCTTATACCTCCCAAAATAGTTAAGATCAATATAGCTAATTACATCTCATGGTGGCACAAATTAGGAGTAAAAGGGAACACTCATTTGTTGCTGGCTGGAACGAAGATTTGTACAGTCACTATAGAAATCAGTGTGGCCATTTTCCAGTGAGTTGGAAATAGATCGACTTCAAGATCCTGCTCTGCTTTTCTTGAGAATAAATCTAAAAGACACTACATCATCCTACAGAGACATTTGTTCAACCATATTAATTGCTGCTCTGCTCATAATAGCCAGAAATTGGAAACAGACTAGATGCCCATCAATGGATAATGAAAAACTCATACGTTTATACAATGGAATATCACTAAGTCATGGAAAATTTTTTGAAAAATTCTTATAAATTGATGGAGATAGAAAAAAGTCATTCTGAGTGTCATAATTCAGAAGCTAAAAGACAAATGTGGCATATTTAGCTTGCATGTGAATGTTAGTCATTAAGTTTTTGATAAGAAGACTACAATTCATATAAGCACAGAGGCTGGGTATAGAGTAAGGATTAGGGGAGAGAGTTGGATTATTCTAGGAAGGAGATGTAGAATAGATAGTTGTGGATGAATAGTGTGGACTATAATGGTTGGAGGGAAAGTAGGAGGAGACAAAAAGGTGGGTGAGTGCAGAAGGTAATGGGAGAGATATCATTTCCCACCTTTCTGTGTTGGTTCATCTGGAGGCAGGAACACTTACACCCTGCTTTTGGTTTGCCCTGCGTCTCATATGGCCACGGTCTAACGAACAGTGGAAGTCCTCCACTAAGTACTAGACATCAGGTCTAACACACAACTCTTTCCCGATCTGTCTCGTCATACCCTTCAAGTCATCTGTGTCTGTCCTTTAATCATGGGTAAGTACCCCTCACATTGCAAGGATCCCCAGCTTAGGGCCCTGAAATCATTCCTAACCACCGAAAGCCTTAAGGTTAAAATGGCTGACATGGCATCTTTCTGGAGTGAAGCCTTCACTTTCATCTCTTGGATATACCCTGGGAACCTGTGGGATTCTAATATTTGGATGAGGATCCTCTATTTGGCAGGAAAGCGAGATGTTGCCTCTGGCATTGTCCCTCCTGCCTACTTTGTTCCCATCATCCTATGTGTCATAGGTAGTTTAAAGTCCTCCTCCCCTGATGAGGTCATGGGGCCCAAAATCAATACTGCAAGGAACAGGCCAGTGTTAACCTCTCCATCACAGCCTCTCCTAAAACTCTCGAAACCATTGGACTTGTTGACCTTATCAACACTTTGGGTAAGACCCCCCAAGGCATTTGCTGAAGAATTATGGACCTGATGCCTTTGCTGCCTCTTCTGCTGCTGGTGGCTATTGACTCCCCAACCTTCTTTGTCCTCTTTACCACAATATTACATTGGGGTTGCCCTTCATTGACTCAGTGACTAACAAGGAAATTAAGGGACATTGGCCCTTGAAGGATCTCCTCTGCTTTTATTTGGGAGGGGGTATTGCACTGGCTTGAGCAGCCTAAGAACTGGGGATTTCCTGGGGAACAAGTCTCTTGGAAGCATGATTGACTTTGACTTACTCTCCCCTCTTATGTACAACATATCAGAGGCTGCTTCCTCCTATTGTATTTGAACCACCCAGTCCCAGGTACTCTGCCCTGTAGAGGTACGTTGCCCCAAGACCCAATCCATTTCTACTATTCTGAGGATCCTGAGATTCCCAAGGTAACATTGTCAGCCCACCTTACCATCTGGTTATTTCACTGACTGGTGAGTATTCATCCATAAAAAGCCCCAGACATACTTGTTAGCTACCTGGATGCTTTTGCTTGACAATGAATCACAGGCATTCAGTTTTCATGCCAGAGCCCCTGGGGGCTCAATTTCAATACCATCCTTGCTATTTGGGACTATACAGGCCTTCTAATTGTCTGGACCTCTGACCCCTGGCCTTCTTGAGGGACAGGAGTTATTTAAATGGAACTTACTGTCATCTGTCATCTCAGTGTCTCCAGAGAGTAAATCTATGTCAACTTAACTAGGAACAACAAAGTTAGTTGGCATCCTACTCCTGTCTAGGTCAGGCTCCCCTTTCTTTTTCCTGCTTGCTAACATCTTAACTTTGACTTATTCCTTGACACAGGATTAACCTAAAATCACTCTTCAACCCCTCCTGGATCGCTCACTACCTATGCCATTATGGGAGGAGTCATAATACTCTTAATCATTTTGCTTATACAGCATATCTTACATCAACAAGACCACATTACAAGTGCTCTTAGCTCTGGAACACCCTGCTCATGGCTCACCCAGAGAGATGGTATGGGCCTTGCTCACTGAAATCCATGAGGCCTCAATGTAGTTCTTTCCTTGTTGCCACCCGAGCCTTCCAGGTTGGTCATCCTTTAAGGTCTGGTAGTCAAAGACAGGTAAGAACCTGTTTGACAGGTCGACCTAACACAGGCATGGCCCACAATACTGAATACCTCCTGAGGCGAGGTCAGCAATGTTAGAGCAAAGAACCCTGGCTCCCATTAGGCTAGAAATATAAATAAAAAGGGGAGATATGTTGGAGGAACAAGGCCTGCCATAAAATAGTGTGCACATATGCATTTGAGACTTCCATTGGAGCCAACCTGAGTTCTGCCAGCAGACTGAGATACTTATGATACATGTTGGATGATGGAGAGTGGACCAACTTATGATTATAAGCCATGGTTTTGTCGATTGGCTAGGGAACCAATGGATTGCAGGGAGGGAGGATAAAGGGGAGCACAATTTCTATAATAAGTCTGCTTTGTCACTTGACTGACTCCAGAGTCTGTGTTACTGACTCTGCCCCTTCTCACCCCTGTCCCCAGCATCCTGGCTTGGGTCACCAGAAACAGGTGAGGAAGGGAATAAAAGCAGGAAGCTTTCTAATACACATATGAAGACAATCCAAATGAAATCACTAAGTAACGGGCAGATGGAGGGCAGGTGAACATTTTTCATCACCAAATGAAGCCCTCCAGTACTGTGAACAGGTTATATCTAAGTTGTAAGACAAAGGTACCCAATGGGAATCCTCAAACAATTCTGGTTATTTTCAGTATTATTGGTTATGTTCCACAAACTGATGGCAAGGTCCTAATGCTGAGGACAACACTTACATATCTCATAGAACATGGAACAATTGAACTGATGCCTACCTAGAACCTTTACACATACTGACTAGCATTCATAGTATAGAAAGATACTCTGCACACTATCAAAAGAGAAAGGTAATGGAAACCCAGCTACAAATCCTATCTACAATGGTGACCTGCCTGCAAGACCCACTAGTGCAATAATGGTGCGAAGCTTGTGGTACTAACCAGTCAATATCCATTTGGATTTGAAACCCACTCCATGAGATAGAATCCATCCCCTACCCTGCTCAGAGAACCTGAGATTAGATAGGCCATGGACCTAAGAAAAGACCAAATACTGCTATTCTTTTAAAGCAGTATAGCAATACAATGACTCCTAATGAAATTCTGCTATATCCGTAGATCAGTGTCTCTCATTCAGTCACCATCAGAGAATTTCCTCCTGTGGTAGATAGGAATTAATATAGATTCCCACAGCCTGAAAATATTTAGTGAGTGAAAGACCTTGGAATACTGAGTCCTAAATGGGAAGTCTCCATCAAATCCCTGCACACAGTGTTCATAGAACCATGCATAAAATACAAAAATGAGTGGCAAAAGCTTAAGAGGCAGCAGTGTTGGAAGACAACGAGGGTACAGTACCTTGTGAACACAGCACAACTGATGCACATATGAACTCACAGAGATTGTAACAGTATGCACAGGGCCTACACCAGTCTGTGCCTGATGGGGAAGTTAGCCAACACAAAATGAACTCAATGTCACTTGGAGATTCTCTTCTCAATATTTTGTCAGGACTTTTTTTCCTTACAGGTCCTACCATATATTATGAATATCTAATTTTGTGTTTTCATGAAATTTCCCTAGTGGACAAATTTGTGAGTCTGTATGTGTTCTCTCCTCCAACCCCCTGCTCTTTTTCTTGTTTGTGATTTTTTTGGTTGTTTCTATTATATCTAATTTTATATTATTATTGCTATTATAATTATTGGTTTGGAACCCTGTTTGTGTCCTAATGAGAGAGCTAAACAAAGGATGTGAATTTGGGTAGTTAAGTGGGAAGGATCTTAGAGGAGTTGAGGAAGATGAAACCATAATCAGCTTATATTGTATACTAAAAATTTATTTTCTCCTATCGCCCCTCATGGCAGCAATAGGGACCTGGGCATGGTGCGGTAGTGTTTGAGCTGCGAGTCACGTGCCCCCCAACCACAGGTCTCTTCACCTGCATGCTGCACAGGTGCTGAGCCTGTCTGGGTCAGGACGATGGTGAAGTATTTTCTGGGCCAGAGAGTGCTCCAAAGTTCCTGGGACCAAGCGTTCGCTGCCTTCTGGCAATGGTACCTGAATCTCTATAGCAAACATGTCTTAACGGAAGACATAGTGCACCAGGAGGTGACCCGAGATCAGAAGCTCCTGTTCCGGAGACTCCTGACCAAGACCAACAGGATGCCAAGTTGGGCAGAGCCACTGTTCCTTGCGGATGATGCCCACCGGGTGTATACTCGAGCACTCTATCATGGACCCACAGAATCCGACCATGGCCACCTTCACCTGGAACATCAACCACTCCCAGCTGATATTGGGGAAAGAATAATGTGTTTACTGTATGAACTCTGACAACAGCGGCTAGACTGAAGTCCGCCAGGAAGCCTGGGTCTCCACTTGTTTATTTGGCGTCTCGGGAGCTATCCAGGAATTTGGTCTTGCCTGGTTCAAAAGCAATGCGACCAAGACAATGAAGGGCTTTGAGCACATCTTGGCTAAGATACAAGGTGAGGCCGCTTCAAAAACACTTGTTGAGACAGCCAAAGAGGCCAGAGAAAAAGCAAAGGAGACGGCACTGGAAGCTACAGAGAAGGCCAAGGACCCAACCAACAGGGCTGCCTCCAAGCAGCAGCAACAGCAGCTCCCCAGTGTACTTGATTATTAAAAATCAGCCTACAGCCCTCTCTGCTGTCTCGGTGGCGGGTCAGGGCGCTGGCCTGGTCAGTATTTGCAGTACAGCTCAGTGTCCACTGGAAGAGAGCTTCAGTGATTTGCTCAGTCACAAGCAGAAGAAGTAGTAATACTGTACACTCCACGAGGGTAGGGTTCCTCCTTTCATTCTTTGCTCTGTCCCAAGTACCCTGAATAATATTTAGTACATAACAGGCACTTAATAAACTCATGATTTGATTGCCTCCCCCCCAAAAATTATTTCAAATAATAAAGAACATAGATTATTAATCTTAAAGCACACACACACACACACACACACACACACCTATATGAGCTGAAAAAGTGTCAGAGAATATAATAGTCAGGATAGGAGGGAGGCCAAAAGTGGCATGGAGAATGTTTTAGTTGTTGGACTGAACGATTTAGAACAAAAACAGTGGAACTTTTGAAGGAAAAAAAAACTGGGAAGGCTACAGTGTACAAGAGATATTTTGAAAATGTCAAAAAGACATATATTGGTATAGTTAAAATATTTTTAAAGAATGTGAAAAAATTGTATTTTTACATAACTAAATTAGTGATCCCTTGGAAGAGAAGCCAGAATAAGTAACATAAAGCATGATAAGAAGTGGACACCTGGTTTCTCGAGTTGGCCAGGCCCATCCAGGACACAGCTAACAGAGGAGTTAGACCTCAGACCAGCAGTTCTAGCCCACTCTGGACACAGCTAGCAGAGGTGAGTTGCATGCTGCCCTCCCCTCCATCCCTAGCTCCATAATCTTTCTGTCTGAGGAGACCTGCCTGTGTCAGGAACATCCAAACCTGCAGGTCCCCAGGAACATGTAACTTAGACCAGGTGGAGCCTTTCTCCAGCCAGTTGTACTCAACTGGAGCAGAGCTAACAGAGCCTGCCTGGTCCACCTGGGACACAGCCAGAAGAGGAACATCCAGCCCTGTGAGTCCCCAGGTGCTCCCACCAAGCAGAACTGAGCAGCTTGCTATTCCCTGAGCAACATGGTCAGGCCTAAGGCTCTCCCTGCCTCTGTGAGGAGTCCAGTCAGCATCAGCAACATACAGCCTACAACAGAAACAACCAGATGGCTAAAGGCCAACATAAAAACACAAAGAACAGGAGGCAGAGAATGTGACTTCACCAGAACCCAGCTACCCTACTGCAGCAAGCCTAGATACCCTGACACACCCAGACCAAGACAACCTTAAATTCAACCTTATAAAGATGAGAATGGCCTTTAGATAGAATATGAATAAACCCCTTAAAGAAATACAGGAAAATATAAGTAAACAAGAGAAGGAAGTAAAACTGTCCAGGACCTGAGGATGGAAATGAAGGCAATACAGAAAACACCAATGGAGGGAATCCTGGAGTTGAAGAACCTAGGAAAGGGAACGGAGAAACAGGCATAAGCATTACAATCAGAATACAAGATGTGGAAGACAGAATGTGAGGTGTAGGAGATACAATTGAAGAAGTGGATACATCCATCAAAGAAAATGTTAAATCTAAAATGTTTCTGACAGAAAACTTCCAAGAAATTTGGGACACTATGAAAAGACCAAACCTAAGAATAATAGGAACAGAAGAAGGAGTCCCAACTCCAAGCCCCAGAAAATATTTTTAACAAAATTGTAGAAGAAAATTTCCCCAACCTAAAGAAAGAGATGCCTAAAAACATACAAAATATTAAATAGACTGGACCAAAAAATAAATTCTGCCTGACACATAATAATCAAATCATTAAATATACAGAGCAAAGAAATAATATTAAAAGCTGCAAAGGGAAAAGGTCAAGTAACATTTAAAGGCAGACTTACCAGAATTACACCCAACTTCTCAATGGAGACTCTAAAAGTCAGAAGGCCTGGGCAGATAGCTTTCAGACTCTAAAAGATTTCAAAGGCAAGACCACACTACTATACCCAGCAAAACTTTTAATCACCAAAGATAGAGAAAAGAAGATATTCTATGACAAACCAAATCTAAACAATATCTATCCGCAAATCAGCCATACAGAAGATGCTAGAAGGAAAACTCTAAATCAAGGAGGCTAACTACACCCAGGAAAGCATGAGAAATAAATAACCCCACATCAAAAAAAAAAAAAAACTAAACAAAACTAAAAGAAAGGAAGCACAAACACACACTATACCACAATCAACATCAAAATAACAGGAATTAACAATCCCTGGTAATTAATATCTCCCAACATCAATGGACTCAATTCTTCAATAAAAAGACACAGGCTAACAGAGTAGATGTGAAAAGAGAATCCATCATTCTTTTGCTTGCACAAAACACACATCAGCAATAATGATGAACTTTATCTCAGAGTAAAGGACTGGAAAAATATTTACCAAGCAAATGGACTGAAAAAGCAAACTTAGAGTAGTCATTCAAGTATCTAATAAAAATTAACCAAAAGAAATGGGGAAGACACTTCATACTCATCAAAGGAAAAATCCACCAAGACGATGTCTCAATTCTGAATATCTATACCCCAAATGCAAAGGCTTCCTCATTCATCAAAGAAACATTACTAAAGTTCAAATCCCACATCAAACCCCATATATTAATTGTGGGAGAGATCAACACACTGCTCTTACCAATGGGCATATCTACTAAACAGTAACTAAACAGAGAAGAATGAATCTAACAGACATCATGAATCAAACCGATCTAACAGATACCTAGAGTATATTTCACCCAAACAAAAAAGAATACATATTTTTCTCCTCATCTCATGGAGCATTCTGTTGAAATTCAGCTCTGGGTGAGGTCTGAGTCCTGAAGAAAGGTGGATGCAAGAGTGATGAGGGAGGAATCAGACAAGAGATGTCAGCATGTAAAAGAATGCAAATAGACCCATATTTATCTCCTTGTACAAACCTTAAGTCCAAGTGGATCAAAGACCTTAACATAAAGCCAGACATACTAAATCTAAAAGAAGAGAAAGTGAGGAATAGCCTCAAACTCATGTCACAGGTGACAACTTCCTGAACAGAACACAAATAGCTCAGGCTCTAAGATCAATAATCAATAAATGGGACCTCATGAAACTGAAAAGCTTCAGTAAGGCAAAGGACAGTGTTGTTAGAAAACATTGGGAAAATATCTTTACCAACCCCACATCTAGAAGGGGGCTAATATCCAAAACTTATAAAGAACCCAAGAAATTAAACACCAAGATACCAAATAATTCTATCAAAAAATGGGGAACTGAGATAAAATGAGAATTTACAAAAGAAGAATCTCTGTCGACTGAAAGACACTTTAAAAATATGTTCAACATCCTTAATCATCAGAGAAATGCAACTCAAGCCTACTCTGAGATTCCATCTCACACTTGTAATGATGGCTAAGATCAAAAACTCAAAAGACAACACATGGTAGCAAGGATGTAGAGAAAGGAGAACATTCCTCCATTGCTGGTAGGAGTACAAACTTGTACAACCACTATGGAAATCAGTTTGGCAATATCTCAGAAAACTTGGAATAGCTCTACCTCAAGACCCAGCCATACCACTCCTGAGCATACATTCAGAAGATTCCTCACCAAACCACAAGGACATCTCATCAACTATGTTCATAACAGCTTCATTTGTAGTAGCTAGAAACAGGAAACAACCCAGATGTTCCTCAACCAAAGAATGGATAACAAACAAACAAACCCTGTGGTACATTTACACAATAGAATACAATTCAGCTATCAGAAACAGGGAAATCATGCAATTTGTAGCCAAATGGATGGAATTAGAAAAGCTCATCCACAGTGAGCTAATCCAGACACAGAAAAATGGGCATAGCATCTATTCACTTATAACTGGATTTTAGCCATATAGTATGAGATGATAACTCTCCTACAACCAACAGACCGAAAGGAATAGGAACATAGTCTTTGTTACCTGTTAGTGAGACACTTTGCCCTAGTGGAGCTACCATGTAGGACCCCAGCCATAAGAGGAAGCTTTTAGCCCTCATATGACTGATGAACTGGGAGGGGGGGGATGAGATGTGGAGGCACCCCACACCAGAGGAGTAGAATAGGTGAGAGTGGGAGCAAGAAGGGTGGAGGGAAGGGGCGGTGAGGGAGATGTGACTTGAAGTAATAAATTTTTAAAAAGTCATGGAGAGACCAGGGATACAAGACCCAAACCTAAACATAATAAAGGTAATATACAGCAGGTCAATGGCCAACATCAAATTAAATGACGAGAAACTTAAAACAATTCCACTAAAATCAAGTACAGGACAAGGCTGTCCACTCTACCTGTATCTATTCAACATAGTGCTTGAGGTTCTAGCTAGAGTAATAAGACAACTAAAGGAGATCGAGCAGATACAGATTGGAAAGAAAGAAGTTAAAGTATCACTATTCACAGATAATACAATAGTATACATAACCAACGATCAGAATTCTAACAGAGAACCCCTATAGCTGATAAACACCTTAAGCAAAGTGGCTGGATACAAAATTAACTTAGAGAATCAATAGCCCTCCTTTACACAAACAATAAATGGGCTTAGAAAAAAAATTATAGAAACAACACCCTTCACAATAGCCATGAACACTATAAAATATCTTAGTGTAATTCTAACTAAGGAAATGACAGACCTGTATGACAAAAACTTCAAGTCTCTGAAGAAATAAATTGAAGAAGATATCAGAAGACAGAATGCTCTCCCATGCTCATGGTAGGAAGGATTATCATAGTAAAATGGCTATCTTACCAAAAGCAATCTACAGATTCATTGCAATTCCCATCAAAATGCCAACACAATTCTTTACAGACCTTGAAAGAGCAATTTTTAACATAATATGGAAAAACAAAACATCCAGAATTTCTAAAATTATCCTCTAAAAAAAGAACTTCTGAGGCACCACCATTCCTGACTTCAAGCTGCACTAAAGAGCAACAGTAATAAAAAACTCTCTGGTACTGGCATAGAACAAAACAATAGCCTACAGATTGGGAAAAGATTCTCACTAACCCTACATCTTAAAGAGGGCTAATATCCAAAATATATAGAAAACTCAAAAAAGCAAACACCAGTAAGTCAAATCATTCAATTAAAAAATGGGTACAGAACTAAACTGAATTCTCAACAGAAGAATCTCAAATGACTGAGAAGCACTTAAAGAAATCATCAATGTCCTTAGTCACCCAGGAAATGCAATTCAAACAATTCTGAGTTTCTATATCATACCAGTCAGAATTGCTAAGATCAAAATCTCAAGGGACAGCACATGCTGGTAATGATGTGAGGAAAGAGAAACACTCCTCCATTGATGGTGGGACTAAAAATTGTACAGTCGCTTTGGAAATCAATTTTGAGGTTTCTCAGAAAATTGGGACTAGCCCTTCCCTCAAGACCCACCTATACCATTCCTGGGCATATATCCAAAAGATGCCCCACCATACCACAAGGACATTTGCTCAACTATGTTCATAGCACCTTTATTCATAGTAGGAAGAAACTGGAAGCAACCTAGAATCGAAGAATGGATAAAGAAATCATGGTACATTTATACGATGAAATACTGCCTAGGTATTAAAAACAAGGAAATCATGAATTTCACAGGCAAATGGATGGAACTATAAATGGTTATTCTGAGTGAGATAATACCAGACCCAGAAAGATATACATGGTATGTAACCACTCATAAGTGGATACTAGCCATATAGTACATGATAGCAATTCTGCAATCTACAGACCCAAAGAAGTTAAGTAACTAAGAGGACCCAAGGAAGGATGCTTGACTCTCTCTCAGAAGGGGAAATAGAATACATAGCAAAAGTGGATGAAGAAAGGGAACTGGGTAGGAGAGAGAGAAAGAGAAGAGGAAAAGCTGTGAGGGGTCAGTTGTTGAGAGAGCAAGGGTGGGAAGTGAAAGGGCTGGGAAAAAGATAGGAAACTGAGTGGGGGCAGTTCAGAGACTAGCCACAGATTAGGCCTCTGGATGGTTGGGGGGAGGGACTCCAGTTGAGACTCCAAGCAATAGGGGATAGGGTGACTGAAGAGGCCTCCCTCTAGATAGGTAGGACTTCTAGGGGAGGGAGGGAATCACTAACACACCCACAAAAACTTCAACTCAAAATTTACCCTGTATACAAGATGTCCAGAGATAAAAATATACCAGAAATTGAGGTAATGCCCAACCTAAGACCTAACCCAAGGGAAAGAGCCAACCCCTAACACTATTAATGATGTTCTGCTATGAGTACAGACAGGAGTATAACATAACTGTCCTCCGGGAACCTCCATGCTACAGAGGATTCAAACAGACAGAGACTCACCACCGAATATTAGGTGGAGCATAGGATATCTTGTGGAAGAATGAGAGGGAGGATAGAAAGACTCAGAGGGAACAAGAACTCCACAAGAAGACCAGCAGAGACAACTAACCTAGGCCTATGGGGGCTCACAGAGACTGAAGCACTAATCAAAGAGCATGCATGAACTGGACATAGGAAACCCATGGGTAGCTTGGTCATCATGTGGGTCCCCTAGCATGAGGAGTGGGGCTGTCTCTGACATGGACTCTGATGCCTGCTTTTTGACCACTACCTTCTAACTTGACTGCAGTGCGTGGTCTCAATGGAAGAGAATGCGCTCAGTCCTGATGCAACTTGATGTAGTGGGATGGGATGGCATGGGGGGGTCTATCCTTTTCTAAGGAGAAGGGGTAGGGGTAGGAGCAATGGGTAGGAGATCAGTACCCAGAGGAGTGAAGGGAGGGGATGCAATCAGGATGCAAAATGAATGAATGAATGAATGAATGAATTAATTAATTAATTAACTAACTAACTTGCAGGGTATGGTGGCACATGCCTTTAACTCCAGAACTGGGGAGGCAGAGGCAGGTGGATCTCCAGGAGTTCAAGGCCAGCCTGGTCTACAAAGTGAGTCCAGGACAGCCAGGGCTACACAGAGAAACCCTGTCTTGAAAAACAGAAAAAAAAAAAAGAAAGAAAAAGAAAAAGAAAAAAAGTAGTGGACACCTTAGGAAAACTGAAGTCTGAGAGCTAAGGAAGGGAGCTAGTGAAACAGATAACACACCCATGGCATTAGTGACATAACTGAATGTAGACACAGGTGTTTGGATTTTCTCAGGACAAATGACATAAAAATATGAAGTGTGGACCAAAGCTAGACCCAAAGATTGATATCTACTTGGGAAGAACTTAATTCTATTATCTATCTAACTCTTGTGAATACTAATTTAAAAAAAAACTGCAAATTGTCACTAAATACTCATTTTAAGGTTTTTAATGAACTTTTAGGTACCTTGACAAAAAGACCATCATATAAACTGTATGCAGAGTTTGTGAATACTCTCACAGTATGGAACAGAACATGATGACTATTTTCAAAGAATATATCTATCATGATTTGGAGAAAATTCTATAAACCAAACAACCATTTCAAAGGCAGGCTACTACCTCAAAAACTCAAATTAAAATGCTAGATATTTTGAACTAATTATCTGGTGGATTTTTCACTTCTATGCATCGTTTCCAAAGTTCTTATTTCTAAGTGAAATGTGTGGCATTATTTTGCATTAAGAGCTGCTTTGAGGCAGGCCCCTGGGCTAACAAAAAGCATTACACACATGTTAATACTAAACAGAAGGTGAATGCATGTGTGACTATCACCTGAGTTGGATTTCATATATTAGCAGGGCTGCATAAAATAGGAATGGAATATAATATGAACTGAAGTTCATATGAAAAGGCCTTATTCTGTATATTGTACTAGCTGCAATTCAAGTTATAACACCTATCATCTTCTTTTTAAATTCTCAAGCAGGAAGCCTACAAAATGAAATGTGTATTATGTAATATTTAAAGCATACATTCAAATTCATGGGATTTTTTTCTAATTAATATTAAAAACCTACTTACTTTCTAATGTTATTTTCTGTTGTGTAGAGAAGTAATGAAAAGAAGATCGTTTTGAAATGTAAAGTGTCTTAGATATGATTCCCTGGAAAACAGAGCAGGGCAGACAAATGGAAGAATTGACACTTTAAAAGATTTAAACAGGTTATCAAGCACATGGAGAGGATGGAATGAGTACCAGAAAATGTGGAACCATTATGGTATGTGTTACCATGCTGGCTGCTGCTCTGCACGGAACTATAAAGAGACGCAAAGCAGATTATTCAGCAGAGACATCTTTTCAATGTTAGGGACATTCATAAGACTTATGAACTAGAGTAAAGAAATATACCAGACTCAGAAGGATGCACATGGCATCTATTCACTTATAATCAGATTTTAGCCATAGAGTACAGGATAACTATACTAAAACCAATGCACCAAAGGGAACAGAAACATAGACTTTGTTTCCTGTCAATGAGACACTTTGCCCTAGTGGTGCTGCCTTATAGGCCCCCAGTGTATGAGGAGGCTCTTGGCCCTCATATGACTGCTGAACTGGGGCAGGGAGTGAAATGTAGGGACACTCCACTCCAGAGGAGTGGGATAGAAGGGATAGGGGGTAGAGGGTGGGAGGGCAGGACTGGGAGGGGTGGAAAGAGGGCACTGTGATAGAGATGTAGCCTTAAATAATAAATGAACATAAAAATAAATTAAAAAATTAAATGTAGTCAGAAGAAAAAAAAAGAGAAATGTACCTTCTTCACTCTCCCATTGATATGTTTCCTGTTGATTAAAGTTTGGAACATTGGTAAGAACTCCACTACCATGTACAAATGTTGGGTCATTTCAGCTGTGGGTCCACTTGTCAGATTTCAAATCCTGTGGTGTACAGCTGCTTTAATCCAGGAAAGAAAGGAGAAAGTATTTCTTCATTTACAGTTGAACTCTGCCTCAACATGGGTCCACCTAAAAAGGGAAGCCATGCCTACAAGAATGACTCACCATCACTCATAAGAGATTATGGGTACTGTGATAGTGGAGTAAATGAGGATATAGCAAATAGTCACAAAAATCTATGTAAGAATTTGTTTGGTGTTAGCACCAATAAATTATGAAAACAAAAGATTACTTAACAGTGATGCAAATTAGAACATGTGAGTGGAATTTAATTAGAGTCACATATCAATACCCATTAAAGCTATAAAGAATTATAGTGAATTTATACACACACACACACATTTCTGAATTAGAAAAGAAGGAAGGAAGCAGTGTGTTAACTCTTAGTTTGACTTGTAGTGGTGACTGGTTGGGGTACTATGTTCTCCCTAATGCTTAGAGAGTAGAGAGTAGAATCTGGGCTCAAACTTTTAGTATAAGGAACAAGGGAAATGATAGAAGGTAAATGCCATCCTATAGAGAACAATCATTATAATTCAGCTTATAATGGAACAACTGGCTTCTTTTTGACACAAGAGAGTGAAATGAAACTGGAGAGTCACCTAAGAAAATCTATTGAAGATATTTTTTATTTTCAATATTTTGTTTATTATCTGCACCTATATATTCTGGGTTTTGATCAAATCTACCCACTTTGTTATTCCTTCATTATCCCCCCCCCCTCACTTTTCTCTCTCAATTTTATGTGCTCACTTTTTCTTCCCAACTGTTTGTGTTTGCTTTTATTTTTAATACTGAGTTACTGAACCCATTCTTTGCTTTATGTATGTGCATGCATGGGGGACCAGCTGTTGGAGCATGGGTAGCCTCCCAGGACACACATCTCTTAAGAACTCTGTCTCTGCAACTCCCAGAATCCTAATACAGGGGTGATTCACTCCCTACTCCTTTCTGAGATTTTGGCTGGTTTGATCTTATGAATCTTGTCTTATGAAATGCAGGTCAAGTTTGTTAGTTTATATGTGAAATAACCCTGCCATGTCCAGCAAAATCCGTTTTGCTACAGACTTCTAATCCCTCTGGTTTTTATAGTTTTCTCCCCTATTGCATGAATTAATTCCTAAGCCCTCACCTTAAGGGGATGAGTGTGACACAGATGTTTCACTTTGAGCTGAGCACTCAAATTTTCTTATTCTTATACACAAACTTACTGTTTGTGAATTGCTGCAATAATAGCAATCTATTGCAAAATAATCTGAGAGATGCCTTAATCTATGGATACCAAATTATGATATCCAGAGCTATGTTATCTCCTTGTCCTGAACTTTCTCTGGAAATTATTGCTAGCTATTTGCTAATTCAGTATCCTCTGCAACACTATAGAAGAACAGTAGCATAATTGAAGAGAATTCACAATATTTGGAAACAGAATTAACCAAGAATCATTACAAAGTTATTGTCTTTTCTCTTTGAATGGAAAGGGAAGATATATTATAGGGTACAATCAGACACTGATGTGGAAAATAAAGACAATTCAACTCTTTGTTTTCTTCTTTACAATGATATAACAATCTAAGCAAATAAAAGTATTTGGAAGAATTGTGGGAATGCAACTATTGTAACATTTACTTGAGGTCATACATTCTTTGGAAAGTAGTGGAAGAGAAGATCAGTGGCAAGGGTGCACGTTTTATACAAAATGAGCAAAGGGTGGCAGTGATGAGGAAAAATGAGTTCATAATCATTTTTTCCTCCCATGGTAGTTACATTTGATTAAATGTTTAACTGTGTTAAAATATCAGGATGAAAAGTGGTAAATTATCTGACTGGGGTGATGTTTCCAGAGGGAAAGTTCAAAATGGTGGTGCTGCATGGCAGCAGACCACCAGAGCAGGAAACTGAGAACTTACATTATAATAATGCCAACGATGTAGACCTCAAGTTGGAAGTTGGACAAAACTATAAACTCTCAAAGCTTGCCCAAGTGACATACTTCTTACAGAAATCATATGCCTCCTAAAAGTTCCATGTCCTTTCTAAATATTTTCATAAACTGGGAACCAAGTACTCAAGGACCTAAGCTTTCAGGGAACAAATCTCTCTCTCTCTCCTCTCTCTCTCTCTCTCTCTCTCTCTCTCTCTCTCTCTCTCTCTCTTATTATTTATTACTTCAATTTACATCTCCATCATAGTCCCCTCCCTCCACATCTCCCAGGCCCAGTTTCTCACCCTCCCACCCTCTCCTCCTTCTCCCACCTATCCTACTCCTCTGGTGTGGGGTGCCCTACATATCAGCCCCTTTCAGTTCAGCAGCCATATGAGTTCTAAGAGCTTCTTCTTGCACTGGGGAGGTCTACATGACAGCTCAACTAGGAAAAATGTCCCACCAACAAGTAACAAAATGTATGTTCCTGTTCCTTTCCATCTGTTGGTTGTAGGATAGTTATCCTGTACTATATGGCTAAAATCCAGTTATAAGTGAATAGATGCCATGTGCATCTTTCTGGGTCTGGTTTAGCTCATTCACTTTTCTAGTTCCATCCATTTGGCAGCAAATTGCATGATTTCCTTTTTCTGATGACTGAATATTTTGTTGTATGAATGTACCACAGCTTTTTTATTCTTTTATTGGTTGAGGGATATCTGAGTTGTTTTCAGTTTCTAGCTATTGCAAATAAACCTGCTAAGAACATAGTTGAGGAGATGTCCGTGTGGATTTCTGAGGAATTGTTTGCATGTATACCCAGGAGTGGCATGGCTGAAGCTTGAGTTAGAGCTACTACAAGTTTTTTAAGATATTGTCAGACCAATTTCCAAAGTGGTTGTAAAAGTTTGCACTCTAACTAGCAATGGAGAGTGTTCCCCTTTCTCCACAACCTCTCCGACATGTACTGTCATTTGAGTTTTTGACCTTAGTCATTCTAACAGGTGTGAGATGGAATCTCAGAGTAGGCTTGAGTTGCATTTCTCTGATGATTAAGGATGCTGAGCATTTCTTCAAGTGTTTCTCAGCCATTAGAGATTCCTCTTTTATGAACTCTTACTTTAGCTCTGTTCCCCCATTTTTTTTTATTTTAAATACTTTATTTTTTTTCTTCAAGTTACATCTCAGTCACAAACCCCTCCCTATTCCCCCTTCCTATCCCGCCCTTCCACCCTCTTCCCCCCAGAAGTTTCCCCTTTCAGTCCAACAGATGGTTCCTTCTCTTATAACAGTAAGTATTATACAAAACAACAGATATAAATATGCCACATTTATGAGAGTTAAATGGCCCAGTATACCTTCCCAATGTCCAGTTTATACATGTTTGGCCCCTGACTTTAACATTCTACTATCTAACCATGTCCATGAGTTTAAAGGTCTATATCTGACTCAACATTCATACTAACTTGCAACACAATTTTAAGAGTATCTTCTTAGATTTATAACACCCTCTTGATTCCTAAACAACTCAAAATTTAACTATGAGACTTTAGCTGTCTATTCTTCAACCACCTCAGAGACCTGATAGGGATAAGTATATCTGCTTATATAGGGAGTGCAGGGCCTGCAGCTTCCAAAACTAAGAAAGGACATACCAATGACTGCCTGGAAAGTTCCCATTTTCTCTCCATACATTCCTGCATCAGTCTTCATTCTTTGGGTCCTGTTTCTCTGACAGACATTTGTTGTAGAGCAGGGATCATGAAGGACTTACCTACCCTGTCTTGGCAGAGTTAGGCTTTCGACTTCCCTGCTACCAAGTTTTGTCCTTTTTGGACAGCAGTCTGTCTGCAGTTGGTGCAAGGGGTTTTTTCATGCCAAGAGATAGGCTTGCCACTAATTCAACCATCTTACAGTGGAGGTTCTTCGATGCTTATCTTCTACTTGGAGTAGAATAGAGGGTGCTGTCAGGTGCTGATATGTCTCGATATCAAAAAAAAAAGAAAAGAAAATCTTAATTTAAGATAACATCTTTGAATGCCATATTCTGCAGATATCTTGGGGTTTTTGAAGATGCCCTATCCATCTCTTGTATTTAGATAAGCAAATGTTGCTTGTCTCTTAGCAACTTGATTACTGGGTAGTTTAGAGAATATCTGTGATAGACTGTCATAGTAGCTAACAAAGAGACATGTTTGCATGACTAGGAGTTTGTTTTAGTTAACTATCCTAGACCGTTTTAGACGGTTGGTATCAAGAGGCCAGAGCTTCACATTTTATTTTTAAGTATCTCTAGGTATGATACCATTAGGAAGCGTTACCTTTAATTTTGTATCAATATACAAAGATCTATTCAATTGTGGTTAAATATACTCTTAATTATGTATCAATATACAAAGATCAATGCCTATGTAGCCCAATACAATCTTAATATTTCGTCCATATACAAGGGTCAATACCATTGTGGCCAACTATAATCTTAATTTTGTATCAATATACAAAGATCAATACCGATGTAATCCAATACAATCTTATTTTTGCACAATAAACAATGGTCAATACTACTTTAGCCAAGTAAACTACTAATTTTGTATCAATATACAAAGGTATAAGGGCATATTCAATAATCTGCCCCTTCTTCTTGGACCTTCATGTGCTATGTCTATATCTCATTTTTCTCAAGCCTATGCACTGCTACATAGGAGAGGAAGAAGGATACAGAAAAGGAACAGTAGGAAGTCCCTGGGGCTAACCTCCAAAACCCATTAAACAGGACCATTTATCAGCTTGTAATCTCTTCCCTTAAATATCGGAGTTTTCAGTTATCCTTCAAATTACCAAAAAGAAGGTCAGAGAAACACCTTCCCCACCCTCTGGGCATGGTATGTCACTTTTTTTGATCGGATTATTTGGCTTCTTGGTGTTTAGTTTCTTGAGTTCTTTGTAAATTTTGGATATTAACCCCCTGTCAGATGCAGGGTTGGTAAAGAACTTTTCCCAATCTGTAGGTTGCCATTTTGTTCTAGTGACAGTGTCCTTTGCCTTGCAGAAGCTTTTCAATTTCATGAGGTCCCATTTATTGATCATTGGTCTTAAAGCCTGAAGTATTGGTATTCTGTTCACAAAGTTGTTACATGTGCCAATGAGTTCAAGGCCTTTCCCCACTTTTCCTTCTATTATATTTAATGTTTCTGTTTTATATTGAGGTGTTTGATCCCACTTGGACTTAAGTTGTGTGCAAGATGATAAATATGGGTCTACTTGCATTCTTTTTCATGTTGACATCCAGTTAGACCAGCACCATATGTTGAAAATGCTGTCCTTTTTCTATTGTACACTTTTGGCTTCTTTGTCAAAAATTAAGTGATCATAGTTGTGTGAGTTTATTTCAAGGTCTTCAATTCTATTCCTTTGATCAACTGGTCTGTTTCTATACCAGTACCATGCTGTTTGTATTATTATTGCTCTATAGTATAGCTTGAAATCTTGGTAGGTGATTCCTCCAGATTTTTTTTTTTGTTTTGTTTTGTTTTTTTTTTTTTTGGTTTGTTGTTTTTTACAGGATTGATTTAGCGATTCTGTTTTTTTTTAAATTCCATATGAAGTTGACAATTGTTCTTTCAAAGTCTGTAAAAAAATTGTGTTGGTATTTTGATAAGAATTGCATTGAATCTATATATTGCTTTTGGTAGGATGGCCATTTTTATTATATTAATTCTACCTATCCATAGCATGGGTGATATTTCTGTCTTCTGATGTCTTCAATTTCTTTCTTCAAGGACTTAAAGTTCTTGTCATACAGCTCTTTCACTTGCTTGGTTAGAGTTACTCCCAGGTATTTTATATTGTTTGTGGCTATTGTGAAGAGTATTGTTTCCCTGATTTCTATCTCAGCCCATTTATCTTTGTATAAAGAAGGACTACTGATTTTTTGAATTAATTTTGTATCCAGCCACATTGCTGAAGGTGTTTATCAGTTGTAGGAATTTTCAACTAATTAGGTGGAATTTTTGGGGGTCACTTATGGATACTGTCATATCATCTGCAAATAGGGACACTTTGGTTTCTTGGTTTCCAATTTTTATCCCCTTGATCTCCTTTAGTTGTCTTACTGCTCTAGCAAGAACTTCAAGTACTATGTTGAAGACATATGGCGAAAGTGGACATCCTTGTTTTGTCCCTGAGTTTAGAGGAAATGCTTGAAGTTTCTCTCCATTTAATTTGATGTTGGCTACAGGCTTACTCTATGTGGCCTTTATTATTTCTAGGTATGGTCCTTATATGCCTGTTCTGTCCAGGACTTTTAGTAAAGGGGTGTTGGATTTTGTCAAATGCTTTTTCAGAACCTCTTAGAATGAGTTTGGCAGTGTTCCTTCTGATTCTATTTTGTGGAAGACTTTGTACAGTATTGGTATTAGCTCTTCTTTGAAAGTCTGGTAGAATTCTGTGCTGAAACCATCTGACCCTTGGCTTTTTCTGGTTGGGAGACTTTTAATAACTGCTTCTTTTATTTCCTTAGGAGTTATAGGATAGTTTAATTTGTTAACCTGATATTGATTTAACTTTGGTAGGCGGAATCTATCAAGAAAATTGTCCATTTCGCTTAGGTTTTCAAATTTTGTGGTGTACAGGTTTTTGAAATAAGAACTAAAGATTTGGATTTCCTCAATGTCTGTTGTTATTTCTCCCTTTTCATTTTTTATTTTGTTGATTTGGGTATTCCCTCTGCCTTTTAGTTAGTTTGGGTAAGGATTGTCTATTCTGTTGATTTTTTTAAAGAATCAACTCTTATTTTCATTGATTGTTTGTATTGTTCTTTTTGTTTCTAAGTTGTTGATTTCAGCCTTAAGTTTGATGATTTCCTGCTGTCTGCTCCTCTTTGGGAGTGTTTGCTTCTTTTTTCTTTCTTTCTTTCTTTTTCCTAGCACTTCTGCTGTTAAGTTGCTAATATGAGTTGTCACACATTTCTTTTTGAAGACACTTAGTGCTGTGAACTTTCCTCATAGCACTGCTTTCATTGTGTCCCATAGGTTTAGGTATATTGTGCCTTTGTTTTTATTGGATATTAGGAAGTCTTTGATTTCCTTCTTTATTTCTCATTCAAATATCTGTGGGGAAAACAGATACTCCAGGTCTCCAGGTACAAATGGTAATTCTCTTTTATCACTTGGAAGTAGGAACTAAGTAAGAATCACATACCTACTAATGATTAGATATGGCTTTTGTACCCCAATCATCAATGCTAAACTGAATGTTTGATCATTTAAACTGACTAGAAATGTATTCTCAGAGATCCAAGATGGTGCCGACCATAGAGCAGTGCATCTGAGTAGTAGGTGAATGAGATTAGTCACTGTGGAGTGAATGTGAGGTCCCCTAGCCTACAGTGAAACACAGACAGTGTCTGAATTCCCACTGCGAACATTGAGACTGGTCACCAGGTAAAACAGCCCACACAGTTCCTGGGGAACACCACCCTGAGATCAGCCAGCTCCATCACTGGTCTGGAGAGGAGCTCCAGCTAGAGGAGATCTAGCCAAGGAGCGGATCCAGCCCACGGCTCCAGCCACAGACCAGCGGCCCCGCCTGTCTGATATCCAGCCTGCACTCGGACCTGTACACCCAAGAGGGAAAAACATCCGTACCACAAGAGCAAAGGTAAGTGAGATTATTTTTTCCGGAGTTTCCAACATAGGGGCACAGTGTGCACTGTAGCAGAGAGGCAGAGTCCGAACCCAGTCACAGCAAAGCAATTAGGAGCCAAGACTGCCTGCAAACAGAGCCTGCAACAGTGTGTTCTCCACAAATACTGGGGCAGGTGGGTCACTCACCCTAGCACCCAAGCATCTGAGGTAGTCAGCAACAGGCGCACTGAGGCCAGCATCTGTTGTGGGTGGAACTCCCTGCCTGCATAGTCAGCCTAGCTGGGGAGCCAGAACGACTGGGTCAGTGAGAGGAGAACGAGGAGAACGCAGACCCAACCACAGCTCTACCTGCCTTTCTGAGGAGACCTGTCAGCTCCCAGGTCCTCAGAGGCTAGCCCTTTCCACACTCCAATCCACTCTATATTGGTCCAATTGGGTCACAAGCAATTGAGGAGAGCGGCAGCCACCCTCCTCTCTGAGAGCCAGTCAATTACAGGAACCTGCCCGCCATCTGGAGGTAAACACCAGGATCTCAGGATCAGCCAACCCCCAGGGCAGGGAGTTATCCTGAGCACCAAGGTCAGGTAACAAAAGAAACAAACAGATAACACCTGTGTCCATCTGATGACAAAAGGTCAGCGCAAGAACATGGTAAAAAAAAAAACCAAAACAATAGGATGTCTCCAGATCCTAGCAATAATGCTACAGACAACTCTGGACAGCCGAACACAATTGAAGCAAAGGCAAATGACCTTAATCCTATGCTTATATTAATAATAGAAGGCCTAAGGGAGGAAATCAAATACCTCAGAGAGCAACAACAAAGTACTGCAAAGGAGGTGATGGAAATGAATAAAGCGCTTAAAGGAATGGAAGACCTGAAAAGGGAAGTTGAAGCAATGAAGAAAATCCAATCTGAGACATCCATAGAACTGGAAAACCTTAAGAAAAGAATTGGAACTACAGACACTAGCATCACCAACAGAATACAAGAGATGGAAGAAAGAATTTCAGGCTCAGAGGATAAAATTGAAGAAATGGATACATCTGTCAAAGAAAATGTCAAATCTAAAAAAGTCCTGACACAAAACCTTCAGGAAATCAAGGACACAATGAAAAGACGGAATCTCAGAATAATAGGAATAGAAGAAAGAGAAGAGTCCCACCTCCATGGACCAGAAAATATCTTCAACAAAATCATTGAAGAGAATTTCCCAAATCTAAAAAAAGAGATGCCTATAACTGTACAAGAAGCTTACAGAACCCCAAATAGATTAGACCAGAAAAGAAAATCTTCCTGCCACATAATAATCAAAACACTAAATGTACAGAACAAAGAAAGAATTTTAAAAGCTGCTAGGGAAAAGGGTCAAGTAACATATAATGGCAAACCTATCAGAATCACACCTGACTTTTCTTCAGAGACTCTAAAAGCCAGAAGGGCCTGGACAGACATCTTGCAGACCCTAAAAAACCACAAATGCCAGGCCAGACTACTATTCCCTGCAAAATTGTCAATCAACATAGATGGAGAAAACAAGATATTCCATGACAAAGCTAAATTCAAACAATATCTATACACAAATCCAGCTCTACAGAAGATGTTAGAAGGAAAACTTCAACCCAAAGAGGTTAACTACACACAAGAAAGCACAGGAAGCAAATAGCATGCCTGCAGCAAAAACAAAAGGAAAGAAGCTCACTCACACACTATTTCTACCAACATCAAGATGGCAGGAAGTAACAATCACTGGTCATTAATATCTCTCAACATCAATGGACTCAATTCCCCAATTAAAAGGCACAGGCTAGCAGAATGGATGCGAAAACAGAACCCCACATTCTGCTGCTTACAAGAAACACACCTCAGCAAAAAAGATAGACATTATCTCCAAGTAAAGGGCTGGAAAAAGATATACCAAGCAAATGGACCCAAGAAAAAAGCTGGAGTAGCAATTCTAGTATGCAACAAATTGGATTTTCAACCAACATTAATCAAAAGAGATGGGGAAGGACACTATATACTCATCAAAGGAAAAATCCACCAAGATGAAATTTCAATACTAAACATCTATGCCCCAAATGTAAGACCACCCACATTCATTAAAGAAACACTACTGAAGCTCAAATCCCACATTGAACCTCACACATTAATAGTAGGAGACTTCAACACACCACTCTCACCACTGGACAGATCAACAATGCAGAAACCAAACAGAGAAATAATGAACCTCACAGATGTCATGAATCAAATGGACCTAATTGATATCTACAGAACATTTCACCCAAAAACAAAAGAATACACTTTCTTCTCGGCACCTCACGGAACCTTCTCCAAAATCGACCATATAGTCGGTCACAAAGCAAGCCTCAACAGATACAGGAAAATTGAAATCACTCCTTGTAACTTATCAGACCATCATGGAATAAAGCTAGGCTTCAACAGTAACAAAAACAACAGAGTGCTTGCAAAAACATGGAAACTGAACAACTCTCTCCTCAATGACCTCTGGGTCAGGGAAGAAATAAAAAAAGAAATTAAAGTCTTCTTAGAACTCAATGAAAATGAAGGCACAACATACCCAAACTTATGGGACACATTGAAAGCAGTGCTAAGAGGAAAGTTTATAGCTCTAAGTGCCTTCAAAAAGAAACTGGAGAATTCCTATACTAGCCACCTAAAAGAACACCTGAAAGAGCTAGAACAAAAAGAAGCAAACACTCCCAAGAGGAGCAGACGAGAGGAAATTATCAAACTCAGGGCTGAAATCAACAACTTAGAAACAAAAAGAACAATACAAAGAATCGACAAAACCAAGAGCTGGTTCTTTGAGAAAATCAACAAAATAGACAAGCCCTTAGCTAAACTAACTAAAAGGCAGAGGGAAAATACCCAAATCAACAAAATCAGAAATGAAAAGGGGGAAATAACAACAGACATTGAGGAAATCCAAAGAATCATTAGGTCCTACTTCAAAAACTTGTACTCCACAAAATTGGAAAATCTAAATGAAATGGATGATTTTCTTGATAGATTCCACCTACCAAGGTTAAATCAAGAACAGGTAAACAAATTAAACAGTCCTATAACCCTTAAGGAAATAGAAGAAGTCATTAGACGTCTTCCAACCAAAAAAAGCCCAGGCCCAGATGGTTTCAGCACAGAATTCTACCAGA
>CAJQZJ010001694.1:12290401-12329023 GCA_907164525.1 Lophiomys imhausi | reverse complement strand
TGATAACATAGAAGACTATTGTAGATTTTCTTGTTTGCTTTCTGGTCTTAATATAATTTATTTAATTATTATGTCATTAATATTTTTTCTGAGCACATGAAATCACTTTAAATGAGTATCTTACACTGCTGTTATGGCATTTTCTTAGTACTGTTTGTTCCAATAATTTTAATAACATCATTTTGAGAAGACTATGTTGTAAAAAACCATGGAAAGAAATGTGTCTAGTAGGATGTGTAACCCATACTACAAAAAGCAATTTGATTCTTATGCCCACACTAAGTATCATTTTCTAGATGTCAAAAAAATGTTGATTAATTTCTTAGTTTTAACTGCTCCATTAATGTATACTTGACCTCCTTAAAGCATGGTTTGGTATCATGAGCACAATATTCTTAGCAATATTAATGTTTATTTTCTAGCTTTCTCATAATAAATCAATCTTAACATACATATCCAATGTAATTTTGATCATATTTGGTTTTATTATACATGATTTTCTGTTTAGTGTTCTTATTCTTTGGACACATGCATTTGTATTTTATTTATGTGGAAAATGGATATAATTTTGCAAACATTAAATTGTATCTGTGACAGATGACATATTTCAGGACCAAGTTTCCTTTGCTCCATGTTCTTTTCACTTCTTACTCCCCCTACTATTCATTTGGCAGTGGCAGTTTTCCATTAAATTTACCATTAGTGTGATATTGGTATAGCTTAAGACAATATATTTATAAAATGCTTAATGCATAATCCCGTATTTGAAGCCTAATGCATAAATGCATAAATGACAAAGTACCCAACAACTCTTTTAGCTGAAAATCTTAACTTTTAGTTTATTTTAACTTTTAATTTGCATTATTTATCCTTATTATCTTGAATGTTACATAATTTCCTATTAGATCAATATGATGGACTTTGATTTGCTTTCTGGGATTTCAACAGTGATGTCTTATACATAGGGCATTTAGTTTTCAAGGCTTTGTTTGTTTGTGTTTTTAAATTTTATTTTATTTTATTTATCATTTTACTTCCCAATCATAGCCTCCTTCTTCCCCTCCTCTGGTCCCACCCTCCCACTCCCTTCTCCCAGCCCTTCTCCCCTTCTCCACAGAAAAGCAGAGCCTCATTTCCTGTATCATCCCACCTTGGCATATTAAGTCTCCTGAGGTATGAGCTCTTCCTTTTCCATTGAAGCCAGTAACCACAGCCCCTTTGAGGAGAAGTGATCAAAAAGCAGACCTCGTAGTCCTTGTCACAGACAATCCCCCATCCACTTGCTGGGGGCTCACATGATGACCAAGTTGCCCATCAATTACACATATGTAGGGGGTCTGGGATCAGTTAATGTATGCTCTTTGAAATGTGATTCAGATTCTGTGACCCCCCATGCACCTGGGTTAGTTTGATTCCGTTTGTCTTTTTGTAGAGTGCTTATCTCCTCCAGTTCTTTCTATCCTTCCCACCATTCTTCCACGAGATCCCCCTTGATCCGCCTAATGTTTGGCAGTGAGTGACAGCTTCTCTTTGGAGCTTCTGCTGCATGGAGGTTATCACAGGACAGTTATACTATGCTCCTGCTTTCTTTGGGTCTATGCATTGTAGTATGGTTATCCTGTACTAAATGGCTAGTATCCATAGTTTTTTAATATTAAAATCTTAAAATTTGAAATTTCTTCTGACCATAAGTTCAAATAAATAATTGTACTCTGATAAGGCCTGGCAAGAAAATTCAGCAGTGGGCTAATGCTGAGCACTGGGTAACCTGACATTAATCCTCAATGGGATCAAGTTAAAATCATTTCTCCAGTGTTTTTCTGTTCTTATCAGTCCATATTGGGTAATATACCATCAAAATTTGTGGCAAATTCTCTTATTAAATAGAGTATAAATATAGCTTAGAATAGTCTCCAAAGAACAGATTATTTTCTCTTCATTTCTCCTTCTCTTATTCTGCATTGCAACATATAATTTATAATTGGAAGAGTGTCTATTGCAATACTACCAGTTATGATGTCACAATGGATTGCAATTTGTGTCCTGAAAAAAAAAAAAACAACAACAGAATAAAATAGGTACTTGATGTAAAGTGTGTTCTAGTTAATTTCAGCAGGAATTTTAAATTCTGTATGTTCTTTAGATTTAGAAAAGTGCATTTGTCTACATGCAAGTTTCATACACTTGAAAGAAATTAGTCTGATTCCCTTTATTATCAGGACCTTCCATGTAATCTGGTAATAACTTTAGTCCTATGGTGTCCTAGAGATTGTTCAAAGGATCAATACAGGTATATGTCTTCATATATACACAGGTATATACACAGTTCTGAACTTATATACAGTCCACATATAGCAGTCACACAACTTTTTGAGTTCAATACAAAATATTTTATAATAAAAATAAGTATTAAACAATTCTGTATTATATAGGAGGATAAAACTGACTGTATATAAGTAAACCTTCCTGGAAATAATATTAGTAAATAAGTAGCAAAGGAATGCTGTAGGTGGACTGCAATCTGGAGGAGACAAGAGAACACTCAAACTGAGTAACACTGTGTATCATTCTAGACACAGTGTGCTAAATTCTGTAAGTTTATTTTCAGAAATAAAACATATCAATAACTTAATTTATCAGTTTACTTCTCCAGAATTTTTATGTTTATTTATTAATTTTTTAATATATTGCCTTTTCTCTGTGAGATCCTAGAATATGGAGCAGGTGATACTGTTTGTGTTGTTAGTATGCCCACTATTCTTTCTCAGAGATGGGAAACAAATAAAGAGCATAAAATGGTGTTCCAAACAACAAGTGCTACTGTGGCATTTTAGGAGAGGAAAAATATCAAGGTAACTCTTAATATCCCATTGAAATAGCCCTGGAGATAGATGTAAAAATTTTGTTCAAAGTGTTCCAGACTGGAAAGGAAACTAGCTGATGTTTAGAGAAATTTACAGACATCCTGCTCTATACTTTCTTCATTATTATGACCCACACCATTTAAAATTTCTATTCCTAAATCTGAGATTCAAGGATATTGCTAGCTAAAATTTCTATTGCATTTTATTTGGCCACAGCCAAACTTTTCCCTTTCCCCTATACAGTTTCTGTCTTGGTTTCTATGTAGCTCCAAATCCTAGGATTCTACATTTGTAAGTCAGGGTTTTCAGTTTCAAGCAGATGAAAGAAGTCAGAGCCTCAACTGTTGATAAGGATTCAAAGACAGGTTCCTCATGTTAAAAGCAGTTTCCTTTGGTAGTCAATGAAAAGAATGATGTGCGTTCAATGCACATCCTACCACGAACACCACCAAGCAGGCAATGCAATGTTACACTTCCTCAGAGTCAGCACAGAAAGAACATTGCTGATGACCAACAGTCAGTAGGAGGGCTTGAAGGTAGGCACATTGTAGCACATCACCATTAATTCATACTGAGATAAACTTCTGACTCTATAGGACTCTTCTGGTTTGGTTTAAGAATCCACAGAGGACGTTGCAGATTTGGAGTTCCTCCAAAATCAGTCTGAAAAGAAAATTTGAGCAGTCCAAAGTGGACCAACAGTGAAGGGGATCAGGAGTCCTTTCTATGTTGTCATTTTGTAGTATGCACTACTGAATTAGTACTGCTAGAAAAGCAGCCATGATTTTGTGGCACTAGTGACAGGAAGCATTATGCTAGAAAATTCAAAGGAAGAACAAAATCTAAAGATGTTTTCCTTGCAAAAATTGTTTCATCCATTATCAAATCCTACTATTTACATCCATTTAGTAATTTTACTTTTAAATTTTATTGATCTATATTAATTGTCCTTGACACTGGGTTTCGTTATGAAACTTGGTTTTAGTGTTTCATATTCTTTGATCATATTCACCTGTCATTCTTTCCATTTCCTCCCATTGCTGCTGTTGATCTACTTCCTCCTCCCTAAATTACCTGTTACAATTCTATGTGTGCTTTAAAAAAGTTTTCTTTCCACTCATGAGATAAACCATGTAATATATGTTTTGAGCTTCTTTTAACATGATGATCTCTGAATAAGTCACTTTTCTGCAAGTTATACAACTTTGTTCTTTATTATGTCTAACTACTACTACTCTACTGTGGATAAATACCTCATTTTCTTTATCCATTAATTTGCTGATGGAAACCTAGGCTGATTCTGTAACTTGGCTATCACAAATGGCTCTGCAGTACATATGGTGTCCTTTTGATTTTTTTGGAGACAGGGTTTCTCTATTTAATAGCCCTGAGTGTCCTGGAACTCACTTTGTAGACCAGGCTGGGATTGAACTCACAGAGATCCATCTGCCTCTGCCTCCCAAGTGCTAGGATCACCTGGCACACTTTTGATCTTAACCAAATAAGAAAGTCTAGATTTTCTATTATTTTGAATCATGTTACCCACATACAGGCCTTTTCTCTCTCTAGGCAGCTATTTCAGATATACAATTAAACCTTTTTTTTCTGGTTATTTTACTCAATCTACTTTTTGATAGTTGTTAAAATTCTATCATTTTTCATTACTTACAACTCTTCAAATATTACTGAAAACACATCAGACACAACTTCAGTCATTTGAACTTTTACTTCTCACCAACTCTGAAGTCCGAAACTTAATCTACTACAACTTCAGTTCTCATGTCCTTCAGCTTTCTGAAACCATTTGTTCTCCCCTTTAAAGATTGTCTTCCATGGCAACCCACAAGCACTCAATCCTACACAAAGTATTGTAGGAAACTAAGGAAGGCTAAGAATGGGAGAGATAGCCTTCCCTAGAGAAGAGCACATCTATCAGTTATACAGTGCCAGTCAGCTCTGGTAGAATTACACAGACCAAAAGGATATATTTAGGAATATATATGTACTCATGTGTATATATATATATATATATATGCAATGGGGGAGTGTGGGGAAGTGGGTGGGAGGGTGGGACTGGGAAGAGAGCAGGATGAGGGGTTGCAAATGGGATGTAAAATAAATAAATTAATGAAAAAATATATCAATTAATCTTTAAATAAATAAATTACAATTAACAAATAACAAATAAACATAAATAAGTCAATGAAAAAATCAATCTTTAAAAAAATAAATTAATGACGAAAGAGGAACTGAACTTGAAGGAGAGTATGAGGGATGTTTGGATGTTTTTCAGATGGAGAGAAAGAAAGGAACACTTAATTCAATTATAATCTCAAGAAAGAATGAAAAAAGGAAGAAGAAGAAAGAAGGGAGAAAAAGAATCCACCAATCCACTTATATAGACTTTTCCTAGAAAATCCTTATTCAGTCTTTTAAACCCAGTTTGTTCTCAAAGCTTTTAGTAATCTCTTCAGACCAGCTCAAAAGAAATTAAAAGTTCTCATTCAATGATTAATGAGCATAATTCTTTGACTACCGATGGGAGCCTGTTATACTGGAGTCTAAACCTAGAGGGTAGGCTATTCCTCATTCATCCTTATATCTTCATCAAATATTAGTGCCTACTGAAACTTTTAGAACAAATATAACTTGAAAGGTTGTAACGTGGTCAAATATGTTGTATATGTGTATAAAATTTCAAAGACGTATTAAAAGTCCATTAAATAATTTAATTCTTATATGATTTTGTTACCCATAAAATAGCTATTAATATCTATTCATATTACGAGTTCATAATGTTTAGACACATAAATATTATAACATGAAATATTCATTCATAATTTACTTTTTAAAAAAATTTCCTTTTTCTGTAACATATTAAAATATTAAGAAGAGACTTTCAGAAAACTAGTACACCTAAAGATTTTCCTGTTCCAGAGATTTTCTTAATTTTATTTTTGTAGTAAAAAAATTCAAAACAGTCAATGTGTGTAACTGATAAATATATGTGTGGTATTACATACGTTAAAATTTTACATATGAATCATAGAAGTTATGGAAAGTATTGTCTATAATTTGATTACTTTTGAATGCAGAAAATTATTTACTATTTTTCCAATACTGTATAGCATAAAGTTATTGAGATAGAAGGTGAACTTTAGCAAAAGGAGGAAAAAGAGTTTTATTACTTGACCTAAAACTTTTACAGTAAAAGCAGAATTTGTCATGGTGCTATTCATAAACTAACTCAACTATTTATTTAAATATCCAAAAGTCATTTTGTGTATTTTCACTATGTCCTTCATCATCTTTTTAATTTTTATATAAATATATGTACAAAAATATTATAGGATAAAATACTCACAGATTATTATTTTTCTCATAAGATTATTACAATGAATTAAATAAAAACAAAATGTTATCAATTAAAATTCAAATTTCAAATTTCACATTGTTTTAACAGTAAAATATGCATTTGTTCACTTTTTAGTCATTAGTTTTAAAGGGATAATTGAGTAAATCTTAGGAGGTGATTATTATGAAAGGTTTGGGGATTTCTATTTTCATGGTTCCAATGGCTATGACTACAATGTTAATCTTTGAAAAATATTTTGCTGCTATTATTTATGTGAAAGCATGTGAATAAATAAAACAAACTTTGAAAATTGCCCATTTTGTTTAGGAAGAACAAGCCTGATAGTCATGATCATCCATTTCATTTGTATTTAGAAAGAATTTGTGCTAAGGGTGCTAAAATCTTTAATAAGTTCTATATTAATGAAAAAGTCCCTCAAATTGTTCCAAGGCAATTTTATTAGAATAAGGATGAGCTAGTTCTGCCTTTCTTGCTGCATCCCTTGGAAGTTACTGTTCACTCTAATGAAGGACAAAGAATCCTATCCTCATGCTCCTCACAGCTCTTTTTATTGTGCAATCTTTTCTGTCAGTAATATGACTTCAGGATGAAATAGGCACAAATAATAGAAGGAGGAAGATAGAAAAAGAGAAGAGAACTAAAGAAGTGAGCTGACTGACAGAACAGGTGGAACGAGACCCAATCCTCCAAACACCAAGATTCACATACTGTCACCTCAATCAATAAAAGTGATTGCTACAGAAACAGCAACTTTAGAATTACACTACCCATGTATTGCTTAATCCTGTCCCTATTTCCAGTTTTGTCCCAGGTATATTTTTCCTCACATAAATAAATAAATGTGCAGAAACAATCTCACTCTCTTTTTTGTTGCAACACATTAAATTTTTATTTAAATAATCTCATCCTTCTTAGAATGCAAGCATGCCCACTTGAGTAATTGAGAAGAGCAAGTCACAAAAAGTATATCTACATATATTTTAAGTTAATTTCAGTGCTTTTGGTAGCTAACCTAGATATGGCACTGATTGTCATTGTTCTGCAGGAGAGTATAGAGTGAGTGTGATTGGTCAAGAGAGATAATACTGCTAACTGTCTAACAAAGTAGGCTTAAATGCACAGGGCAGTAACTACTTTTCTATAATTGAAATCTCCCCAAGCAGATGCAGCTCTGGTGATGCTGGAAAACAACCACACTTGTTCAGAAGCATCATTTCATAATTTTCCTTTTTGCTGAAGATCACAGAGTGCCAAATATTACCTCTTGCCTACTTGTTCCTGCACAAAATTATATTGCTCTGAACCTATTTCTCATGCTGCTCTGTTATTGACTTGATTCAGGAAATGGTATTCTTGTAATGGCACAGTCTGAGCTCTCAAGGAGTCCCTGGTGCCTTTTCAATTATTTCTGTTAAAAATAAGGCTCTGCTTCTTATGGGGAGAAATTTTTAAATTTTATCTGAGGAGCACATAGCAGCTGATAAATCACTGACTGAAAAAACAACCATACAGAAACAGTGACTTCGAAGCCAAGCCGTCTTTTGAAAATTCAATAAAGAACCACAAAAATATAATCCTTCAAAAGAGTTGAATTTTTCTGAGTCATTTTTATTAAGAAAATGAAAGGAAATGAAATAGATCCTTTCTACAAAGTCAAAAATAATCTTTCCAATTTGATTACTACTGATGACCTTCTCCAAAGGCCATCCCGAAACCTGAAGGATTAAAGAAAGGTAATGTGGCCCAAGAACTTATCTCTGCTGTACAGAGTTGTCGTTCTACAATCGAATTACCACAAGCAAAACTCCTTCATGAGTGAATCTTTCATAGGGCATTTACTTCTATAACAGCAAGTCTTCAAGGACAGAACCTTTTTCTGGCTTCCTGTGGCATTAGTAGGACAAATTTTGGGCACTGAAATATGGAGATAGGGAAAGTTGGACATTTTAGGACACAGAGTCTGATTTCTGATGTTGTCATATTTTACAGTTTTCCTTGCTCATAAGACATACAAAATGCTAAGACTGACTAGTTATAAATGGGTGAACAGCTGGACTGTGCTTGCTGATTTGATTTGAAATATCTGCTTCCGTAAATTGCATTAGACCAGTTGAATGGGAGTGGAAAGTCATGGCTTTTGTTGAATAAGATGGAATCAATATTGCCTAAATATTTTATTGATGCCACATATACCGTTATATTATAAGACTACTTTTTTGAATTTAAAAAGATGTCAGCTGTTTCCATACATCCTATTGTCTCAGTGTTCATGTTTGATGAGTTTACAGTTATTTGAATGTTGAATTTAATAGGAACATAAGAATGTCGCAGTAGATTTCTTAATAATTCCAAACCACAGTTCTGATTTTGTAGTGTGATGATAGAAACAGCAGAGGAAGATTACTGCGCTATTCTATATTCTTTAAACTCTGTACAGAACTATTCATAGCCAACAGTGAGATAATTAGCAATTCAAACAGTTGCCTTATAAAAGCAAATTTTAAAAATACTATATAATATTTTCTTCCTTCTCTAAAGGAAAAAAAATTGAAGAACATTAATTTCAACAAGACTCAATTGCAAATCTGAGCTTTCTTTAAACTCCAATAATTCTCTTATGTATTGGGATCCAAACTATTCATTTGTTTAGATAGTTAAAACAGCTAATTGTCTCCTCTCTTGTTTATTGGCCAGCTTATTTAATAAGTTTAAAGTGAAAGTGAATCTTTCTGAGTGCAAAGCATTAGAACATTGACATAAAAATATTAAACAAAGAAAATATAGAATAACAATAAGAAATTGAGTTCTATTGCTATTAAATCTGAATATAAAATGCAAATGACTATAAGGCCTGACATAAGATATTCCTTTATCCTTCCTTCTTCCAGATTCATGGCTCACAATAAAACATGACAGGGAAGGAGCAAATAAAGGAGTGACAACTAACATGAAAGACCTTATGAAAAGATCGTACAAGCTTCCTAAAATACATACTTACACATATAGAGAAAGAATTTAAGTAATAATGGGGCAACAAAGCCCAGTGCCAGAAATGGGTTGCCTCTTTTTCTTTTGCTTATATTTCAGATTCATCACTTAAGCTGTATGGCAAGTCTTTTTGTTATGCAAACATCTAAGTTGCAAATATCTAAGTTCCCTATCACAGTACAAAACTACCAGGCATATTTCTTTGTCTTCTTTGAATAGTCAATTCAAAATGATAACTGGTTTTTATTAGTGGCTATGAACAGCATATGCTGAAATATTGTGTATTATTTGTTCTGATCTTCCTGTGAAGTATAACAGAAATTATGATGCCACATGGTTTGCCATATAGTGAGTATTAACACACTATACTGTCCTTTTTTATTTCCATTATGATTAACTAATCTTTTTGTCAACACTACTGATCCTCCAGAAAGCCAGATTCTCTCATCTGAGATAACAGTGTATCTGCAATTCCAGTACGCAGTGTTGTTTGGCATCTTTTTGGTATATCACACAGATCCTTCCTTCTGAACAAGCCTTTCATTTACAAAGCATCTGTAGATGGCTGACAGATCTTTAACGGATTCTGCGGAAGTCTATCATTTACTTAAGTTCTCCAATGAGTTACCCTTAGTCTCATCATATGTTATCTCTGAATAGAGTGTTCTATTTACATCTGTACCAGTTCCAGCTTCACTTAGTATTTTTTCTTGTACAAAAATAGTGAGGCAATGAATTTATACAATGCTCACAGGTTCTTCAATGGGAATGGGTGCTGCATCTTTGTAGTTGTGACTCTTTGTCAGTGTGCATTCACATCCATGTAAAAATCATTTCAATGTCAATAAACTCTGTAATTTGGAAAGTCTAAATTATGAATTTCTGGGTTATGTTGCACAGTTTTTTATTGAACATGATCAGTCATGGACCTCATCCTCTTTCTTTCTGTCTCTGTCTCTATCTCTGTCTCTGTCTCTCTCTCTCTCTCTCTCTCTCTTTCTTTTTTTGGTTTTTCAGGACAGAGTTTCTCTGTGTAGCCCTGGCTATTCTGGAACTTACTCTGTAGACCATGCTGGCCTCAAACTCACAGTCTGCCAGCCAGGTGCTGGGATTAAAGACATGCACCACGACGCCCGGTTCTCATCCTGTTTTCTAAATAAATTTTCACTAAATCCTTCTACATATAAATAAATCCACATATATCTTATTTCCATCATTGGCCATTTAATATATTAACTAGGAGAGTAGGAGAAAGAATACCAATCTTCTATAATAATAATAAATTATGAGTAGTGTTACATATAAATAAGAAGGCTAAAATGATCTTAATTACCAATCATTTTCTCTACTCTCATAATAGCAGTCCAGGATTACTGCAACCTGACATAACTTCTGTTTTCCTCCTAGGAAACCTTTCCATATATGCCTTAGGCTTTTGATTCACACTCTTCCTTCAACCAAGTGAATTGATACTTTGCAATTGAACATCTTCCTTAGGGTTATAGGACAATGCTAGGCATTCAGATTTTAATTATATATTTATAGTCATTCATCACAATTCATCTTTTACTTGATTTTTGAATATTTTAATAAATAAGTATGCATTAGAGAAAATGTATGTAAAATAGACTATACCATTTACAAATAACTCTGTGATGACATTCAACTTATTCACAGTGTTATATAACCACTGCATCTTCAAAACACTGTTTCTCAAAATTTTCAGAAATGGCCACATTTCCATACTTATTAAGTGTTTGCTTGGTCTGAGAATCATTCATAGGCTTCCTCAGCTAGCATCTACACTCTTAGTCTGTGCTTTGTATTTATGACATTGCTATAGTTTTTATACTTTATACACGTTGCATCATGCAGTATGTATTATTTTGTGCCACATATTTCCTAGTTATGCTTGTCAAAGAATGAGTAAGATTTAATATTTATCAATACTTCAATTTATAGCTATGTAATTTTCTTTTTTTCATTTATTTATCAATTCTAGTTACATCTCAATGTACCCTCCTTCCTCCCCTCCTGGTTCTACCCTCCCAGCCTCTACTCCATCCCCCACTTTTATTACTCTTCTGGTATGGGGTCCCCACACATAGCAGCCCCACTCAATTCACATTAGGGCTAAGAGCTTCTTCTTGCTCTGGGGCCTAACATGGCAGCACCACTAGGGTAAAGTGTCCCGCTAACAGGTAACAATGTCCATGGCTACGAATACCCCTACCCTGCTACTGCTAGGGTATCTCTGTGAAGACCAAGTTACCTATCCATTATATTTGTATAGGGGTGTCTAGGGCTAGTCTAAGCTTCTTCTTTTTTTGGTTAGTGTTTCAGTCTCTATATGTTTCTAGGGGCCTAGCTTGGCTGGTTCTGTTGATCTTCATAGGTCGTTCTTGTCTCCTCTGGGTCTCTCTATTCCTCCTCCCTCTCTTGTATAGGACTCCCAGAGCTCCAACTAATGTTTGTCTGTGTGTTGCAGCATCTTTTTTGATTAGCTGCTGGGTAAAATTTCTGTTAGGTTAGTTATGCTATTTCCTGTTCCTTTGGATCTGTCAGTTGTAGGATAATTATCCTGTACTATATGGATAACAACCAGTTATAAGTGAATGTAAGCCATGTGTATCTTTCTGGATCTCGGTTAGCTTACTCAGGATGAACATTTTTAGTTCCATTTATTTGGTTTCCAATTGCATTATTTCCTTGCTTCTGATAACTGAGTAGTATTCCATTGTGTAATGTATCATAGGTTTTTTTTTCCATTCTTATGTTGAAGGGCATCTGGGTCGTTTCTCAGTTTTTACAATACTGAGATACTAGCTATTACAATAAATACAATACTAACTATTACAAATAAAGTTGTTATGAACATAGTTGAGGCAATGTTCTTGAAGTCTGGTGAAGAATCTTTTGGATATATGTCCAGGAGTGGTATTGCTGGATCTTGAGGTAGAATTATTCCTAGATTACTGGAATATTGCCAGATGGATTTCCAAACTGATTGTACAAGTTTGCACTCCCACCAGCAATAGAAGAGTGTTCCCTTTTCTCCACATCCCCATCAGCACATGCTATCTTTTGAGGGTTTGATCTTGGCTATTCTGTTTTGTGTGAGATAGAATCTCAGAGTTGTTTTGAGTTGCATTTCTCTGATGACTAAGGATGTTGAACATTTTTTTCAAGTGTCTCTCAGCCACTAGAGACTTCTCTTTGTGAATTCTTGGTTTAGCTCTGTACCTTATTTTTTGATTGGATTTTTTGGTTTCTTGGTGTTGAATTTCCTGAGTTCTTTGTAAATTTTGGATATTAGCCCTCTGTCAGATGTGGGGATGGTGAAGAACTTTTCTGAATCTGTAGGTTGCCATTTTGCTCTAATGACAGTATCCTATGCCTACAGAATATTTTCAGTTTTATAATGTCCCATATTTTGATTTTGGTCTTAGAGCTTGATCTATTGGTATTCTGTTCAGGAAGTTGTCACCTATGCTAATGAATTTGAGGCCTTTTCCCACTTTCTCTTCTATTAGATTTAGTGTGTCTGGCTTTATGTTATGATCTTTGATCCACTTGGACTTAAATTGTGTGTAAGATGATAAATATAGTTTTTTTGCATTCTTCTAAGTGTTGACATCCAGTTAGACCAGCACCATTTGTTGAAGATACTTTCCTATTTCCATCATATTGTTTTGACTTCTTGGTCAAAAATTAAGTGACCATATATGTGTGGATTTCTGGTTCTTTGATTCAATTCCATTGGTCCACTGGTCTGTTTCTATACCAGTACCATGCTGTTTTTATTGCTATTGCTCTGTAGTATAGCTTGAGACCAGAGATGGTGATACCTCCAGATATTTGTTTTTCTGTTTCTATGTTGTTTGTTTTTATTTCTTTTGTACAGAATTAATTTAGCTAGTCTGGATTTTTTGTTTTTCCATATGAAGTTAAGAATGTTTCTTTCAAAGTCTGTGAAGAATTGTGCTGACATTTTGATAGGAATTGGACTAAATCTGTATATTGCTTTTGGTAGGATTGCCATTTTTATTATGTTAATTCTACCTATCCATGAGCATGGAAGATCTTTCCATCTTCTGATATCCTCTTCAATTTCTTTCTTCAGGGATTTGGAGTTATTGTTATACAGGTCTTTCACATACTTTATTAGAGTTATCCCCAGGTATTTTATATTATTTGTGGCTATTATGTAGGGTGTTATTTCCCTAATTTCTTTCTCAGCCCATGTATCTTTTGTGTAAAGAAAGGCTACAGATTTTTTGAATTAATTTTGTAACCAACCACCTTGCTGAAGGTATTTATCAGTTGTAGGAGCTCTCTGGTGGAATTTTAGGGTCATGTATGTATGTTGTCATATCACCTGAAAATAGTAATACTTTGACTTCGTCCTTTCGAATTTATATCTCCTTGATCTCCTTTAGTTGTTCTACTGCTCTGGATAAAACTTCAAGTACTATGTTGAAGAGATATGGAGAGAGTGGGCATCCTTGACTTGTCCCTGGTTTCAGGGGAAATACTTTAAGTTTCTCTTCATTTAATTTGATGTTGGCTACTGGCTTGGTGTATATCACCTTTATTATTTGTAGGTATGGTCCTTGTTTGCCTACTTTCTCCAGGACTTTTAGCATGAAGGGGTGTTGGATTTTGTCCAATGCTTTTTCAGCGTCTAGCGAGATGATCATGTGTTTTTTTTTCTTTCAGTTTGTTTATATGGTGGATTATGTTGATGGAATTTCATATGTTGGACCATCCTTGCATTCCTGGGATGAAGCCTACTTGATCATGCTGTATGACACTTTTGATATGTTCTTTGATTCAGTTTGCAAGTGATTTATTCAGTGTTTTTGTTTTTATCTATGTTCAAGAAGGAAATTGGTCTGAAATTCTCTTTGTTTATTAATTTTGGGTATTAAGGTAACTGTAACCTCATAGAATGAGTTTGGCAGTATTCCTTCTGTTTCTGTTTTGTGGATAAGTTTGAGGAGTAATGGTATTATTAGCTCTTCTTTGAAGGTCTGGTAGAATTCTGTACTGAAACTATCTGGCCCTGGGCTTTTTGTTGTTGTCTCCAAGAATTTAATGACTGCTTCTGTTTCCCTAGGGGTTGTAGGACTGTTTAATTTGTTAACCTGATCTTAATTTAATTTTGGTACATGGACTCCTTCAAGAAAATTGTCCATTTTGCTTAGGTTTTCCAGTATTATGGAGTATAGGGGTTTTTTATGTTTATTTATTATTTCTGTTTACATCTCCTTCACAGTTCCCTTGTCACACCCCTCCCAGTTCCACCTTCCCATTCTCTACTCCCTCTCCCACCCATCCCACTCCTCTGATGTTGAGTGTCCCTTCATATCAGCCCCTGTCAATTCAACAGTCATATGAGGGCTAAGAGCTTTCTCTTGCACTGGGGGCCTACATGGTAGCACCCCTAGGGCAAATTTTCCCATTAACAGGCAACAAAGTTTAAGTTCCTGATCTTTTTAGTGTCTTGGTTATAGGATAGTTATCCTGTACTATATGGCTAACATCAAATAAAAGTGAGTAGATACCATGTGCATCTTCCTGAGTCTGGGTTAGCTCACTCAGGATGAGCTTTTCTAGTTCTGTCCATTTGGCTGTGAATTGCATGATTTCCTTGTTTCTGAGAGCTGAGTAGTATTCCATTGGGTAAATGTACCATAATTTTTTTTTATTTCTTCAGTTGAAGAACATCTGGGTTGTTTTCAGTTTCTAGATATTACAAATAAGGCTGCTGTGAATGCTGTGAACATCGATGAGGATATGTCCTTGTGGTTTATGAGGAATCATTTGGGTGGATACCCAGAAGTGGAATGGCTGGGTCTTGAAGTAGGGCTTTCCAAGATTTCTAAGATATCACCAGACTGATTTCCATAGTGGTTGTACAAGCTTGCATTCCCACCAGCAATGGAGGAATGTTCTCCTAACATCACAACCTCACCAGCATGTGTTATCATTTGAGTTTTTGACCTTAGCCATTCTGACAGGTGTCAGATGGAATCTCAGTCATCTTGAGTTGCATTTCTCTGATGATTAAGGATGTTGAGCATTTCTTCAAATGTCTCATTGCCATTAGAGATTCCTTTGTGAATTTTGAGTTTAGCTTTGTTTCCCATTTTTGTTTGGATTATTTGGTTTCTTGCTGTTTAATTTCATGAGTTCTTTATACATTTTGGATCCTAGCCCTCTGTCAGATGTGGGGGTTGGTAAAGATGTATTCCCAGTCTGTAGGTTGTCATTTTGTTCAAATTATACTGTCCTTTGCCTTACAGAAGCTTTTCAGTTTCATGAGGTCCCATTTATTGATTGTTGGTCTTAGAGCCTGAGCTATTTGTGTTCTGTTCAGGAAGTTGTCACCTATACCAATGAGTTTGAGGCTTTTCTTCACTTTCTCTTCTATTAGATTTAGTGTGTCAGCCTTTATCTTTTTTTGATCTTATAATTGCCTTTATTATTAATTCCTTTTCTTTTATTGAAAAGAGATTCTTTTTTTAATTTTCCTCTTAGACTTTTATTTTTTAATTTTTTAAATATTTATTTATTACTTCAGGCTACATCTCTTTCACAGTGTCCTCTTTCCACCCCTTCACAATCCTGCCCTCCCAACCTCTATCCCCTATCCCTTCCATCATACTCTTCTGGAGTGGAGTGTCCCTACATAATAGTCCCCCGCCCCATTTCAGCAGTCTTATGAGGGCCAAGAGCCTCCTCATACCCTGGGTGCCTACAAGGCAGCACCACTAGGGAAAAGTGTCTCATTGACTAGAAAAAAAGTCCATGTTCATGTTCCCTTTGGTGCATTGGTTGTAGTATAGTTATCCTGAATTATGGCTAAAATACGATTATAAGTAAATAGATGTCATGTGCATCCTTCTGAGTCTGGGTTAGCTCACTAAGGATGAGCTTCTCTAGTTCCATCCATTTGGCTGCAAATTGCATGATTTCATTGTTTCTGATGGCTGAGTAGTATTCCATTGTGTAGATGCACCACAGGTTTTTAATCCATTCCTCGCTTGAGGGACATCTGGGTTGTTTTCAGTTTCTAGCTATTACAAATAAAGCTGATATGAACATAGGTGAGGAAACTTCCTTGTGATTTGGTGAGGAATAATTTGGATGTATACCCAGAAGTGGTATAGCTGGGTCCCAAGGCAGAACTATTCCAAGTTTTCTAAGATATTGCCATCAGGCTTTATCTTAAGGTCTTTGTTCCACTTGGACTTAAGTTTTGTGCAAGGAGGTAAGTATGGGTCTAATTTCATTCTTTCACATGTCAACATTCAGTTAGACCAGCACCATTAGTTGAAGATGCTGTCCTTTTTCCATTGTACAGATTTGGCTTTGAAGTAAGATCTAAAGATTCTTCAGATTTCCTTAATATCTGTTGTTTTCCTCCCTTTTCAATTCTGATTTTGTGGAGTTTGATATTTTCCTCTGCCTTTTAGTTAGTTTGACTAAGGCTTTGTCTATTTTGTTGATTTTTCTAAAAAAAACAACTTTTGGTTTCATCGATTCTTTGCATTGTTCTTTTTGTTTCTAAGTTATTGATTTCAGTCCTAGGTTTGATGATTCCTGCTGTCTGCTCTTCTTGGGAGTGTTTGCTTTCTTTCTTTCTTTCTTTTTTTTTTTTAGAGCTCTCAGTTGTGCTGTTAAGTTGCCAATATGAGTTGTCTCCAATTTCTTTTTGAAGGCCCTTAGTGTAACGAACTTTCCTCTAAGCACTGCTTTTATTCTGTTCCATAGGTTTGGGTATGTTGTGTGTTCATTTTCATTGAATTTTAGGAAGTCTTTGTTTTCCTTCTTTATTTGTTCCCTTCCCAGGGGTCACTGAGTAAAGAGTTGTTCAGTTTCCATGAATGTGTAGGTTTTTGTTATTTCTGTTTTTGTTGAAATTCAGCTTTAATCTATGGTGATCTGATAAGATGCAAGAGGTTATTTCAGTTTTCTTGTATTACCTGAAGCTTGCTTTGTGATCAATATGGTTAATTTTGGAGAAGGTTCTGTGAGGTGCTGAGAAGGTACATTCTTTTGTGTTTGGGTTGAAAGATTCTGTAGATCTTTCTGTAGATATATGTTAGATCCGTTTGGTTAATGACCTCGGTTAGTCTCATTTCTCTGTTTGGTTTCTGTCTTGATGACCTGTCCATTGGTGTGAGTGCGGTGTTGAAGTCATTTCTGGTGTTTACACTGATATTTATCTGTCATCTTTCATAAATTATAGTGCTATGAAATTATTACATAAAAATCTCTTTTCATTTGTTTGGAATGTTTATCTGGAAATGCAATTGTTGAGCCACACATTAATATTATGTATAAATTTTTGAGGAATTGTCATATTTTCTCAGCATATTTTACATTCTCACTAACAGTATATGTTTGTACATCCCAGCTAACACATTTTACTAATTAATTGAGTTAAGCTAGTGAATCAATTCATTGACATCCTAGTGGATATGAAATGCCACATCATTCTGACTTTAATTTATATTTCTTATGTAATGATGCTGAATATTTTTCTTATAGATTTTTAGCTATTTGCAAGCACTCTTGAGAAATATTTCTGTTTTATTCATTTCTTTTGTGAGAAGGTGATTATCTCTCTAGTTGCAGAATTCTTTATACATTGGATGCAAAGACTTTGTACACTATATATGATTTATAGTCAAATGCTCCATTGCCTTTTCAGTGTGTTCATAATGTCTCAGGATAAATAAAATCACCAGTTTTTCATTTATTTTTTGAATCCTTTTACTGTTATAGCTGAGATTCCAGTATCATAAAAAAGTATCCCTCCTTATCTTTTCTTCTGAGAGCTTCTGGTTTTAGCCATAATATTAAGGTTGTTGATCTATTTGAATAAATGTGTAGGTGTTATGAGTTAGGACTTCTATTTATAGATTAGGATAGCTCTCAACTTTTATCACATAAAGTCCTCTATGCAATAGATGATGGTAAATTGATGGAGATGTAACCTGAAGTAATACATAAACATTAAAAAAAGAAAAAAAGAGATACTTGTAACTGATAAAAGGACAGAGAATATGTGGCCTAACTCCTTAATGGGACATCTATCTAAAAGCTCATCCATAAAGGGCTTGGGGAACATCACAGGAGAGAACTGGAAAAATTAAAAGACCAAGGGATTCAGAGAGACTGCTGCAAAACACTGCCTTCTGAAAATGAAAGGGCTGCTCTACTTCTGAACTCATAGTGGCTTTAGTTGCCCTCAGAAGACCTGCAGAATAGCAAGTCATTCAAAATTTCAGCATGGAAGAGAAATGAGCTCATGAAGTTCTACCACTAGTGGAGGAGCTATTGGCAGTTGATGGCTTTTAGAGATGGGAGAGTCAGTTTACTCAAGGATGTGGTCTCTGGGAGGTTACTCATGCTCCAGTGTATGACCTTTTATGATGCACATATAAGCAGCACTCATTGTGTTCAGTGGGTTGAAATAGGACATGAAATTGGACATGGCTTGAGGAGGAGACAGTGGGAGTTGAGCATTGTATTGAAAAAAAATGCTGATTCATTGTTAGTAGGAATGTAAACTGGTACCCCACTATAGAAACTCATGTGGATGATTCTCAAAACTGAAAAAGAACTACCATAGAGGGCTGGAGAGACTGGTCAGTGGTTAAAAGCCCTTACTTCTCTGACAGAGGATATGAGATCATTTTTCAGCACTTAGGTTTTCAAAAGCCTATGACTTCTGCTCCAGGAGGATCTAATTCCTATGTTCTCCTCAGGTACCTATACTCTCATGAGTATACCAAAGCAGGCACACACATACAGACGTGTGTGTGTGTGTGTGTGTGTGTGTGTGTGTGTGTGTGTGTGTGAGAGAGAGAGAGAGACAGAGACAGAGAGAGACAGAGAGAGACAGCAAGACACAGACAGAGACAGAGACAGCGATAGACTACAAAATAAAATAAACATTTAAAAAGAAAAAAAAAAGATAGCTAACATATGACCTAACTTGGACCATTCCTAAGCATATAGCAGAATGTCTCAAAGTCAGCATATCACAGACATATTTGAAACTCCTTGTTCATTGCTGCTTTATTACAATGGGCCAAAAATTGTAATCATCCTAGACATCAATCCACACATTAATGGATAATGAAAATGTGGTGCATATAAAATATGGATTTTTATTCAGCCATAAAGAAAACTCAAATTATGAAACTTGAAGGGAAATGGGTGGACCTGTAAAATAACATATGCAGGAAGATAATCAAGGCTCAGAAAGAAAGTTACTGTTTGTTCTCTTTTTTATGAAGATACTAGTTTCTAATTTTAATATATGCCTTTATGTGGGAGACATAGTAGGGAGCAGTCAAAGAAATAAAAAAGTGTTTATGAGAAGAAAAACTAGAATTTTTAAAGAAGGTTTGGGGAAAAGGGTAAGATATGTGGTGTGAAAATATAAGGAACAATATTGGGAGAAGAAGGATACAAGTGACAGGGGCAGTGAGATGAATGAAAGGAGCAGGTGAGAGGGAAGGATTTCCCTCCCAATAATAAGAACCTATTGAAACATCATAGAAATCCATTTACTCTGTGTGCTTATTTAAAATGAAATAAAATTTAAAGATAAGTGGAAAATTAAGAATACATTGTTGGGAAAATTCATACTGATTCCCACAAGGAGTATAATTAGTTACTCCAGGCTTTTGGATGAAACTAGAGATGGCTTAGCTCAAGGTAAAGTGTTGTAGCTTAGGAAATAGTGTTAACAATTATTAAGAGTATAATAGTGGCCTATTAAAAACCTGAATTCTAACAGCAACGGTTTCAAAATTGCCCACCTAGTCTTTCTCTCTACCAGATGTTAACTTAACAGTATCCAAGAGGGATTTTATAATAATTCTCTATGACAGTTACCATACCATTGGTTGCCAGTGGAAGAGTGAATTATAAGATTAGGCTAATGAGATTGTTAATGGTTAAAGCACTTTCTGCTTGGCCTAAAGACATGTGTTCAAACCCTAAGACTCACGTGATTGGATGAAAAAGCCAATTCTGGCAAGTTTACCTCTGACCTTGACAAGCATACCAGAGTCCCCAACCCAACAAAGTAAGTAAATGAAATAAATCATTTTTCAGAGGATTGTGAGGCATATAATTAGATGGGATCCAAAAAAAAATCCAAAATGAAGAAGTAGAAAAAAAAATAACAAAAGTAACATAGCCACTGGAGTTATCATTAGAACACATAAAAAATTATAATAAATATCTTATGAAAATGGTGGAATAATTTGCCAGGGAGCTATAATTAATAAAAAATGAAATGGATGTATGAAAATAGATAAACTTAAAAATATATATGATGCTTTTTAAACAGAAAATCAATTAATTATTACTTATAAATATGTTTAAATTAAAGTGAAACAAGAAAAATAGTACATAAAAAAGGAAACTAAAAAAACATATGGCAGAATAGTTACACACACACACACACATATATATATATATATATATATATATACTATATATACTGTATATTGAAATTATCAAGGACAAGGATGATACTTTCTTTCTCTTGGAAACTCTGAATCCTCAACCATAACTTTAAAACTTTGTTGTGTCGATGTAAAATTCAAAATTTGAGACAGAAAATAACCTCCTAGAATTTGAAGGGACAAATAGTTATTTTAGTTTAATGTTCCTAGAAATATTTAGAATATATGAATATTAATTTCTGTAAATTAGAGGATTTTTTCATTCTCTGATAACATGCACCAGTCTACAACTCTAACTTATAAAGACAAGATTGAGAATTGGCATTTTGAGGCACTATGTTAACAAAAAATATTTTGTATGGATTTCAATAGAGAATAATAGACCTATATAGTACTACCATACCATGTGATAATTTTTAGAATTTTGTTTAGTGACTCATGGCTACAAAGTAATGAAGTAGCTTCAGAATATTATTTTATGTTAGAATGCAGTAACAAGTTCTTAGTCCATTTTATGTATACTGAAGCTAGCCGCTGTGTAAAATAGTGGTGTTATTTGGCCTATACTTTGGGGCCTGTGAAAAGAAGTCCAGTAAAATTATATGTTTAGCTGTGAGGATCCTCCTATGATATCACAGCACAATAGGTGGAACAATGACAGAAACATATGTGAAGAGAGAATTTATGCTGAGATAGGGAAACAGAAGCTGCCCAGTCTGCTCTTTCTGTATTGACTAGCTCTTTTTTAAACTAATCACATTTCCTAAGGACCATATTAACTCCAGAAAAGGGCCATACCCCCAATGACCTAACCATGTCCCATCAGATCCAATTCATAGATATTTCACAACATTTTAAAACTGAGGACCAACTTTATATCACATGGCACTTCCTGATACAGTAACTGAGACAGTAAATCTATTCCTGTGAGAATACATTTCTTTTTTTTCTTTTTCTTTTTAATAATTTATTTTTTATTTCTTCAAGTTACATCTCAATCACAATCCCCTCCCTACTCCTCCCTCCAGTCCCACACTTCCACCCTCCTCCCCCTCAACCCCCCATCCTCTCCCCTTCTTTTTTTTTTTTTGTTTAGTTTAAGGTATTTCTTTTTCCCCCCAACAGCTCTCCCTTTCAATCCAACAGATGGTTCTTTTTCTTGTAACTATAAATACAATATAAAACAACAGAAATAAATAGGTCACAATTATAAGAGTTATATGGCTTAGCATACATTCCCAATGTCCAGTCCATATGTATTTGGCACCTGACTTTAACATTCTACTATCTAACCATCTCCATGAGTTTAAAGTTCTATATCTAACTCAGCTTTCATACTAACTTGCCTCACAAGTTTAAAAATATCCTAGATCGAGAACACCCTCTTGATTCCTAAACAACTCAAAATTTAACTATGAGACTCTAGCTATCTGTTCTTCAACCACCTCAGAGACCTGAGAGGGATAAATATAGCTGATTATATAGGAAGTGCAGGGACTGCAGCTTCCAAAACTAAGAAATGACATACCAGTGGCTGCCTGGACAGTTCCCATTTTCTCTCCATACGTTACAGCATCAATCTTCAGCCATTTGGCCCCGTTTCTCTGACAGACATTGATTGTAGAGAAGGAATTATGAAGGACTTACCTACCCTGTCTTGGCATAGCTAGGCTGTCGACTTACCTGCTTCCAAGTTTTGCCCTTTTTGAACAGAAGTCTGTCTACAGTTGAAGCAAGGGGTTTATCTTGCCAAGAGAAAGGCTTACCACCAATTCAATCATCTCCCACTGGAGATTCTTCGATGCTCATCTTCTACTTGGAGTAGAATAGGGGGTGCTGTCAGGAGCTGATATGTCTCCATATAAAAAAATCTTAAGTTAAGAAAACATCTTTGAATGCCATATTCTGCAGATCTCTTGAGGTTATTGAAGATGCCCTATCTATCTCTTATATTTAGATAAGCAAATATTGCTTGTCTCTTAGCAACTTGATTTCTGAGTAGCTTAGAAAATAACTGTGATAGACTGTCATAGTAACTAACAAAATGACACGTTTTCATGAATATTAGTTTCCGTTTCTTAATTGACCTAAACAGTTTATGTCGGTTGGTAGCAAGAGGCCAAAACTTGACATTTCATTTTTAAGTATTACTACGAGCAATACCTTTAAGAAGTGTTACCCTTAATTTTGTATCAATATACAAAGATCAATACCAATGTGGCCAAATATAATCTTAATTTTGTATCAATATACAAAGATCAATACCGATGTAGCCCAATATAATCTTAATTTTACATCAATATACAAAGGTCAATACCATTGTGGCCAAATATAATCTTAATTTTGTATCAATATACAAAGATCAATACTGATGTAGCCATATACAATCTTAATTTTGCCTTAATATACAACGATCAATATCAATTTAGCCAAATATAATATTAATTTTGTATCAGTATACAAAGGTATAAGACCATACTCAATAATCTGTCCTTTTTTCTTGATCTTTCCTCTACTATGTCTATGTCCCATGTTTCTCAAGTCTGTTCACTCCTACATAGGAGAGAAAGAAAAGAAAAAGAGAGAAGTCCCTGGGTCTAACCTCCCAAACCCATTTAACAAGACCATTTAACAGCTTGTAGTCTTTTCCCCTAAATAACAAAATTTTCTATTATCTATCAAATAACCAAGGTGGGGGGAACACCCTCCCCACCTTCTGGGGATGGGACGCTGTTCTTTTAAAATGACTTCCTGCTGATTTGGGACGTAGTAAACCTGTTTGGGGCCCAAATAAGAATGGAAAAAATGGTTAAAAATGTTAATAGAATCATTTGATGTTCAGTCCTTTTGTGCTCAGCTATTTAGATGTCCTAAGAAGTTCATAGACAGAAGCTGATCTTCAGAGCTTTACTGAAGATCTGGCTGGAGTAGTCTGTGGAGCTGAACGATCTTAGTGATTTTGAGTTGTTGTGGTTGTAGACTTTTGAGGAAACTGCTATTGAAGAAGTCTGTAAGGCTGGATCATCTGGGCCACTCGTCTTCTTTGGTGTCTGATCTGTTTTCTGCTGAGGTTTCCGTTGTCCAGTTGTCGCTGGATTCCTTCAATGGATGCTTTAAATCTCCTGGAAAGATAAGAACAGAGCCCTGCCCTAATCCTAACTCTGGGACAATTACCTGGTTTTTTTTTGGGGGGGGGAGTCAGGTAATATTTTTCCTGGAGCAAATTTGGTTTTTTTTTGACAATATATAAAGTATTACCTTTCAATCCGGAGTAAAGAAGAAATTATTTTGATATTTTGGAGCTAAACAAACCTTTAGTGTATATATTTTGAGATCTCAAAGGACAATTTGAATTGCAGCCTGCCTTTTGTAAGTAGCTTTTAAACTTAAATCTTTCCAAATCCTATGTGTCTGTCTCTGCAAATATAACATTCTTTAACTCTCTGTTCATCTTAGTGCTTGCTCCTTTAGATATATGGGTCCCATATGGAGTCATCTCATTGGTTGTCCAACTGCAAAATCACAGTTTGTCTTAAAAAGCATAGGGCCAAAAGATACATACATACATGTGAGCATCCATCCATCCATACATCCATGTTTACATAAAAAACACTTAGAACTAAGACGATAAATCATTGATGTAGGATGTTAGAGATCTGTTCATAGAATTATTCCACAGGATCAGGTCAGCAGAAGCTACCCTTGATATATTCACTGCTAAGGAATATGGAAGCATTTACAATTGCTTCACACTTTATTAGCACCCTAGTCTTATTTCCAGATTCAATGGAATGTAACTGTTTTGGTCCTAAATCCTCTGCCCTTTTAATAAACCTCCTGTATTTGAACAAGCTTGAGAAGTTTTCTATTCCTTGCAGTCATATAGTCCTGAGTAAGATATTATAATCAAATTGTGAGTCTAGATTGATTAGTACCCAGATGAGCTGGAATTGTTTGTGAGGGTAAATGGGGCTTACATTATTAAATTGTATGGTTCCATCAGTTTTCTTTTCTTTTCTTTTCTTTTTTTTTTTTTTTTTTTGTCTGTGAAAAATGAGTTTCTGAGCAGGGTAAGAGCAACAGGATCAAAACTTTGCCTTTAAAACACAATTTAGCTTAAATTTGAGTAACAGATTGAGAGAAATCCAAAGATAAATTAAGACACTAAATAAGTAATAGCATTGTGAAATAAAGTGATAACATTAGGAGGGAAATCATTTCTAAAAGCAGAATTATTTGAATAGGAAACTATTTTTACAGCAAAGTTAAGAGACATGCATGTCTGTTCTCTAGGAAATTACTGCAATAAGAACTGGTAGAAAAATTACCCACTTTAAATTATAAAATTACGTATTAGTTCATATTTGAATCATAGACTAAGACCATTACAGGGTATGCATAGACACTTTTCAGAAAAACCAAACATTTTAACACATTCCTACATATTAGGACAAGAAACAAATAGTAGATTAGTTTTAAAAAAATCTCCAAGTATAGGGAAGTCAATGGCATAAGCTCTATGTGACTCTACACCCTGTTGTTGTTTTAATCACAATATACCCTTTTAAATTTAATTTGTTTGAGATTTTCATACATGAGAACTGGGGTTACATTATTTCAACTGTATTTTTGATCGGTAATTTTTCTATGTCCTCCCACCTACTCCTTGTCAAATTTTGACCTTTTTAAAACTATTGTTATTATTGTTATGTGTGTGTGTGAATTTGTGTGTGTGTGTGTGTGTGTGTGTGTGTGTGTGTATGTGTGTATGTATTTCTGTGTGTATGCTACTAAATCCATTTAATATTGCTCATATGTGGTGTATGTGCTTAGGACTGATCACTTGGCATTGGATAACCAACAGGCGTCATTCCCCTAGAGAAGAATGATTCTCTCTCTCTGCACCCATTAATTGCCTGTTTCTCTAAAAATGAGAGTAGGGCATTCCTAAAGTCTAAGACTATTGAGACCTTCCTTTGCTTCTCAACGGTGAATAGATTAGGCTTAGAGCTTTTAAAATTACCCTCATCAATGTTGGTATGCCAACTGGTATGTGTTTAAATGATCATACATCTTATATTTCATAGGTACAACTTTTTCTATCATATAGAAAAGACGGTATCTTACAACAGACATCCTAGTCTTGGTGTTATTGCTTCTTTCTCTTAGACTCTTTTGTTACACCCTCTCTTTTTTTTTCAACTTTGTTTAGTGATTATGGTGTAGCTGTATCAACTGGGGATAGGTACATTAATATATTTTGCTACATTTGACCAGTTATGTCTTTCTGTAATGATCTCTGTCTCTTGTAAAATTAAGCTTATTTGATGAGAGATAAATACTACACTTTATGGTACAAAGATAAGTATTTAGAAATTACCCTGGTTTTGGGAAGTAGCAGTAGTAGATTCTCCTCTAGTGTCCATGACCTTACTAGCCCAGGATAGTTGGCTAAGTTTACATATCAGGCATGAATTTTATCCCAATGAGTTAGCAATGAGTTCCAATTAGACAGCTGGGGGCTTATCATCAAAATATAGGTGCCACTATTGCTCCATTGAAATTATCTTGCCTAGCTGGTAATTTTGTTTTGTAGGCTTTACAGCTTAGTAGGATTATTCATTGTTTTCTCTCTTGGCATTTTTTATATCTTTTTTTTTTTTTACAATCAGATATATTTATCCTTCTCAGCTCTCTGAGGTGGTTGAAGAATAGACAGCTTGAGTCTCATAGCAAAATTTTGATTTGTTTAGGAATCAAGAGGGCATTCTAGATCTAAGAAGGTGGTTATAATAGTGATGCAAGTTAGTATGAAAGCTAAGTCAGTTATAGAACTTTAAACTCATGGAGATGGTTAGAAGGTAGAAGGTTAAAGTCAGGGGCCAAATATGTATGAACTGGACACTGGGAAGGTATACTGGGCCATTTAACTCTCATAAATGTGGCATATTTAATTCTGCTGTCTTGTATAGAATTTACTGTTATAAGAGAAAGAACCATTTGTTGGATTGAAAAGGGAAGCTGTTGGGGGGGAAGAGAGTAGAAGGGTGGGACAGGAAGAGGGAATAGGGAAGAGTTTGTGACTGAGATGTAACTTGAAGAAAAAAAAATAAAGTACTTATATAAAAAAAATAAAAAAATAAAACAAAACAAAACAACAACAACAAAAAAAAAACTAAATATCGAGAAGAAGGCCTCTGAGCAAGTTCCAGCTAAATGTCTAAAATCCTCTGTCCAAAGTACGTGGTTTCATAACGCGTAGGGCTATATCTTCAAGTTCTGAGATGTAACTAAGAACAATAGAAATGACCCATGTTATTTTGGGAGTCTATTAGACTCACTTAACCTACAACTTGAAGGAAGGTTTCCCACATTTAGCACTAAGGTTTTTGTTAGACAATCTATGGCTCTTACAGAATATTTTATCACCTCATATATATATATGAATATATATATATATATATATTATTTGTGTGAGTTTTACATTGATGGACATCTAGGCTTTTTTCATTTACCAATTTCACATCTATTGTGATTAGGGAACATGAACATGGATGATCAGGTATCAAATGGAGCTGGATGTCAAATCATTTGGGTATATATCAAGGATCGTATGTAGCTTTTTGAGTATTTGCCATGCTGATATAGATAATAGTTATAATTATTTTCAATTATACCAATAAAAATTAAGATGGTATGTGTAAGTATAGCACTTATTTGAAAAAATCTTAAGGAATTATGTTATTTTTATTTACCTAAAATTATATATAAAGTTATATATAATGTATAAAGTATATACGATTTAAATGAGGTTATACCACATGGGCTGAAAATGTTTTCCTCAATAGTCATAGATCATGTCTTACTTTTTTATTACCATAAAAAACACACTGATCAAGGCAACTTATAAATGAAAGCATTTAATTTGGTGAATGCTTAGAATTTCAGAGGATCATAATGATCATGGAAGGGAACATGGCAGCATGCAGGCATGGGACTTGAGCAGTAGCTGAGAACTTACATCTCTTCAACAACTTCAAGGAAGTCCAAGAGATTCCTCAAAAACATGGGCTATTATTGTTTACCTTTGTTGCCCCCCGATTTTTGCAGGTAAATCCCTGTTACTGAGGATGCCATGCATTTCAGCACAGAACTTGGAGGATGTGAGTTGGATTGTTTGAGAAATTTCTCCATGAGAATTAGTTTTCATAGTACTGGAAGGTGCTATGTAAGTAGTCAATGGAAGAAAAAAATTAAAGAGTTTTAACCATCTTTGACACTTAAGAACTACAACAATGGCCAACATGGCAATATATCTTTTTTTATGTTTATTACTTCAGGTTACATCTCCATCATAGTACCCTCTTTCCACCCCTCCCAGTCTCTCCCTTCCACCCTCTATCCCTTCCAACCCACTCCTCTAGAGTGGAGTGTCCCTACATATCAGTCCCCCATCCCAGTTCAGCAGTCATATGAGGGCCAAGGGCCTCCTCATACACTGGGGGCCTACAAGGCTGCACCACTAGTGTCTCATGGACACGAAAAAAGTCTATGTTCCTGTTCCCTTTGTTGCATTGGATGTAGCATAATTATGCTGTAGTATATGGCTAAATTCCAATTATAAGTGAATAGATGCCATGTGCATCCTTCTGAGCCTGGGTTATCTCACTCAGGATGAGCTTCTCTAGTTCCATCCATTTGGCTGCAAATTGCATGATTTCGTTTTTGCTGATGCCTGAGTAGTATTCCATTGTGTAGATAAGAATAGATAAATAAATCCTGTACAAAAAAAAAAAAAATCCGGAGGCATCACCATCCCAGATTTCAAACTGTACCACAGAGCAATAGCAATAAAAACAGCATGGTACTGGTATAGAAACAGACTAGTGGATCAATAGCAAGATATGTTTTAGATGCAATAATGGCAAGTATATCTTGGAAGTAGCCAATAGTTGTCTACTTGGATTTAAGACTCACAAAACCCACAGAAAAAAAGAATTCATGCCTGGTACTGGCAATGTAACAACCTATCTTGGCGTAGTGAAATTGTGGAACATAGAGGAGCACATATTACTGTCACATTATAAAACCATCAACTGCATTCTGAATAGTTATCCTTATATCCACAAATTAAAATAGCCTTCACTCATTATTAGGGAGGATTCTTTTTATAGAAGACAGAAACCATTACAGAAAATCAAAACTGATCAAAATGTAGAGATCAACTGATTGTGGGGTTCCAATACACAGTGGATATATTTACCAAAGAAAGCCAATGCTTAAGCTCAGGGAGCTTTGCTTATGATAAGGATAATAGACTGGAAGAGCTAGAGGAGCAGGAAGTCTGTAGGGAGGTTATGTCTCCTAGAAATGATAGGGAAGCTATACCCATGATTCTTTAAACCATGGCTACCTGAATAAGGCCAGAAAAATAACACCAATAGATGCTAATGTAGAAGGTGCAAATCTCATGGGCGCCCATACCTAGACAAAGAACGACCACCAGCTAATGATTACTGAGAGTGGGAGAATTAGTCTTCACCAGGGAGGTGCCTCTTAATTTGATATCTAAAACCAAATAACTGAAATCATATACTAACAAGCAACACCAAATATGTTCAGGAGATAGTATTTACATATTTATGCATATAAAAATCTCAAATAGTTAAAGAAAAAGAAGTTATAAATATGAAAAGCAAGAAAGGATTAGTGAGAGGATAGGGAAATGATGTGAATGTATTTTAATATTTAAAAATTCCAAAAATACAACAAAAAAGCTCAGCTAGAATTATTAAAATGGCAACATGAACTATATTCACCTTTGTAAAAGCAAAATATATTGAAATTATTGAACATATAGAAAGCTGAGAGGTTAAATTATAAGAAAGAAGTACATATTTAGTATCCAATGCATAAGCATTCTTTAAATCTTTTTTTTTTTTTTTTGAGACAGGGTTTCTCTGTGTATCCTTGACTGTACTGGGCTCACTTTGTAGACCAAGCTAGCCTTGAACTCACAGAGATCCACCTGCCTCTGCCTCCCGAGTGCTGGGATGAAAGGTGTGCGTCACCACGCCCGTATTCTTTAAATCTTATACTGAGTGGAACAACCCGGAAACAGAAAGACAAATGGTAACAAGGTCTCTCTCCCCCGCAATTCCCAGTTCCAAATCTTCAGGTGTCAGTATGGAACATGGAGAACACAGTAAAATATTAAAAAAACCATAGGTTGGGGGTGGGGCTTGGATGGAAATAGCAGCACATAGGTGATATGAATTAGGACACAAGAAAATGAGGAGAAGAGAGGTGGACCATACATGAAGAGGGATGTTGGACAGAAAATATTAAAGTTATTTGATAAAGTCTCAAGGAATCATATTATCTGAAAGCTTCCTTCCTGAAGGCTAGCTTCCATGGTACCATAAATTTTTTTTTTATAAATTATTATGCAAACTGCTAGAGGAGAGAAACAATAGGCAAACACACCTTTAGAAATTAAAGAAAACACTGGATGGAAGCTATAGAATAATTAATATGACAAAGAAAAGAGTTAGTGACCCTTAGAACATGAATAGAAATTATTATATTCTCCACAACCAAAAGCACAAGTAATAATTGACTGTATTGAATACCAAACTGATGGGATAGTCACACAATTGAATATGTAGAGACTGAAAATACAGATACATAAGCACAATAGAATACTTTTTTCAAACATGATATTGGACTAAAAAATATAGTAAACAGGATTTGTATTATGTAACTTCAAGAATATGCTGATATTTAGTTAATATCATCAAAAGATCCTTTTTTCGTTAGCATTGGTTTTAGCGTAAACAGCTTCACTGCTTCAATTTACATCCTAAAAACTTCACTATTCTGGGACATAGTGAGCCCCAAAACTGACAAGAAATCACTATGCCTTACAGTCAAGTCTGGCCTACCATATGTCACTCTGGATGTCATTATTCTGGGGAATAGTATGGGAAAATAAAGACAAAAGGCCACTACAACTTACAGGCAAGTTTGACCTAACTTTTGTAAGCCTAGATATCACTGTTCTGGGGTGTGGTGAGTCAAAGTAAGTACAAGAGGTCACTACATCTCACAGCCAGTCCTGACCTATTATCTGTCAGGCTGGGTGTCACTATTCTGGGGTGTAGTGTTTCAAATTAAGGACAAGAGGTCACTATATAATACAGCCAACTCTGATCTACCATCTGTCAGTCTTGATGTGAGTAAAATATAAATAATTCACCTTTAAATGTTTGAAGAAAATAAAAAGAACATAAATATTTTATGATGTGAGAACTAAAGAAGTTCGAGTCATTATATATAAACTTTGGACTATTATTAATAAAGTATTAAAATTTCTCATCATTTTTACTATGTATAGGTAATAATAGCTCTTTAGTTTCAAAACATAAATATTTGCAATTTTGTGTTCCATAAAATTGTCACTGTCTTTGTATATTTTGTCTATACATACATAGGATGCCTTTTGATTTTCAGGTCACTACATTCTTCACATTTATTTTTAGATCCATTTATAATATATATCTTAAGTAAATTATGCCTTTCTTATATATTTTTATGTCAAACAAGTCAAAGAAAAATTTAAACTAAAGGGAAGAGGCTGTCCTATTTGATTTTAGAACTTAGACATGAGACACTGTGTAGTATCTAGATTTCTAAAGGTGGTATATGTATATTTGCTGTTGTTTCTGAGTATAGAAAATGAAGATGGAGGATACAAACAGATCTCCTGGAGAAGTTACACTGACATAAGACACCATGCAGGCTGCTGATGCTCCTAGCCATCTGTAAAACCACTAGCTACAACATTAATCTGACAGGTAAGAGAGTACACAGGTTCAGTAGTGGTATAGCTTAAGTTATGGCTGTAACCAATCATTCTCTGATTAGATTTAAAGATTTTTCTATAGGTTAGAAACTATTTCTGGTACTATAAACTCAGTCAAAAAGTGATATCTTTAAAAGCCTTATATTCTTAGAAGTATAATATCGATATGTAGCTAAATTTACATAGCTCCAAATTCCCTCCTTAATGTTTATGTGTACACCCATATACATATTCTACTATTAATCTTGACTAGAGAAACTTATTTGCAACATATAGCATTGAATGTAGGGACTCAATCTGTTCAACATACTGAGACTAGGGGTTGACTAACTCAACCCTAAGCAGGACACTTGACTTCCTGTAGAGCTCAGGGAACATTACAGAAGATGGGAAAGAAAAAAATTTTAAAAGCACAGAGAATAGGTATCTGAAATATTATCTCCTGGATATGATATAGATATTTCAGTCATAATCTCAACTGCAGCTTCAGTCACCCTCTTGGTTCCTGAGCACCACCAGACCTGTCATCAATCAATCATGGATTATAGAGGCCCAAATGTCCTTCTGAATTTCACTTACTTTGCTGTGCAAAAAATATCTTGGCAAAAAAAAAAATTCGAGAGAATGTATATTTTGTCTGTCAATTCCAGATTATAGCCTGTTTTTTTTTTTCAGGGAAGTCAAGGCAAGAACTTCAAACATGTCACATCATCCACCATTAAGAGCAGAAAAAAGAAATGAATACGTAATGCTCACTTGCCTGCACTCAGCATGATGTCTCTACTTTAATTCAGTTTAGGACTCTCAACCCAGGGAATGGTGCCACCCAGAATAGTAAGTGTCTTCCCATATTAGTCAAGGTAATCACCCTCCCACCAATAGGGTTGGCTACATGTCAACCCAATTTTGATAATCCCTATATACACTCCCTTCGCAAGTGATTCTAGCTTATTTCAAGTTGACAAAGGTAACTATCACAACACCTTTGCTAGAGTATTCCCTGATAATACAGTCTGGGAGAAGGGCTATCATTAGTTGAACACTCAGAGATGAGCCTATCAGATTCCAATGGATAGTTGCAAATCCATGCACTGGCTAAACTCAGTTACCCCCATCCCATACACACACACACACACACACACACACACACACACACACACACACACACACACACAAAGGCATAGTTGTAAGAGATGGACTTACAGGAATGAAGAGATATTGACAGATTGGGAAGAAAATAGGAGGGTATGGTGAGAGCAAATAGAGAACATTGATATCACATAAGTTACTGCTTTCTTTCTTCTTTGTTTGTTTGTTTATTACTTCAAGTTACATCTCCATCAAAGTCCCCTCCCTCCACCCCTCCTGGTCCCACTCTCTTACCCTCTTCCCGTTCTCTCACCTACCCTACTCCTCCAGAGTGAGGTACCTCTACACATCAGCCCCCCTTAGTTCAGCAGTCATATGAGGGCTAAGAGCTTCCGCTTGCACTGGGAGCCTACATGGCCACTCCATTAGGGCAAAGTGTCCCACTAATAGGTAACAAATTTTATGTTCCTGTTCCTTTTGGTCTGCTGTTTGTAGGAAAGTTGTCCTGTACTATATGACTAAAATTCAGCTATAAGTGAATATATGCCATGTGCATCTTTCTGGGTCTGAGTTAGCTCACTCTAGTTCCATCCATTTGGCTTTCTTAATTATTTTCTAGAAAGATGTTTTTGCATGATTTGCATTAAATTAATTTTATTTCTTGATCACAAAGAGACATAAGCTGTCCCAAAAACCTATCTCTGGGTATGTATGAATGATTCTTTCCTCTCTAAAACAAATTTAACTCAAAACTGTTGAAAAACACACAGCCTGGAAAAAAAATCTATATTGTATACTATGCAGAAGGGAGTATGAGACAGATAAGATATTGATTGAAATGATAGTTTAAATTTTATTTATTCTACAACTTTTAAAAACAATTTAAATATTTATTTATTAATTCAAGTTACATCTCAATCACAGTCCCCTCCCTCCACTCCTCCATGTCCCACCCTTCCTCCCTCTACCCCTTCTCCCACCCATCCCACTCCTCCAGGGTGGGGTGCCTCCACATATAAGACCCCTCAGTTCTTCAAACACATGAGGGCTAAGAACTTGTTCTTGCACTGGGGGCCTAAATGAAAGTTCCATTAGAGTGAAGTGTCCCACTAACAGGTAAAAAAGATCATGTTTTCTGCTCCTTTGGGTCTGTTGTTTGTAGGAGAATTATCCTGTGCTACATGGCTAAAATCCAGTTATATGTTGAATGAATACACATTCCACAACTTAATCCAAATTACATGAGGTTCAATCTCTGTGAAAAGATTTAGCAGGTATTGTACCAGACAAATTATGCTCCCCTAACTCTAAGAAAATGGTCCTAAAATTATTTTCAGATTCATAACACTTATCTAAGACATTCAAGAATCCTTATATAATTTAAATGATACATACATGATACCAGCTAATACTGGTATCTTAAACATTTTCCTAATGAAAACAAAATGTTGAGAGTTTGAAGTATTAAGGGTTCTGTCTTCAGGGATGCTGACAATCATCTCTCTCTTAACTGAAGTAATGCTGTGCTTCCTTTTGGCCTCTGTTACATCAATCAAAACGGAGCTCTTAGGGGTTGAAGGCAAATCTAATTATCGATCTACTTTGCATGCAGTTTTATAAAGTTTCCCACATAAACATATTCATTAATAGATCATAATCTGCTATTAATTTGAACTTCAAATCAACTACAAACACCTATTAAAAGGAATGAGAGTTATGGAACTAGCTGTACTGTTCTGTGCACTAGAAACACAAAGGAATAGGATATGAGATGCATAAAAGGTGAAATAGCATATTAATTGCACTATAAGGGATTAGTACATTTCTCCTCCAGTCCAGACAAAGTGAGATCCTATCAAAATGTGGGATAGAGATTGTATCATTTCATTTTTATCATCAAAGGCATGGCTATGGCCTTCGAGTTTGCTAGCTGCATTTCACATATATATTGTTATATAATATGAACCATAAAAATGGTCAGAGAGTTTTAATTTTATTGAGTTCATATCACAGACAAAAGAAAAGTGGGAAAACAAACCATGTACTGATTTGGTGATGTAGATTTCCTTCTAGTTGCTATATGGAAATTCATTTGTTAATATTTATCTTTGAACCATGTATATATGATATTTTCTCAGCTTTTAACATTAGAGTTAGCATATGATGAATAAAACATTTTCCTTATCTTCAGCTTTATCCAGCACTGTATCTCTAATAGGATAACTAATTTGAATTTTCTTCTTAAGTCAAGGCTCCTTTTTCATGATTTAAAATCCCTTACACTTTGCTTAATAATTTCCAGTCCTTTCATGTTTTAAGTATACTTTATCCTGCTCTGCATTTTGCTTGCTCTTTAGACTTATGAAGAACATGAGTCTTATCCCATAGTTTAATAAGAACTCCTCTCATAAGCATTTTTATTTAAAAAGAGTAACTTTAGCTTAGTAGCCTAAAATGTAGCTATCATATGGAAAATATTAAATGATTAAGGTAGCTATACTCTTCTCATAAATAAAAGCAGCTACACATACACTTTACAAGAACATCAGTTATATATAAGGCTGTCATAATAAAATCTTAATTATAATAATAAAAAGTTGGTAATTCATAACCTGAACTATTATGAGATCCAATTTTCTGTATTTGAAGATATCAAATTATCTGATTTTGTTGTTGCTTGTAATTTTGTGATACCTCTGTCTATCCATATTTTGATTAGCTAAACTGTGGCTGTCAAGTACCTTCCTTTAATAGTAATTTCCTAGAGTAGCCTGGATATTACAGGAGAAGCTTGCTGACTTGCTCTTAACGAAGTATACTTGGAGAACTTTGTTACCTATGATTATTGGCCTGATATTAATTTGAGAAATTTTATTCAGTCACACAATTACCCTTTCTAACTCCAGCAACTTTTAGTATAAAATTCTTTCCAGAATGCCAGCTATAAAGCAAGTCTCCGATACAATGAGGATATAGGGAGGCATGTGTCATATCTGAGAGTGGGGAGTGAGATTGACCTGTAGGAGTGGCTTCAAGGTAGGGGAAGAAAAGAATGACAAAATTCCAGTTAGAAACCTATCATTTTCAGTAAATGTTTGTTACTTTTACAAATGGGCAAAATCTTGAATATCCTTCCATAGTTATTATAATGTAAAACTACAGGAAGCTTCAGGAATTTGGTGCACAACACAGCAGAACCTGCTAAAACAGGAGACTGCAAGGTAAGGTGGGATCATGTTTTTTCTAAGGTGGTAACTAAGGATGAGATTGAAAATGTTGCAAACAGGGGAAGAAGCAAAAGAAAGGGCAGAGATACCTGTTAGAAAATACTGCTCAAGTAGATGGACTATATCAACAGTCTTTTTTTCCAGAGTTAACAAGTTTAAAGCACAGTAGGCAAAGATTTCCATTTGTGTTGTCTTTCATCTGCTCTCACCAGCATTTATAGTTCGTTCAGTTACTTGTGCTTGCTCTTATGTGTTTGTTCTGAATTCTCTTTCCTTGTGTTAGCATGAAGTACATTGTCTTTTTCCTCCTGATGTGCTTTCCCATGGCAACTTACCTGTATATTTTACTTCAGTTCCCAGAATGCATTTGACCAGTTGGTATCTTTCTAGTGTTGTTCACACCTGAACTCTGAAAATACTGAATACTATAGTTCATTTCTCTGATTGCCTTAAACCTGAGTAAATTAAATACAAATCATCTATAATTTGGTAAGATAATATTTATACTAAGTACATTTCCTTCAAGCAGAAATTTAAGTACTTTTTTTTTTACTTTAACCTTTCTAAATCATTATCATATGATAAATATTTTCATGCAACTCCTGAATCATTAGAAAAACTCTTTTCAAATGAGTCATAGCTGAACCTTTTCTTTGGAGAACTGTGAATCTTAGATAAACCATTACTGTTAAGTAGAAATTTTTAATTTTGTTTTTGAATGGTATTGTAATTTCAATAATTGAACTTGATTACAACTGACAGATAATTATCTGTTAGTTAGAAATGGTATAATTTTATTCTTCCAAAACTTTATTCTAACTCTTTTTCTCAATTTTTCTGCGTGAGTCATTTCATCTTTAGCTCTTTACATGAATTGTTTTTGTGTGGAAGTCTTTAGTTGCTCTGTGAATAGGACTATATTATTTATGATTCAAAGAAATTGATGGGTTTGAGTCCCATTTTAGTTAGTGCTCTTCTTATGTATATGTTACTACTGACCACCTGAGACTGAATAACCTATTAGGGGCTTGTCCATAAGGAAGACTGATTCTTCCTCCCTCAGCCACTGCTAACTACTTGTAGCTATTCTTCTAGGAATAGGACCTCGTGACATTACTCTCATCCATGTTGCCATGCCAACTAGTATTTGTCGCTGACCAGCTCCAGATTAAGTGACCATATGGTTGAGATTTTATGGGTTGGGTGCAGCTTCCCTGTCATATAGAGAAGAGAGTCCCTACAGCAATGTCTTGGTTCACTTTTATAATCTTTCTACACTCTTTTCCAAAATGCTGAACAAGCATTTGGTACAATGTATTGTGTACATAGATACAAACAAAACACCTATTTGCTTCCATTAGCTTGCAGAACATAGAAAATGGCATCTTTATATAATGTGTCATAAAGGTACTTCATCTTGTGTACTGATCTCTCTTTCTCTCTCTCTCTCTCTCTCTCTCTCTCTCTCTCTCTCTCTCTCTTTCTCTCTCTGTCCATATAGTCATGTGTTGAGGAAGGAAGAGATGGTTTTAGAAAGAAGTATTTAATCATCTAATTCTTTACAAACTGTCCAATTAGGAAGTTCTTAGAAAGGACATATAACTTCCAAATCAGTTATTTGAAATCAGAGGATTTCAAACCTCTGGGAAAGACAGTGGCATCTTCTAATTTGATTAAAAGCAGAAAAATGCATTATTTCAAGGATATGTTTTATTTACAAGTTTCATACATTTTTTTCCGCTTATTAGAGTCTCCTTAAATTTTTCTTTTTATAATGATCTTCATTTCAGTCTTCAGATAGTTTGATTGTTCTCAGAAAAGTTCAAATGTTATTAACTGGGTCAATAATAGGAAGTTGATCTATTAACCAAGACAGTAAAGGCAATAAGTTTCCTAGATATTGACTGAATTTTCTTTCTGGTAATTTTTAAATTCAAGTAATAGTTATTATATGTACTAATATATACAAACACAATTGTATATTTTATGTTATATCTTCTTTAAGAATGTTTCTAAATCAAATATTCTCAGTTTTAAGAAACTATGTTAATTAATTTATTTTTACCACATTCTACTGTAAATATATATATATAATTTCGGGATATATATTATATATAATATATATTATTTAAAGGGAAGTCTAAAGTAAGAGGTACAGAGAAAAGGAGTTAGAAAGGGAGAAGACTCTGAGAGACCCTGGAGAAAATGAAGTAAAAAAGGAGGAAAGAAAGTTTCTGAGGAACATAAAGAAGACAGTTGCTCATTATGATAATGTTACTGTGAATGTGTGAAGCACGCTTGCTACCTACCACTCTCCTCAAGATCATCCTGGCATCCCCATGACCTCACAGGTATCGCTAATTTAATAGAGAGTTTTCCTTGCTAATCCTGAAGAAATAACATAGTAGGGATATTTAGAATATATATGGGTACATTATGCCTACCAATATATGTTAGTTTGGATCCCAGTGTAAATTTTAAAAAGAACAATAAAACCAAGTAGAGTTATATTCTGTCTTATGCATTGACTGCTAGTGTCTGTTTCAGAAAATAAATCTGAGACTGGAACATTAATAATATATGTTTTGTGAAACACTCTTGTAAGAACATTATTACCTAGAATGACTTTGATCAACCTTTCTTAATATAGGTCAGAACAAAGTAAGTTGTGATAACATAGAAGACTATTGTAGATTTTCTTGTTTGCTTTCTGGTC
>CAJQZJ010001694.1:12255318-12270401 GCA_907164525.1 Lophiomys imhausi | reverse complement strand
TTTTAGTATTCCCCCAGTAGCAATGAGACACCATTCACTGGCAGTACTGCCTCATGGGCCCCCGGTGAATGAAAAGGCTCTTGACCCTCATATGACTCCTGATCTGTGGTGAGAGAATGTTAGGCAGGGACACTCCACCCCAGAGGAACAAGACGGTAGGGTCAGGGGGTAGAGCATGGGAGGGTGGGGCTGGGAAGCAGGAAAAGAGGACAATATGATAAGGATGTAACCTGAAGCAACAAACAAATAAATTTATTAACTAAAAAAAAAAAAAGGCAGGGGACAGGGCTGAAACACTGTGAATGAATAGAGGATACAGCCATTCAGCCTGGTTTTACAGACCTCCAGGTGTAGAGAAGACGTGGAGCTAAGGCAAAATACAAGAATATTGTGGTATTGGCCCATGCCTTTGACTTCAGCGGAGACGGGGGGAGGGGGAGCACCGTAGAATTGGTGGTCTTATGTATTCTGGAGTCATACGGAGTGGGGTGGTGAGGGTGCACACTCTTGGTCCCACCATTCAAGAAGAGTACACCCTTGGTCCCAGCTCCCAGCACACTGGAGACAGAAACGGGCAGATCCCGGAGCTCAGGGTCAGCCTGATGCAGGGCAAACTCTAAATAGAGAAAGACTTCGATGCAGGAGTGGTGGAACACATCTTTGATCCCTTCAGATGGGAAACACAGGTCCCTGATCCCAATAATTAGAGTTCAGAGACACACACATGGGATTTGGAGGGACCTAGGTTTGGAAGCTACTTACAAAAGGCCTTCTCGATGCAGGCAGATTGTCCTTTGGGATCTCAAAATATATATACTAGAGCTGGTTTAGCTCCAAGGTGACAGAATTTCTTCTTTAACCCGGATTGAAAGATAACGCTTTGTATGTTGTCAGAAGGCCAAATTTGCTTCAGGAGAAGTACTACCTAGCCCCCCACCCCCCCACCAAAAAAAAAAGAGGGCAATTGTCCTAGGGTTGGGATTGGGGCACGGCTCTATTCTTATCGTTCCAGGAGAATCAAATAGTCCATTAGGGGAGCCCGGGGACGGCTGGACAGCGGAATCCTCAGCAGAGAGCAGAATCAGGCACCAAGGAGGACGAGTGACCCAGTTGATTCTGCCTGGCAGACTTCCTCAATAGGTGTCTCCATTGGGGGCCTGCAACCATCATAGCAATCCAATGTCACTGGGACCGCTCAGCTCTACACAATGCCCCAGCAGGAACCTCAGTGAAGCCTGCAAGATCAGCTTCTGCCTACAAACCCCTTAGGTCATCTAAATAGCTGAGAACAGAAGGACTGAACATAAAAGGAGTGTACTAACATTTTTAATCATTTTTCCCATTTGGGTTTGGGCCCCAAACAAGTCTACTACGACCCAAATCAGCAGGAAGTAACTTTAAGAGAGCGACGTCCCATGCCCAGTGGATGGGGAAGGTGTTTCTCTGCCCTTCTTTTAGGTTATTTGAAGGATAACTGAAAACTCTGATATGTAGGGGAAGAGACTACAAGCTGATAAATGGTCCTGTCTTAATGGGTTTTGGAGGTTAGCACCAGGGACTTCCTACTTTTCCTTTTCTGTATCCTTCTTCCTCTCCTATGTAGGAGTGCATGGGATTGAGAAAAATGAGACATAGACATAGCACAGGAAGGTCCAAGAAGAAGGGCCAGATTATTGAATATGCCCTTATACCTTTGTATATTGATACAAAATTAGTAGTTTATTTGGGTAAAGTGGTATTGACCATTGTTTATTGTGCAAAAATAAGATTGTATTGGAATAAATCGGTATTGATCTTTGTATATTGATACAAAATTAAGATTATAGTTGGTCACAATGGTATTGACCCTTGCATATGGATGTAATATTAAGATTATATTGGGCTACATAGGCATTCATCTTGGTATATTGATACATAATTAAGAGTATATTTAACCACAATTGAATAGATCTTTGTATATTGATACAAATTTAAAGGTAACACTTCCTAATGGTATGATACCTAGAGATACTTAAAAATAAAATGTGAAGCTCTGACCTCTTGATACCAACCGTCTAAAATGGTCTAGGATAGTTAAAACAAACTCCTAGTCATGCAAACATGTCACTTTGTTAGCTACTATGACAGTCTATCACAGATATTCTCTAAACTACCCAGTAATCAAGTTGCTAAGAGACAAGCAACATTTGCTTATCTAAATACAAGAGATGGATAGGGCATCTTCAAAAACCCCTAGAGATCTGCAGAATATGGCATTCAAAGATGTTATCTTAAATCAAGATTTTTTTTTTGATATCGAGACATATCAGCGCCTGACAGCACCCCCTATTCTACTCCAAGTAGAAGATAAGCATCGAAGAACCTCCACTGTAAGATGGTTGAATTAGTGGCAAGCCTTTCTCTTGGCATGAAAAAACCCCTTGCACCAACTGCAGACAGACTGCTGTCCAAAAAGGACAAAACTTGGTAGCATGGAAGTCGACAGCCTAATTCTGCCAAGACAGGGTAGGTAAGTCCTTCATAATCCCTGCTCTACAACAAATGTCTGTCAGAGAAACAGGACCCAAAGGCTGAATATTGATGCTGGAATGTATGGAGAGAAAATGGGAACTGTCCAGGCAGTCGTTGGTATGTTCTTTCTTAGTTTTGGAAGCTGCAGGCCCTGCACTTCCTATATAAGCAAATATATTTATCCCTCTCAGGTCTCTGAGGTGGTTGAAGAATAGACAGCTAGAGTCTCATAGTTAAATTTTGAATTGTTTAGGAATCAAGAGGGTGTTATAGATCTAAGAAGATACTCTTAATAGTGTGTTGCAAATAGTATGAATGTTGAGTCACATATAGACCTTTAAACTCATGAAGTTGGTTAGATAGTAGAATGTTAAAGTCAGGGGCCAAATATGTATAAACTGGACATTGGGAAGGTATACTGGGCCATTTAACTCTCATAAATTTGGCATATTTATATCTATTTTTTTGTATAATACTTACTGTTATAAGAGAAGGAACCATCTGTTGGACTGAAAGGAAAGGGGAAACTTCTGGGGGGAAGAGGGTGGAAGGGCGGGATAGGAAGGGGGAATATGGAGGGGTTTTTTACTGAGATGTAACTTGAAGAAAAAAAAAATAAAGTATTAAAAAAAAAAGAAATCTTCATGTTCCTGATATACTTATCTTGCTTGCTTTTGGGACCATTTTCCCCCTATTGGGTTATCCATCCTTAATATGAGGCAATGTGCCAAGTCTCATTGTAACTTGATATGGTTTGGGTGATATCCCTATTCTTTTCTGAAAGGGAACAGAGGAGGAATGGATCTGAGGAAGAGGAGAGGTAAAGAGGTTGGGACTTTAGGGAAAGCAGGGAGGGAAATGGAAGTTGGAATGCAATATATGAGAGAAAATTTTAAAAAATATATCGAAATTGGAAAGTCAGATAAGTACATTCTTCAATATCTATATTGATTCCTCATATTTTTTTTTTTTTTTTTGGTTTTTCGAGACAGGGTTTCTCTGTGTATCCTTGGCTGTCCTGGACTCACTTTGTAGACCAGGCTGGCCTCGAACTCACAAAGATCCACCTGCCTCTGCCTCATATTTTTTCTCAAAAAGATATTAAATGGCAAAAATTTTAATGCCTTATTCTATCTTGTGTGTGGTAATGAGCACCCTTAATCCAAATACTTCAGAGGTTAAAAACAGTAAAATTACAAGTTTAATGTTATCTCCAGTTATATGGAAAATTGAAGGCTACTCAGTGCTACAGAAGACATATCTCCAAATATCAAAATAAATAAGTGAATAAATAATAAACAAATAAATATAGTTACTTATTTTACTAGAACATCACTCTGCCTACCAATATTCCATAAATGTTATGTTCACAAAGTAGTTTACAGGTAGTAAAGTTGGACTCTAGAGAACTTGAATTAGTTTTTCATAGTCATACCACTCAGGCAATTGACCCAAGTTCACCCAACCCTAACAAACAAGCCAAGTTACCCAACCCCAACAATGAAGCCAAAGTGACCTAACCTAGGCTACCAAGCAAGGTCATTGTAAATCCAAGCAGCTTTTATTTGAGATTGTGTGTCTGAGAAACTCATGTTTACCACATTCTAGTTATAAAATTGATGTTTTAATGTTTATTTAACAAATACACCGATGGTTAAATTGTTGCACACTCAAATTTAATGAAATAACTCAGATGTTTTTTTTCCAGAATATTACTACAAACAGTACATTATGGTAGTCCTTTGTGTGAGTTTTACTATTTCATTCCTAAAACAAACTTTTAGGAGCAATTTTATGGTGACCAGCCCTAGGAGAATGATTCATGACATTAAATAAGATGCAGAGAGTGTGCATAGGCCTTTTGGAACCAGTTGCAAAGGGTTATGAAGGCGACCTAATAAACTAGTCCCTCCTTTCTCAATGCTACTTTGGGATAACTTTGGGTGTGGTATTATGGAGGAACACAGAAGTGTCCAGGATAATAGAAGGTATTCAATAGAAGGTAGTGAATCATATATACTCCTTTTATGGATTGATTTAAATGTGTTCATGAAATTAGTTGCTTTTAGATGCAAAGATATTATCACTGTTAGTTTTAATAGAAAACTATTATGAGGCATATTATCTCAATCAAAACACTTCTAATTTTCAAAGAAAATCTGAACATTAAACATTATTATAAAAGCTTATGGTGATGACAATATAAAGAGAAAATATGAACAGAAGTTGCTGAAGAAAGGTGCAAAGAAATCAGAATAATGAAGACCATAAACATAGACTACTCAGCTACCAGAAACAAGGAACTTGTGCAATTTGCTGCGAAATGGATGGAACTAGAAAAGCTCATCCTGAGTGAGCTAACACAGAAAGATGGACATGGCATGTATTCACTTATAACTGGATTTTAGCCATTTAGTACAGGATAACTATCCTACAACCAACAGACCGAAAGGAACAGGAACATGGACTTTGTTACCTGTTAGTGGGACACTTTGCCCTAGTAGAGCTACCATGTAGGTCCCCAGTGAAAGAGGAAGCTCTTAGCACTCAATTACTGATGAACTAAGGGGGGGGGTGAAATGTAGGAGCACCCCACATGGGAGGAGGGGATAGAGGGTGAGAGGGTGGGACCGAGAAGGGTGGAGGGAGGAGCTGTGATGGAGATGAAACTTGAAGTAATAAATAAACATAAAACAGAAAACCAGATGATGACAGTTATACTAGGCTCCTGTCCGTAAGCATAACTGAGTACCATTAATAGTGTTAAGGTTTGACTCTTTCCCATGGGGTGGGTCTCAAGTTGGGCTGGTCATTGGTTGCTCATTCCCTCAATCTCTGCTCCATCTTTATTCCTTCACTTCCTTTTTTATTTTAATTTTTTTAGCAAATGTTTATTAAATACTTATACATACTGTGTTGGTTTTTTTATACTTTTTTATTTCTTCGTGTTATATCTCAATCATAATCCCCTCCCACTTCCCCCTGCTGGTCCCACTCTCCTACGGTCTTCCCCCTCACCCTCCTATCTGCTTTTTTTTTTTTTTGCTCCCCCTTTTAGTCCAATAAATGGCTCTTTTTCTTATAACAATAAAATATAATACAAAACAATAAGAATAATTAGGTCACAATTATGAAAATTGTAAGGTATGAAAAACATTCCCAATGTCCAGTCCATACATATTTGGCAACTGATATTAATATTCTATCATCTATCTATCTCGGTGAGTTTAAAGTTCTATACCTAACTCAGTTTCCATCCTAACTTGCATTACCAACTTAGAAACATCTTCTTAGACCTAGAACATTCTTTTAATTCCTGAACAACTTAAAATTTAACAGTGAGACTATCTTGTAGGCAAGACAAATATTGGTTTGAAAGTTTTGTGAGTTGATTGGTGCCCCTTTCCTTCCACTGGAAATCCTGCCAGGCTACAGGAAGTGAGCACTTCAGACCTCCACTGTTAGGAGTCTCATCTAGGGTTAGCCTCAAAGACTCCCAGATGTTTCATCAGTACCAGAACTGCCACTCATCAGCCAATTTGCATTATTTCTCCCAGCCCTCCCCCACTTCCCCCACACTTGATCCCCATCCCATTTCCCTCCCCATCCCCTCCCCCACCCAGTTCCCTCCCTCCAATCTACTTCAGATGTCTATTTTATTTACCCTTCTGACTGTAATTCAAGCATCCTTCCTTGGGCTCTCCTTATTACTTAGCTTCTTTGAGTCTGTTGATTGTAGCATGGTTGTCCTGTATTTTATGGCTAATATCTACTTACAAGTGGGTATATATCACATGTGTCTTTCTGGGTCTGATATTTTCTAGTTCTATAGATTCGCCTGCATATTTCATGACATCCTTGTTTTCAATAGCTGGGAAGTATTCCATTGTGTAAGTGTACCACATTTTCTTTATCCATTCTTTGATTGAGGGACATCAATATCTAGGTTGTTTCCAGTTCCTGGATATTAATAAAACTACAATGAACATAGTTGGAAAAATGTCCTTTCATAATTGAGAGGCTTCATGCACCCACCGATGGAAACAGATGCAGAGATCCACAGCCAAACAACAGTCAGAGCTCTGCAGTCTTGTAGAAGAGTGGAGCAAAGAATTGAGGAAGTCTGAGCAGTCAGGGACACCACAAGAAGACCTACAGGGTAAACTAACCTGGGCCCATGGGGGCTCCCAGAGGCTGAACCACCAACCAAAGAGCATGTATAGGCTGGACCCAGGCTTCCTACAAATATGTAGCAGATGTACAATGCGTTCTTCTTGTGGGTGCCCAAACAATTGCAGCAATATCTGTCTCTGACTCTATTGCCTGCCTTTGGATCCCTTTCCCATAGATGGGCTTCTTTGTCTGGCCTCAGTGGGAGAGGGCGTATTTAGAGAATTTGCTGCAACTTAAAGTACCAGGATGGGTTGGTATCCCCTTCTCTAATGAGAAGTAAAGGAGGCGAATGGGGAAAAGGGGTGTGAGGGTGGGACTGGAAGGAGAAGAGGAAGTGGAACTGTGATCAGGCAGTAAAATAAATAAACAAATAAATAAATAAATAAATAAATAAATAAATAAATAAATAAATAAATAAATTGATGGAAATAAAGCTAAGTGATTACCTTTCAGATAGGTAAACCTTTTTCCAGGTGTATGGCTATAATATATTCATTCCAAATGCATACAAAAGAGTTACCAATAAAAAAAATATTCACAACACAAAATTAATAAGAAACCATCATCTCAAGCAGTTAGAAATACCTGAAAATAGGATGTGCTCCAGTCAGATGGAAATGTCAAAGAAAGAGTTACTCTTCTTACCTCTCACATCTTGAAAGACCCCAGAGTAAGGAGGCTAACACAGTGTGCCTGGACATTGTTCTGTATCATATTCTCTGGCCAAAGCTGATATTTTGAATTAGTTGATATATTTGTGTGTGAAAGTATATGTTGTTTATACAGAGTCTTTATTTAATAAATACAGAATGGAGAAAATATGACTGGTATAAAGTAGTTATGTGAAGACTGGTATAGCTTGTTGATACTTGAGATGGCTCTTAAATGTTGACAACTTAGCAACCAACAGTGTCCTACAATATACACTGCTAGGTGTTAGAACTGAGCCTTCAGATTTTATATTGAAAGTAATGAGGCAGGGAGACATCAGATAACCAAATCTTACTCACAAAACAAGTAAGATATACTTATAACTTCCAATCAAATCAAGCTTATTTCCAAACCCATATTGTGTATGGGAAGAATTAACTTGTCTGTGTCTACTACAACATTTTAGTGACAAAAATTGAAGATTTTATGAAAAACATTATGAAACAATCCTTGTGAACATCCAACTAAATAAATTAATATATGTGTGTATGTTTCAATTAATTTACATTTTTATTTATGTGTATGTGCAGGTCTGTACAAACATGTGTGGGTATTCCAAGGAGACCATAAAAGAATGCCAAATTCCCTTGAGTTGGAGTCACATGTATAAGCTGGGAACCAAACTCAAGTCTAACAGCAACAAACTACTTTTAATAACTAAAGCCTTTTATACGCCAACTAAATGAATTCTTAAAGCTATTTCACTTTATTAAGTGTCAATTTTAGCCAAAATATTAACTATCAATTTTCATGCATAGGAAGAGCATAGATTTCTACTCTACAGAGTAAAGTGTTGAAATTTGGACAAGGAAGAAGAGGTCTTTGAATATTTAGTGCCTGAGTTGAGAGCCCAGACACTGTGAATGAGTTGTGTAAAGCAAGCAAAAGAGCAGACCTCATCTACTTTATAAGTTTAAACAAGAGATTTAATGTTAAACAATATAGCTGGATAAAAAATAAAATGCATTTTTAATGTGTTGTCTAAAGGATATTTACTTTTTGGCTTTAAAAATGTGGTTTATTTACATTGAAAACATTTTGCATACTGTTTACAAAAATAAATTATTGGAAGACAAAGAGTAAGTTGGTGGGTTGAAGTGAAAGGAAGGAAAAGAAAGGGAGAGAAGAAGGAAAGAAAAGGGAAGTTAGAAGTGAAGTAAAGGGAAGGGGCGAAGAAATGAGAGAGAGAAAAAGGAATGGAAGAATTGAATAGGAATTAGTAAGATACACACAATCTCTTACTGAAAGCCAGTGCTACGGACTTTGGTTTTAAACTTCTTCACTCACATTATTCTATCCTTGTCATAGAACTTTACTTGCAAGTACACACCCTAAATGTCAACCCATGTAGAAAACATAGCTGCGGAAGTAAATGTTTAGAACATTTTCAGACTACAGAAGCATAATGATTAGTGCCTTCCTCTCTGCACTCATCACCATAGAACCACTGACTAAATTTAAATTATTCTGTCAGTTTGAGTTCATAAAGGACATGGCCCTTAAGCTTGGCTTCACTACGAGTCACTGCAAGAAAATAACTTTCCTTCATTAATAAATAGTTATAACTTGAATAATATCTAACAGTTTTATAATGTCTTCTTAAGTGTATGCCAAACAGAAATCACAAAACAATGGAGACATTTCTTAGTAATTATGCTTCAAAAAATACCTACATTATATACTGATCATCAGAGGACCTGTTATTTACCAGCATCATTGTCTTGCAAGAATTGATATTTTGTGAAGGGTGTTGTTTCCCTAATTTCTCTCTCAGCCCATTTTTTTTTTTTTTTTTTTTTTTGTATAAAGAAGAGTTTCTGGCCAGGCAGTGGTGGTGCACGCCTTTAATCCCAGCACTTGGGAGGCAGAGGCAGGCGGATATTTGCGAGTTAGAGGCCAGCCTGGTCTACAAATTGAGTCCAGGACAGCCAGGGCTACATAGAGAAACCCTGTCTTAAAAAACCAAAAAAAAAAAAAAAAAAGAAGAGTTTCTGATTTTTTTGAATTAATTTTGTATCCAGCCATCTTGCTGAAGATGTTTATCAGCTGTGAGAGTTCTCTGGTGGAATTTTTGGGATCATTTATGTATACTATCATATCATATGCAAATAGGGATAATTTGACTTCTTCGTTTCCAATTTGTATCCCCTTGATCTCCTTTAGTAGTCTTATTGCTCTAGCCAGAACTTCAAGTTCTATGTTGAAGAATATGGTGAAAGTGGGCATCCTTGCCTTGTCCCTGAGATTAGAGGATATGCTTAAAGTTTCTCTCCATTTAATTTGATAATTGTTAATGGCTTGATTTTATTATTTCTAGGTAGAAACCTGTATGCCCATTCTCTCTAGGACTTTTAGCATGAAGGGGTGTTGGATTTTGTCAAGTGCTTTTTCAGCATCTAGCGAGATAATCATGTAGTTTTGTTTTTCTTTCAGCTTGCTTATATGGTGAATTACGTTGATGGATTCATATGTTGAACCATCACTGCATTCCTAGGATGAAGTGTACTTGATCATGGTGTATGATACTTTTGATGTGTTCTTGGATTCGGTTTGCCAGTATTTTATTAAGAGAAATGCAACTCAAGACAACTCTGAGATTCCATCTCATACCTATAAGAATGGCTAAGATCAAAAGCTCAAATGACAGCACATGCTGGCAAGGTTGTGGAGAAAGGGGAACATTCCTCCATTGCTGGTGGGAGTGTAAGCTTGTACAACCACTATGGAAATCAGTCTGGCAATATCTTAGAAAACTTGGAATAGCTCTACCTCAGGACACAGCCATACCACTTCTGGGTGTACATCCAAATGATTCCTCACCAAACCACAAGGATGTTTTCTCATCTATGTTCATAGCAGCCTTATTTGTAATAGCTAGAAACTGGAAACAACCCAGATATCCCTTTACCAAGGAATGGATTTAAAAAAACAAACAAAAACAAACAAAAAAAACAAACAAACAAAAAAACTGTGGTACATCTACACAATGGAATACCACTCAGCCATCAGAAACAATGCAAACCTGCAATTTGCACCAAATGGATGGAACTAGAGAAGCTCATCCTGAGTGAACTAACCCAGACTCAGCAGGATGCACATGGCATCTATTCACTTATAATCGGATTTTAGCCATATAGTATAGTACAGGATAATTTTACTACAACCAATGTACCAAAGGGAACAGGAGCATAGACTTTGTTGCCTGTCAATGAGACACTTTGCCCTAGGGGTGCTTCCTTGTAGGCCCCCAGTGTATGGGTATATGAGGAGGCTCTTGGCCCTCATATGACTGCTGAACTGGGGCAGGGACTGATATGTAGGGACACTCCACTCTGGAGGAGTGGGTTGGAAGGAATAGGGAGTAGATGGTGGGAGGGCAGGACTGGGAGGGGTGGAAAGAGGGCACTGTGATGGAGATGTAATCTGAAGTAATAAATAAACATCAAAAAAAAAGAATTGGTATTTTAACTTCTATTATCAAGTATCAATAGAAGTAACAAATGCTTCTATTAAGTATTTTATGAACTTTAGAAATGATGAAATATTTATAAACATCGAGAAATGTAAAAATTCTATTCGAAGTCTCATAATTCTAAAAGACATACAAAATATTTATTCACTAGAGTTTTTCTCATCTGAATAGTGTATAATGTGGTAAATTTCTGGTCAACCATATTTAAAAATGCTGTGTCAACTCCGCCACTCATGTTTCTTTGTCTAATTCAAATGAGAAAAGCTTGCATATAAAAATGAAGAATAGACTTTTTTCTTTCATTAAGGTTTGCCACAAGAATGGTACTCACAAGAGAAAAAATGTATAAAGAAAGCTAAGATCACTTATACTCATTATGATGAAGAAAATAAAAATACTGATCACTGTTTACATGCATAAAAATATTTTGTCATGTTACATTTTATACTTTAAATATATGCAGCCATATCTTTTAAGTTCACACCACAGTAAAAATGGAAAAAAATAAAGCACATCCGTAAAAAATTTTTAAAGGGAAATGATATCAACAGTTAGTTAACACTGTAAGCAGCTTTTCCATTTTTTAAGAAGGTATATGTGGAGGAAAAAAAGATGCCCTGTTATATCAAATGCCTGGAAAGTGTGTTTAGTTATTAATACAGGTACCAATAATTCATTAAAATGGCACATCAAAGCCAACAAGATGGTTCCACAAGCCCCAAAACAAGAGTGTGATCTCTGGTACTCCTGTGGTAAAAAACAGACTAACTCTCTCAAGTTGTTCTCTGACCTCCACACATGTACCCACATAGATACACATCACAACCCCACTCCCCAAAAAAATTAAATAGAAAAGAAAAAAAATCAAGCCAAAGTGATTTTTCCACATAGTGCCTTCATATAATCTTCAAATAAGTATAATAATACTGCTAAATCATGGATTTTAAGACATATTATTCTACCAGATTAAATCATAGATCTCTTATTAGCCAACAGCTCTATCAAAGTGGGCATGAATCGTTCACATAATCTGTTCTATCAGTGTCTATATTTTGCTTATTCATTTAAATCAGTTTATTCCTAAAATAGTGAAACAAATTCCATTGATATTATAGTGATAAATAAGAAACTCATTTGAAATAATTGTGGGTATAGTGACTTATTTGCATTCATTTTTTCTGTCACATAAAATATTCCTGAAATTTTTGACTCCAAAGAAAACACATATGGGGCTGGAGAGATGGCTCAGAGGTTAAGAACACTGACTGCTCTTCCAGAGGTCCTGAGTTCAATTCCCAGCAACCACATGGTGGCTTAAAAACATCTATAATGAGGTCTGGTGCCCTCTTCTGGCATGCAGGCATACATACTTCAAGAAAGAATAAACAGTATAGGTTATTATTTTGACTTTGAAGATTTTCTTTTCCATTTTGATAGAATATTGAAAATACCATACTTGATTACATATCATATACAAATATTATCTTTATAACCAAGTGTAACTGATTTTATTTAAAATTTACCCTAAATAGAGGCCCAAATGGTTGACTGTAAAGGAATTTTAATCCAGCAACATGGCTGCTCTGGCAAGAGATCACATCCAAAGACCTAGGTATGTGTGATCCATATGAAATACAGACATGCCCTTAGGTGACTGACCTTCAATCACCCTGGATGAAATACACACCTTTACTCCCTCTGGCTGGAATTTAGTACACATCTTTAATCCCAAGCATGATATAATTGAGGAACAAAATGACTTATCAGATAAAAATCTGACAGAATGAAACAGAGATAGGATACACTCAACTCTCATGAGAACAGACAGGAAAGAGAGAGTAAGAGAGTTCATGGAGACAATATAGTAGGAGAGAGACCAAGAGAATTTGTGGAGACAGTACAGTAGAGTTCCACAGTACAGAACAGTTCAGTGCAATTTGGTGCAGTTCAGTTGAGTGCATTTGAGTCTGTGCAATCAGTTCTTTGAGTTCAGAAGCATTTTTTCCAAGTAGAGCAATTCAATGAGAAGTGGAGAGAAGCCAGTTTGAATCAGTAAGCTTGCAGAGGAGTTTTGAGCCACAACATCTGAGTTGAACCAGTCAGCCAGAGTTGGAAAAGAATGAGCTTATTCAGCAGGAAGTCTTGGAGCATGAAAACATTCCAGGCTTAGGTTAGCAGATAGAGGCTGGAAGCTGAAACCTTTAAGGTCCTGGTTTACATAAGATTAGATTGTATGGAAGCTAGAAGTTTCAGGCCTAGGCCTTGTGGTAGATAGGAATGCTCTGGGCTCAGCCCAAGCCATGTATTTGTAATGCTTGAGTATGGCTCTCATCTCATCCCATCTTCCGAGAAAATAAAAGCAACATTTGCAGTTAACAGCACTTACGCTGTTTTAGGAGATCTGGATTTGTCTCCCAGAACCAATATCAGGATACATCTGCCTGTCATTTTTAGCTCCAGGAGTTATGGCACCTTCTTTTGGCTTCTCTGAGAACACATACATATCTTGCATAAATACACACAGACACACACCCTGAAATAAATTATAAATAGTATTTTTCTAAACAAATTTAAAACACTAAAAATATAAAATATAAAAATGTGTCATTTGTGCCGGACATGGTGGCAAATGCCTGTAATCCCAGCACTTAGGAGACAGAGGCAGACATATCTCTGTGAGTTTGAGGCTAGCCTGGTCTACAAAGCTAGTCCAGGACAGCCAGTGCTCTGTTACATGGAGAAACCCTATCTCAAAAAAAAAAAAAAAACAAAAAAGAAAAAAATTCCTTTGGTGTGCCAAACTTATTTAATGTGCTTTTTAGTGTGATAAAATTTGAGGACTGAAAGTGTTATCATTTCCAATACAAAACACCCAAAATTAATTCGGTGTTATGTAAATTTCTGAATTAAGCTGGTACCTCATTTTTCAGTGTATCATGCTTTAACCAGATAACAAATATACATAGATTATTGGTAAAATGCCAAGCAAAATAAAGTCAACTCTAGCTTAGCATCAACTAGAGGAACATTTCTAATTCCTTTACATAAGGGCCTTGGGCCACTTACTTAAATATTTAAAACATATCCAAGTGATGTGTTCCTACTTTTTTCCCTAGAAGGCTTTAGGATAATTTGAATATACCCCTCAGAAGACATATTTAAATATTATAATGAATTGTCTTCAGCTATGAAGCTATGAATATTTAATTACAAGTAATTATTAGCGGAGTAGCATGAATACATGTTGCTAGAGGCTTACAGAAACTCAAACACTAACCAAAAAAAAGGAAAAGAAAGTTTAGACTTGACCTAGACCCCCCTAGACAAATATAGAGAATAGACATCTTGGTCCTCATACAGATTCCTTAGCAAGTAGGGGTGATGCAGTCTCAGTCATGGACTTTGTTAACTGTTAGTGGGACACTTTTCTCTAAAGGAGTTGCCATTTTGGGCCCCGGAGCCAGCGGAAGCTCTTAGTCCTAATGTGAATGATGAACTAAGGGGACTAATATTTGGGGGCCCCCATACTAGAGGAGTAGGATAGTTGAGAGAGAGGTTAGAAGGTGGGAGGGTGAGACCAGGAGGGGAGGAGGGATGGCTGTGATTGAGATGTAACTTGAATTACAAAAAACATAAATAGGGGGGAGTAGGGAGGGGATTGTGACTGAGATGTAACTTGAAGAAATAAAAAATAAATTATTAAAAAAAACATAAATAAACCCAACCATTCACAATACCTGCACAAACTGATTAGAAAAAATGGAAGACAGAATCATGATATTCCAGCCCTAATTGAGGCAACACTGATAACTATTGGTTCTTACAGGAGGGGGAGTCAGCTTCTTTTAAGAGCATAGCCCCTTAATAGGTTGATAGGTTGATCTTGGTCCAGTAGATAGCTTCATATCCATGTGCTTATTAGCAGCAAGAGTTGTACTCAGTAGTAAACAGATAGATATGTAGATGATGATGATGATGATAGATAGATAGATAGATAGATAGATAGATAGATAGATAGATAGATGGATGGATAGATAGATAGATAGATAGGACATGAGGTTGAGACAGATTAGGAATTGGATCCCATAGAAGTTGGAGTAGGAGTAGAGAGGTGAATATAATAAAAATATGTCATACACACATGTGATATACTTGAAGTAACTGAAGCATATTTTTTTAATAATTTATTTTTTATTTCTTCAAGTTACATCTCAAT
>CAJQZJ010001694.1:12210639-12254918 GCA_907164525.1 Lophiomys imhausi | reverse complement strand
ATATATATATATATATATATATATATATAGCTGATTAAACTATTTAACCAGTATTTATATTATATTTAATTAGTTTGGTGGCTAATCCTTAATCCTCCATTATAAATAAACACACACAGACACCATGTGGATTGTAACAAGCCTTGGCCCGAGTTGTGCAATCCTGGCCCATCTAAGCTAGCTCTTAATTCTATTCCCAAATATGAGCCCATATATACATACGTCCCCTTGGACTGCCATTCTCCACGATATGCCGATGTTCCTGGCCATGTGAAATGAGGTTCTTTTTTCTAACCCATGGCATGCATCCTCCTTCCTGCTGCTCCTGGCTGGAATGCTTTAGTCCTCTGTTTAAAGCACAGTTCTCCTCTTCTAATCTCAGGAAGTCCCCTTTCTCTGACTTTGTCCAATCTCAGGCCTCAGCATTTTATTTAACGAATCAGAGTCAATGTAAGAAACAGACAGCAAGCAGGACCAATTATTTAACATTTAGAATGCTTAACACTACCCCAACAACTCCCTGAGCTCTGTCTATTGTTTCACTGTGGATCTCTGCATCTGTTTCGCTCAGCTGATGGATGAAGCCTCTCAGAAGACAGTTGTGGTAGGCTCCTTTCAGCAAGTAGAGCAGAGTATCATTAATAGTGTCAGGAGTTGACTCTTTTCCATGGAGTGTGTCTCAAGTTGGGCCAGTAATTGGTTGGCCATTCACCCAATCTCTGTGTAATTTTTATTTTTGCACTTCTTTTAGGCAGGAAAAATTTTGGGTGTAACGTTTTGTGGGTGAGCTTGTTTCCCCTGATATTCACTGAAAATACAGTGTGGCTACAGGAGGTGGTAACCCTCAAAGACTCCCAGGAGTTCGCTCTCCTGTTCCAGAATCCTCCTCACCAATTTCTATTCTTTCTGCCAGTTCTCTCCAACTCCCTACACATGGTCCCCACATTGTTCCCCTCCCCACACCCTCTCCCCCCCAGATCCCTCCCTCCATCCACTTCAGATGTCTATTCTATTTACCTTCTGTATGAGATTCAAGCATCCTCCTTTGGGCCATCCTTTTAGTTAGCTTCTTTGGAACTGTGTATTGTAGCATGATTATCCTCCACATTATTGTTAATATCTACTTATAAGTGAGTATATAACATGCTTGCCTTTCTGGGTCTGGGTTACCTCACTCAGGATACTATTATTTCATTCCATCTGTTTGTCTGCCCTTGTTTTAATAGCTGAGTAATATTTCATTGTGGGAATGCACCACATTTTTTTATTCACTCTTCAGATGAAGGAGAGTTAGTTAGTTTCCAGTTTCTGACTATTACAAATAAAGCTGCTATTAATATAGATGATCAAGAATATATAGTGGTTTGGTGGAGAATCTTTTGGGTATATACTCAGGAATGGTATAGCTGAGTCTTGAGAAACAACTACTCCCAGTTTTCTAATATACTACCAAATTGATTTCCAAAGTGGCTGTACAAGTTGGCACTCCCACAAGCAATGGAGGAGGGTTTCCCTTGCTCCACAACCTCACCAGCATATGCTGTCACTTGTATTTTTGATCTTAGCCATTCTGACAGGTGTGACATGGAATCTCAGAGTCATTTTGATTTGCATTTCCCTGATAAGCAAGGATGTTGAACATTTTAAAAAGATTTATTTATTTATTTATTTATTTATTTATTTGTTTATTTATTTATTTATTCATTCATTCATTATGTATACAGTATTCTGCCTGCACTCCAGAAGAGAGCACTAGATTTCATTGTATATGGTTATGAACCAGGATATGGCTGCTAGGAATTGAATTTAGGACCTTAGGAAGAGCAGCCACAGCTCTTGTCCTCTGAGCCATCTCTCCAGCCCCACTAAACATTTCTTTCAGTGCTTCTCAGATATGAGAGATTCCTGTGTTGAGAATTCTCTGTTTAGCTCTGTACTCCATTTTTTAATTGGGTTGTTTGTTTTTTGGTGTTTAATTTCTTAGGTTCTTTATATATTTTGGATATTAGCTTTCTGCTGGATATGGGGTTGGTAAAGATCTTTTTCCCAGTCTGTAAGCTGCCATTTCTTCCTATTGACAGTGTCCTTTGCTCTACAAAATCCTTTCAGTTTCATGTTGAATTTCAATAAATTCAACAATTTATTAGTTGTTGTTCTTAGTGCCTGCGCTGTTGGTGTTCTGTTCAGAAAATTGTCTCCTGTACCAACATGTTCAAGGCTATTCCCTACTTTCTTTTATATTTGATTTAGTGTATCTGGTTTTATGTTGAGTTCCTTGATCCACTTGGCCTTAAGTTTTGTGCAAGGTGATAAATCATTCTTTTATATGCAGACATCCAGTTAGACCAGACTCAGAGATCATAGCAGAAGAGGGGTAGAAAGATCATAAGGGCCAGATGAAGAAATTTTCTATGACATTGAATTTCCTACAAATATCAAAAAAGCTGAAGCCTCATCAACATGCCTGACCAACCAAGATTTGAATAAAGATGACAAGAAAAGATATGCTAATTCAGAAGGAGGAGAACTCATGAGATCTCACCAGTAGAAAAGCTACATGCAAATAAAGAATGCTGAGAGCAAGAGAAATAGCATTCCCTAGGAAAAGTCCATAATTGCCCAGTACCAAGTGTCATCCTTGAAATCATACATATGCAAGTAAAAGTACACAGGCTGTTCAAGTTGCAGTCATATATTTAGGTGTGTGTGTGTGTGTGTGTGTGTGTGTGTGTGTGTGTGTGTAGCAACAATTAAAGAAATACAGGGAAAATGAATACACTATGCTTTCTATGTGCTAAATATATTGGTGATGTAAGAGAAGAAAGAGGTAAAATGTTAGGCAATTACAAAACTTCACATGATACATGTCAGCAGCTAGCATGCCTGATATTGTGGTGCTGGGTAGAACAACAGGAAAACAAATTTCAATGTATCAAGACATTTATACTTCACATATTGAAAGTGGATTATATGGTATGGTAGATGAAGAGAAATATACAGGAAAGTTTTTTTTTTAAAGAGCTACCAAAATGAACCCCAAAACAGGAGAAGATACATAATATCAGAAATAGCCAGGACTGAAGCAGGCAGACACACACGCACACACACACACACACACACACACACACAGAGACATTCACACACACACAAACACTCTTCTGCCCCACAAAACATAACTTCTTTCAAAGCCACATAACATAAACATCAACTTCCATATTGGCTTTTTTTTTAATACTTTATTTTTTTTCTTCAAGTTACATCTCAGTCACAAACCCTTCCCTATTCCCCCTTCCTATCCCGCCCTTCCACCCTTTTCCCCCCAGCAGTTTCCCCTTTCAGTCCAACAGATGGTTCCTTCTCTTATAACAGTAAATACTATCCAAAACAACAGATATAAATATGCCATATTTATGAGAGTTAAATGGCCCAGTATACCTTCCCAATGTCCAGTTTATGCATATTTGGCCCCTGACTTTAACATTCTACTATCTAACCATCTCCATGAGTTTAAAGGTCTATATCTGACTCAACATTCATACTAACTTGCAACACAATTTTAAGAGTATCTTCTTAGATCTATAACACCCTCTTGATTCCTAAACAACTCAAAATTTAACTATGAGACTCTAGCTGTCTATTCTTCAACCACCTCAGAGACCTGAGAAGGATAAATATATCTGCTTATATAGGAAGTGCAGGGCCTGCAGCTTCCAAAACTAAGAAAGGACATACCAGTGACTGCCTGGACAGTTCCCATTTTCTCTCCATACATTCCTGCATCAGTCTTCAGCCTTTGGGTCCTGTTTCTCTGACAGACATTTGTTGTAGACCAGGGATTACGAAGGACTTACCTACCCTGTCTTGGCAGAGCTAGGCTGTCGACTTCCCTGCTACCAAGTTTTGTCCTTTTTGGACAGCAGTCTGTCTGAAATTGGAGCAAGGGGTTTTTTCATGCCAAGAGATAGGCTTGCCACTAATTCAACCATCTCACACTGGAGATTCTTCGATGCTTATCTTCTACTTGGAGTAGAATAGGGGGTGCTGTCAGGAGCTGATATGTCTCGATATCAAAAAAAAAAGAAAATCTTAATTTAAGATAACATCTTTGAATGCCATATTCTGCAGATCTCTTGGGGTTTTTGAAGATGTCCTATCCATCTCTTGTATTTAGATAAGCAAATGTTGCTTGTCTCTTAACAACTTGATTACTGAGTAGTTTAGAGAATATCTGTGATAGACTGTCATAGTAGGTAACAAAGTGACATGTTTGCATGGCTAGGAGTTTGTTTTACTTAACTATACTAGACAGTTTTAGATGGTTGGTATCAAGAGGCCAGAGCTTCACATTTTATTTTTAAGTATCTCTAGGTATGATACCATTAGGAAGCGTTACCTTTAAATTTGTATCAATATACAAATATCTATTCAATTGTGGTTAAATATACTCTTAATTATGTATCAATATACCAAGATCAATGCCTATGTAGCCCAATACAATCTTAATATTACGTCCATATACAAGGGTCAATACCATTGTGGCCAATAATCTTATTTTTGTATCAATATACAAAGATCAATACCGATGTAATCCAATACAATCTTATTTTTGCACAATAAACAATGGTCAATACCACTTTAGCCAAATATACTACTAATTTTGTATCAATATACAAAGGTATAAGGGCATATTCAATAATCTGCCCCTTCTTCTTGGACCTTCCTGTGCTATGTCTATGTCTCATTTTTCTCAAGCCTATGCACTCCTACATAGGAGAGGAAGAAGGATACAGAAAAGGAAAAGTAGGAAGTCCCTGGGGCTAACCTCCAAAACCCATTAAGACAGGACCATTTATCAGCTTGTAATCTCTTCCCCTAAATATCAGAGTTTTCAGTTATCCTTCAAATAACCAAAAAGAAGGGCAGAGAAACACCTTCCCCACTCTCTGGTCATGGGACATCGCTCTCTTAAAGTGACTTCCTGCTGATTTGGGTCGTAGTAAACCTGTTTGGGGCCCGAACCCAAATGGAAAAAATGGTTAAAAATGTTAGTACAATCCTTTTATGTTCAGTCCTTCTGTTCTCAGCTGTTTAGATGACCTCAGGAGTTTGTAGGCAGAAGCTGATCTTGCAGGCTTCACTGAGGTTCCAGCCGGGGCATTGTGTAGAGCTGAACGGTCCCAGCAACATTGGATTGACGTGGTTGCAGGCCCCTGATGGAGACAGCTATTGAGGAAGTCTGCCAGGCTGAATCAACTGGGTCACTCATCCTCCTTGGTGCTTGATTCTGCTCTCTGCTGAGGTTTCCGCTGTCCCCGGGCTCCCCGAATGGATGCTTCGATTCTCCTGGAAAGATAAGAACAGAGCCCTGCCCTAATCCCAACCCTGGGACAATTACCCTCTTTTTTTTTGGGGGGGTGGGGCTAGGTAATACTTCTCCTGAAGCAAATTTGGCCTTCTGACAACATACAAAGCATTATCTTTCAATCCGGGTTAAAGAAGAAATCATTCTGTCACCTTGGAGCTAAACCAGTTCCAGTGTATATATTTTGAGATCCCAAAGGACAATCTGCCTGCATCGAGAAGGCCTTTTGTAAGTAGCCTCCAAACCTAGGTCCCTCCAAATCCCATGTGTTTGTCTCTGAACTCTAATTATTGGGATCAGAGACCTGTGGTTCCCATCTGAAGGGATCAAAGATGTGTTCCACCACTCCTGCATCGAAGTCTTTCTCTATTTAGAGTTTGCCCTGCATCAGGCTGACCCTGAGCTCCGGGATCTGCCCTTTTCTGTCTCCAGTGTGCTGGGAGCTGGGACCAAGGGTGTACTCTTCTTGAATAGTGAGACCAAGAGTATGCACCCTCACCACCCCGCTCCATATGACTCCAGAATACATAATACCACCAACTCTATGGTGCTCCCCCCGTCTCCGCTGAAGTCAAAGGCATGGGCCAATACCACAATTCTCTTGTATTTTACCTTAGCTCCACGTCTTCTCTACACCTGGAGGTCTGCAAAACCAGGCCGAGTGGCTGTATCCTCTGTTCCATTCACAGTGTTTCAGCCCTGCCCCCTGGCTTTTTATTTTTTAGTTAATAAATTTATTTGTTTGTTGCTTCAGGTTACATCCTTATCATATTGTCCTCTTTTCCCGCTTCCCAGCCCCACCCTCCCATGCTCTACCCCCTGACCCTTCCATCGTGTTCCTCTGGGGTGGAGTGTCCCTGCCTAACAGTCTCTCACCAGAGATCAGGGGTCATATGAGTGTCAAGAGCCTCTTCATTCACCGGGGGCCTACGAGGCAGTACTGCCAGTGAAAGGTGTCTCCTTGCTACTGGGGGAATACTAAAAAAAGACCAACAAACACACAAACCCACAAAAACAAAGAATATCAACAAAAAAAGAGAGGAAAAAGAGAAGGGAAAAGGAAAAAGAAAAAAGAAAAAAAGAAGGAAAAAGAAAAAGATAAATGAAAAAAAGTTTATGTCCATGTTCCTTTTGGTGTGTTGGTTGTAGCACAGATATCCTGTACGATATAGCTAAAATCCTACTATAAGTGAATAGATGCCATGTGCATCCTTCTGAGACTGGATTAGCTCACTCAGGATGAGCTTCTCTAGATCCATCCATTTGGTTGCAAATTGCATGATTTCATTGTTTCTGATAGCTGAGTAATATTCCATTGTATAGATGTACCACAATTTTTTAATCCATTCTTCAGTTGAGGGACATCTGGGTTGTTTCCAATTTCTAGCTATTACAAATAAGGCTGCTATGAACATAGATGAGGAGACTTCCCTATGTCTCAGTGAGAGGTCCTTTGGGTGTATACCCAGAAGTGGTATGGCTGGGTCCTGAGGCAAGGTTATTCCTAGATTTCTAAGATATCTCCAGACAGACCTCCATAGTGGTTGCACCAGTCTGCACTCCCACCAGCATTGGAGTAGGGTTCCCCTTTCTCCACACCCTCGCCAGCATGCGCTATCACTTGAGCTCTTTATCTTAGCCATTCTAACAGGTGTTAGGTGGAATCTCAGGGTCGTCTTGAGTTGCATTTCTCTGATGATTAAGGATGTTGAACATTTCTTCAGGTGTCTCTCAGCCCTTAGGGATTCCTCCTTTGTGAATTCTCTATTTAGCTCCATCTCCCATTTTTTCCATATTGGCTTTTTAAAGAATTTTCTAAAATTTTCATGTTCATTTATCAACACTCTAAACATTCACTTTTGGCTTGATGTCCTTTATCATGTATTATTATCGTTCATTACAACAATGTATATTCTTCTCACAGAATGAAAGATGCTGAGAATCCATGCACAGAACAGTTTTTGAGCTGCAACCTTTGCATTATTCCCCCACATTTTATATCATTGCTTTTAATTTTTATCTTAGTCTTTTCTTCCTTTGGGTACATATACCTTCTCTCCTTATAAGACTTATAAGACTACCACATAATAATGTAACCTAGGTTTCACATCCCCAATATGTACATTAAACATCAAAATGTTTCAAAATCTGAAGTGTTTTGAATGTTGATTTGATAAGCAATGTGGAAATCCTCACTGCTTACTTAATATGTCAGGTCACAGGTACTCCAAACATATTACATAATCATCTTCTCAGTGGATGAGAAGATGGCACTGTGAGTAAAATATACCCATAGTAAAAGTCTGTCTAATGAGTTTGATCCCCAAAATACACAGCTGAAGGAGAAAACTGACTCCTTAAAGAGGCCCCTGACTTCCTCACTGGCACTGTGACACACACACACACACACACACACACACACACACACACACACACACACTAAAATGTAAAAACTCATAAATGAATTTTCTGTTTTTGTTTGGGGTCTATTGCTAAGATAACTTATTAAATATATTCAAAGAGTCCAAATTTCTAAAAACATTTGGTCCCACGCATTTAATAGAAGGGATGCTCAATTTAAAAGCATGTGTGTGGTATGTAGTATTCCTAGATTTTTCAGTTAATACTTTACAAAAACTTGTCTGATCTTTAGAATAATCATGAAATATAAATTGTGCTCCTACTCTCATTTTATAACTGAACCTTACAGAAGAAAGTATTTAACATTAACACTTTGTGTAACTAATCAATGCCATTTGAGCCCATAGATCTTGTCTTCATTTGCAACCCCCACACACATACACAGAGAGAGACAGAGTGGGAGATGTAAATTTATTATTTTAACATTAAGTCAAAGCTGCTTGAAAAACTAAAATGATGTTGCAATATTTAATCTCATGATGTTTTTCACATTTCACTAAGGGGATTAAAATTACTTTGCTTACTTTACTGCCTTAATAACTTTTCATATGTTACACATGTTCAGAATTCATTTCATCTTCACAAGTTATTAAATTTATTTACATATAATACATATTAATACTCCTCCAACAAAGATCAATATAATTCCTTCAAGCATTTCACAGTAATTTGTAAATCATTCTACCCAGAACTTTTTATTGCTTTGTTACAATACATCTCATCATCCTTTGTTGTATAACAAGTTTTACTTTTAGGGACATTCTGTAGAGCTAATTGCATATTTAAAAATTTAAACATTTTTCTAGTGGAAAGAGTCCACATTTTGAAACTACTCATTTTTCATTCCTCTTCCTCTTTTAATGAAATCTAAGAACTTTTTACATAACTATAATTTACACATTTTTCCATGATCTTAGATGGTTGGCTTTAAAAAGCTTTTTGAAGTAGCAAAGCCAGACACTTTATCTCATGGTGTCATCTCTTCCTTCAATCTTTCATTTCAGCCAAGACTTCTTCTAACTACAGCTTCTGTTACTCTCACCACAAACTCAGGGTCACAAGTAACACATGAAAAATCTTTGCTTTATTTTAGTTCCTGTAAGTCACCTGAATATCATGGGTGCCATGAAGAGTAAATAAAGTATCACTTACCTAAATATGAGAGTAGTGGCAAGTACACAGTAGTCTCCCAGGAAAGGGTGTCATTTCCGTTAAGTGACTGCTTGTCTTACATACACGTCACAATCACTCAGATGTAGCACATTCTCATTTATGAGGGGAAGGTTTATTATTTTTTTCCTCAGTAGTAATTTTTCTGCCTTCCCATATGTTTAAGTTCATAGGGATTAACTACTCTCATAATGTCCTTTTCAATGCTTTGTATTTTTGATTGAAGATGCATTTCATTTGGCAGAGTCCTTCTTGTGTTTCAGTACCAGTAGGCAGAATGAGAACTTAAGGAGTCAGCATGTGTTATCCTCCAGTCTACTTATGAAAAGTGAACCATCATACTGTAAAAAAAAAATAGTCCGTATCAATTAAACCATGCTTTATTTTCTTCTTGAGAGATGAGTTATCCTTTAAGCTGTAATTCTGTAGCATATACAGGATACCAAAGATGTGAGCATTAAATCAATTGAAAACTGGAATTCTTATGATAATGTCTGGAAGGATTAACTACTCACTAGAGATAGTGACCTATGGCAGTGATGCAACCTGCCAAAGCCCTGAGCCTACCTCAGTTCCTACAACCACTCAACCCTAGGCACAGGCACAACAGTAGATTGTCCTTTGAACCTTAAAAAGAAACAAAGATGTTACCAAATTAAGTGAGAGGAAAATGACCAAAAGACAAGAAAGGAGAAGTAATTATGACCCCCATTGTAGCTTAAGAGGCATTGAGTCATGTTGGTATCCAGATGCCAGGCAGGAGCTCTGTCACAAATAAAAGAACTTTAAAAAAGAGAAGATTATAGGTTGTCCCCCTTTGATTCCCAATGTTTCTAATTAGGAGGGTTTTAGAATTTAGACTATAGGAGTTTGAATGTTTTCCATATACATATTGGAATCTCTTGGTAATGGGATACAAACCTAAATACTAAATCCATTTACAATTTGCATGGGCTTCATTCACATGGTCAAAAAGAGTTTTGTATAGTATTTTTTAAGGTTTATTTAATTATGTATGTGTGTGAGTTATTAGGTTTCTGTAGAAGAGCGGTAAGCACTATTAATTTCTGGGCCACACTGTCAGCCCTTTGTATAATATTTGAAATAACTCTGCATGAACCAAAATTCCATGATATGGAAGTTTCTACATGGAGCATCAGGTAATGAATGTTTCAGTAGTTTTAGATGGCAGAGAATTTAGATCTCAAGTTTTCACACTGCAGAACAGAATCTTCATTTCTAACTGGTACCTTTTTCTAGTGTCAAGATTGATCATTGAAGCTGCCACACAGTAAGCATTTGTTCATCTCACCTTCTGCCTGAGGGTAGAATCCTCTGAAATTCTTAAACATATTCCTCTTTTACATAATTCAACACGTTTTCTACAGCAATACAATTTTGCACAAAACTTGGCTCATTACTCTTAGACTCCAGTGGCCATTGGTTTCAAGTGTACTTTCATCCGACCATCACTGAATTTTACCAGCATGTCTTATTTAATGGACCTAGGGAGAGTCATAGAGGCTTTACTTTCTGCTGGTGTGATGATGAAGAAGGTGTCCAAAGGTTAATTCCCTCGGAGCTCAAATTTTGTAAGGACATTGCAGAGAGACTCTAAGTTTAGCATCCTAGGCATTCCAAGTTCAAGACCTAAATGGGATCTGTTAACTCCCCTCTTCATCCTGACAGATAATCAATTTGTATTAGTTGCTTTTCTCTTGTGGGATAAAACATAATGACCAAGAGGACTTACAGAAGAGTTTATTAGGGCCTAAAGTGCCAGAAAGATGAATCCTTTATGGCAGAGAATTGTGGCAGCAGGTGGCAGTCATGACTGCAGAAATATCTGAAAACTCACATCTCCAGATGCAAAGAATCAGAAATAGCTTTTAAAACTCAAACCCAACATCAGAGTGACATACTTTCTAAAGAAAGTCCATGCATCCTAAATCTACCCAAACAGTACCAGCAATGAAAAACCAGCAGTTCAAATATCCCAGACTATGAAGGGCATTTTCATTCAATTGAACAGTTTCTTCATTAAATTATTTTCTCTGCCTTAAAAGGAAAGTGTTATTTTTGACTGTGAAACAGTTTGAAGAAGAACTAAATTTTCCAAATTCCCATTTACACTGCCATTTGTACTGCTCCCTTTCAACTTTTCTGCCATTCTAAGTCAGTCAAATTGAGATATAAGTCCTTCACATTCATTCATTTAATCTATTTTCTATGACATCTATAATTTATTTGTCTTGTTTATATATTAATATGTCATATAAGTACTAGATACTAACTGTAACCAAAGATAATTAAAACAACATTGAACGATGAAATAACTTATGAAGGTATCACCTTTCCTGATTTAAAGTCATACTACAAAGTTTAGTAACAAAACCAGCATGGTATTGGCATAAAAACAGACATACTGATGAACGGAATAGAATTGAAGGCCAAGACATAAGTCCATGCAGCCGGGGACACCTTATTTTTGATTAAAATAATAAAAGTCAGATATACATACTGTAAAAATGACAGCACCTTCAAAACAATGGTGCCATCAAACCAGATGTCTGCAGATAAAATAATGCAAAACAAAGCTCAAGTCCAAATGGATCAAAGACCTTAACATAAGACCAGATACACTGAACCTGATAAAGGGAAAGTGTGTAATGTCCTTGAATGAATTATCACAAGGGAAGACATCTTGAACAGAAAAGTTATGATACTAAGACTAACAACTAATAAAATGGACCTCATAAAATTGAAAAGCTACTATACATCAAAGGATACTGTTATTAGGACAAAGCAGCAGCCTTTATAATGGGAAAAACAACTTTTAACAACTCCACATCCAATAGAGGAATAATATCCAAAATATATAAAGAATTCACAAAGCCAGATATCAAAAAATATAATGTAATTTAAAAAATGAAGTGCAGATCTAAACAGAGAATTCTCAATGGATTAAATTCAAATGGCTGAGAATCATTTAAAGTAAAGTTCAGAATGCTTAGCCATCGCCATTGGGGAAATGAAAATCAAAACTGCACTGAGAGTCCATCATACACCTATCAGAATGACTAAAATTTTTTTTTATTTCTTCAAGTTACATCTCAATCGTAATCCCCTCCCTATTCCCCTCTCCAGTCCCACCCTCCCACCCTCTTCTGCCTCAACTCACCCATCCCTTCCTTTTTTTTTAAGTTTAAGGTATATCTTTTTCCCTCCAACAGCTCCTCCTTTCAGTCCAACAAATGTCTCTTTCTCTTATAACAATAAATACAATACAAAACAATAGAAGTAATTAGGCCACAATTATGAGAGTTATATGGCTTAGCATACATTCTCAATGTCCAGTCCATATGTATTTGGCACCTGACTTTAACATTCTACTATCTAACCATCTCCATGAGTTTAAAGTTCTATATCTAACTCAATTTTCATACTAACTTGCATCACAATTTTAAAAACATCTTCTTAGATTCAGAATACTCTCTTGACTCCTAAACAACTTAAATTTAATTATGAGACTCTAGCTATATATTCTTCAACCACCTCAGAGACCTGAGAGGGATAAATGTATCTGATTTTATAGGAAGTGCAGGGTCTGCAGCTTCCAAAACTAAGAAATGACATACCAGTGGCTGCTGGACAGTTCCCATTTTCTCTCCATATATTACAGCATCGATCTTCAGTCATTTGGCCCCGTTTCTCTGACAAACATTGATTGTAGAGCAGGGGTTATGAAGGACTTACCTACTTTGTCTTGGCAGAGCTAGGCGGTCCACTTACTGCTTCCAGGTTTTGTCCTTTTTGGACAGCATTCTGTCTACAGTTGGAGCAAGGGGTTTTTCCTGCCAAGAGATAGGCTTGCCACTAATTCAATAATCTCCCACTGGAGATTCTTCGATGCTCGTCTTCTACTTGGGGTAGAATAGGGGGTGCTGTCAAGAGTTGACATGTCTTGATATCAAAAAAAATCTAAAGTTAAGAAAACATCTTTGAATGCCATATTCTGCAGATCTCTTGAGGTTTTTTGAAGAGGCCATATCTATCTCTTATTTTAGGATAAGCAAATGTTGCTTGTCTCTTAGCAACTTGATTTCAGATTATCTTAGAAAATTAATATAATAGACTGTCATAGTTCCTAACACAATGACCTGCTTGCATATTAGTTGCATTTCTATTATTAGTTGGCATTTCTTAATTATCCTGAACAGTTTATGAAAATTTGTAGCAAAAGGCCAAAACTTCACATTTCATTTTTTTCTTTACCTCCTGACCCTTCCATCCCACTTCTCTGGAGTAGAATGTCCCTATATAACAGTCCCTCATCCCAGTTCAGAGGTCATATTAGGGCCAAGAGCCTCCTCATACAATGGGGGTCTATGAGAAAGTACCACCAGTGAAAAGTGTCTCATTGCCAGGGAAAGAGAACAAAAAACAAACAAATAAGCAGACAAACAGATAAAAAGAGTAAAAAATAAAAAAATTAAAAAAAAAATAAAAAGTCTATGTCCATATTCCCTTTGGTGTGTTGGTTGTAGTATCAATATCCTCTACTATATAGCTAAAATCCTACTATAAGTGAATAGATGCCATATGCATCCTTCTGAGTCTGGGTTAGCTCACTCAGGATGAGCTTTTCTAGTTCCATCCATTTGGCTGCAAATTGCATAATTTCATTGTTCCTGATAGCTAAATAATATTACATTGTGTAGAACCATTTCCTCTAAACGCAGGGACAAGACAAGGATGTCCACTTTTACCATATCTCTTCAATATAGTACTTGAAGTTCTTGCTATAGCAATAAGACAACTAAAGGAGATCAAGGGGATAAATATTGGAAATGAAGAAGTCAAATTATCCCTATTTTCAGGTGATATGATAGTATTCATAAGTGACCCCCAAAATTCTACCAGAGAAATCTTACAGCTGATAAACACCTTCAGCAAGGTGGCTGGATACAAAATTAATTCAAAAAAATCACAAGCCATTCTTTATACAGCAAACCCATGGGCTGGGAAAGAAATAAGGGAAACAACCTCCTTCACAATAGCCACAAACAACATAAAATACCTGGAGGTAACTCTAACCAAGCAAGTAAAGGACCTGTACAACAAGGTCTTCAAGCCCTTGAAGAAAGAAATGGAAGAGGCCTTTAGAAGATGGAAAGATCTCCCATGCTCATGGATAGGTAGGATCAACATAATAAAAATGGCCTTCCGACCAAAAGCAGAATGACTAAGATTAAAAGCACAAGTGACAGCACACACTGGCAACGATGTGAAACAAGAATAATATTCATCCATTGCTAGTGGGAGTGCAAACTTGTACATCCACTATTGAAATCAGTGCATCATTTCACTAGGAAGATAGGAATTGATTGAATTCAACGTTCAGATATATCACTCTTAGACATGTACAAAAAGATGCTTCATCCTACTACAAGGACATCACAGCATGTGTTCATTGCTACTCTATTCATAATATCCAAAAATTAGAAACAACTTAGATGTCCCTCAACAAAAGACTGAATATTGTACTACATGTATACCATGGAGTATTACTCAGCTGTTAAAAACAATGATATTATGAAATTTGCAGGTAAAGGGATGTAAGTAGAAAAAAAAAAACATCCTGAGTGAGATAACTCAGACTCATAAAGATAAATAGTTTGTATTGGTATTTGAGGGGTAGTACAAAAACCTAGTGCAGCAGGAACTTCCTAAAATATATGAAAGTAATCCCAATGAAGTTTCCAAATAATAGAGGATACAGAGTTACAACTTGCCATCTCTTGTCACCAAACAAAGGTTCTAGTGTCAGGACTTGGTTGCATCCAATTGAGTGGCTGCCCAAAGGGATCCTATGTAAATCCACCCCTCAAAAAACAAAAATAAAAAGCCTAGGATGTCGCCAACATAATAAGTTGTTCTCCACAAACCTACAGCAAGGCCCAATTGCTGAAAACAACATCTGCTCAACTGATTGAACATGGGAAGGTTGAGCTGGTAATTGCTTAAAATATACAGCTCTACATTCTAGTATCTTTGATATTGAAATGCACTCTGCAGGCAACAGAAAGAGAAACATAAACATCAAATCAGCCATAAGACCTTTGATCTACAATGTTATCACGCCTGAAAATTTTGCTAGGGCAATGGTGGTACAAAGCTTGTGGGAGTAACCAACAAATGTAAACTTTAATGTAAGGCCTACTACATGAAATTACCCTTTACCCAATACTGCTTGAATGACCAAAAACCAGAGACCTACAGTAAAATCAAATCCTATATGTCTTAAAAAATAGTGATAAATGACTTCCAATGATATTCTGCTGTTCTGCTATATTCAGATCAGTGTCATAATCAGACACCTTCAGAGAAACATCCTCTTGCAGCAGATAGGAATAAAGAGAAACCCACAACCAGTCATTACAGAAACAGAGAGAGGCCTTGGAACACACAGCTCTAAATGGGATGTATTCCAAAATTCCTCCTCTCAGAGTTCAGTGAAGATTGTGGAAAATCAGATGAAAGACAGAAAGAATTTAAGATCCAGAGTTGAGGGAAGACATCTGTGTTGGGGAAGGTCTAATACATTGCTTGTGATAGGCTGATTTCAATGCTGAGATCTGGTTACCACCACCTTCTTAGGAATTTTCTTGATTAGTTAATACAAGTTGCTGATGGCCAATTAGCTGGGCAGAAAGAGTATAGGAAGGAGGGATTTTCTGAGATGAAAAGAGGAACCCTGTATTTTACAAAGAGAAATCTCTCTTTCCGCCAGGAGACATGGAAGCAGATAGATGTGTTTGAGAACTCTGGAAGGTAATAACAGGCCATATGACAGTTTGGGATTAGGTGGTCTGGGTTAATTTAGATTAGCTAATTGAGAGTCTGCCCAGCTAAGGGCTAAGCATTGAAACATTAAAAGGTCTTGATGTATTTAATTATTAGGGAAAGGACCACAGAGGCTTATAGGCTACCAGTCCAAGCAATCCAGGGACATTGGCCACCCACCGAACCCCAGCAAATCTCCCGCCAATGCACAGGCAAATCTACTGGCCTACTATAACAATTTATCATTATTAATGAGGATATTAGTTAACAGAGTTTAAGTTTCAAGTGGTGAAAGCCATCCTTGGTCCAGGGCTTTTTCCCCAGAACAAGTCAGGCCTCCAGTTAAGGCAGGCTAAGCCACTGGCCAATATCCCACCAGGCCACCAGCTACTCCACTGGCCTAATCTTACAGTTTATACTTGTTAATAAATACAATTGATAATTAAATTGCAGTTTCACATCTGGATAACAAGGTCCTTTAAATCAACTGAACAAAGCTCATATGAGTCCCTTGGTCATTAGGAGTTGGACTTTATTGTGTTGGGTTGTATTAGGTAATAGCAACTTACTTTCCAAGTTTATCTACCAAACCATATATTTGCCCCAAATGGCTGTAATTATCCCCTCTTCATTCATACTACCATCAACGTTCAGTGAAAACATTATTAATATATCTTAGTTAGGATTACTATTGCTTTATGAAACACCATGACCAAAGAGACTTGAAGATGAAAGGGTTTATTTAGTTTATACTTCCACATCACAGTTCTTCATCAAAGAAAGTTAGGAGAGGAATGCAAGCAGAACAGGAGTCTGGAGGCAGAAGTTGATGCAGAGATCATGGAGGAGTGCTACTTACTGGTTTGTTCCTCAGGGATTTCAATGCCTGCTTTCTTATAGAAACCAGGGCCACCAGTCCAGGGATGGCACCACCCACAGTGGCCTGGGGCCTCTTCCATCAGTCACTAATTAAGAGAATGCCCTACAGCTGGATCTTAATGGAAACATTTTCTCATTGAGTTACTCTCCCTTTAGGTGACTTTAGTTTGCGTCAAGTTAAAAACAAAAAACAAAATACAAACAAACAAAAAAACTATCCAAGATACCTACTGTTCTATTGTTGTGACAAGAATACCATGGCCAAGGCAACTCTGATAAAACAAAATATTATAGGGGCTTCATAACAATTTAAGGGTTTTATTCCATTATTATCATGGTGAGAACATGGCAGTACAGAAGGCACTGGAGCAGTAGGTGAGAGCTACATCTTGAGGCACAGGCTGAGAGAGAATAAGAAAAAAAGCCTGTGCTGGAATGTGCATTTGAATCCTCAAAGCTCCCACCCCACACACATACTTCTTGCATATATGAAAATTGCTGCTAAGAAGCCTAGGCACTTAAGGGTGACTCTTATGAGAAACTCTTCTAAATGGATGTATTATCATTTTCAAAGCACCGAGCTGATTAGCCCCCTACTGTAATACCTGTGCCTAAACCTATTTTAACACCTTCTTTTAAACAATGTACCCATATTTGATTTACAATAAAATTATTATTTTTTATCAGTCCCCCAATTTTATTTTAACTATATATGTTCATATTAACTATTTCTATAGTTGAAAACATGTTTTGCTGCCTACAATTTTTAATTTTTTATTAATCCCACTATCCTGAAGCAAATAAAGATAAATATAAATTTGAAATTCTGTTGTTGCACAGGAAATTTGAAATGTTATGCATCCAGTGCAAAGGGTATATGCTTTTGAGTATATATGTGTGGGTGTGTTCTTATGTGTCCAAGTCCCTAATCAGAAAACATTTATGATACCACATATTCATCACCTTCTTTTCCATTTCTTCCTTGTCCTACAGCTTCTGTCTCTAGAAAACTGCAATCTGACAGCTTGTAAATGATGATTTTCCTGTAGTAAAACTTCGAGGAGACATCTTTTTTTGTCTCTTCTGAGCTGAAGTCAGTGATCTGCAAGCTTCAGGGTTAAAGCTATCAGTGTTTCTACTCTGTAAATCCTTAAAGTCCAAAAAGACTAGCAAGTTCTCCTCTCATGACCACTCATGCAAGTCAGAATTTCCCTCCCTCTGAGGGTAAGAGGATTTATACAAGACAGTAAAATTTCCCCAAGATTCAGAGACTTCTAAACCTTGCTTAAAGTCTTCTTATGCTGTTTCCTTAGAATCTTCCTAGGCTATTACCTGCGTTTAGTTAAATTCAAAAGAAAAGTGAGTTCTAAGCCCTTGTCCCATGTCTATCATAAATAAAAAGGTCACTGCTTCCATTCAGAGCACAACCTATGTGATGCCCCAGGAAGCTAAGCTTGTGGTTGGATTACAATTCACACTGTAGGTAGGTAAAGGTGTGCAGGTAGTCTCCAGAATCTTTAATTTTGCTTTTTTATCCATAATGCCCCCCCAATACAATCCCTGAGGTGTTTTAAATGTCAAATGTCTTGGGTCTATGAGTCTTAACTAAGAAATATCTCCTTTTCTCATTTCTAGTCTTAATTATCAATTATGATGTTGTTCATCTTAAATTTAAGTCCTTTTAAAATTTTTTATTTAAAATTTTGGCCTTTTGCTACCAATTGTCATAAACTATTTAGGATAATTAAAAAATGCCAACTAATAGTCATGCAAGCCAGTCATTGTGTTAGGTACTATGACAGTCTATTATAGTTATTTTCTAAGCTAATCAGAAATCAAGTTTTTAAGAGACAAGCAACAGTTGCTTATCTAAATATAAGAGATAGATAGGGCATCTTCAAAAACCTCAAGAGATCTGCAGAATTTGGCATTCAAAGATGTTTTCTTAACTTTAGATTTTTTTGATATCAAGACATGCCAGCTCCTAACAGCACCCCCTATTCTACTCCAAGTAGAAGATGAGCATTGAAGAATCTCCAGTGGGAGATGATTGAATTAGTGGCAAGCCTATCTCTTGGCAAGAAAAACCCCTTGCTTCAACTGTAGACAGAATGCTTACCAAAAAGGACAAAACTTGGAAGCAGGTAAGTCGACAACCTAGCTCTGCCAAGACAGAGTAGGCAAGTCCTTCATAATTCCTGCTCTACAATCAATGTCCGCTAGAGAAACGGGGCCAAATGGCTGAAGATTGATGCTGTAATATATGGAGAGAAAAGGGAACTGTCCAGGCAGCCACTGGTATGTCATTTCTTAGTTTTGGAAGCTGCAGTCCCTGCACTTCCTATATAATCAGATATATTTATCCCTCTCAGGTCTCTGAGGTGGTTGAAGAATAGATAGCTAGAGTCTCATAGTTAAATTTTGAGTTGTTTAGGAATCAAGAGGGTGTTCTGGATCTAAGAAGATGTTTTTATAACTGTGATGCAAGTTAGTATGAAAACTGAGTCAGATATAGAACTTTAAACTCATGGAGATGGTTAGATAGTAGAATGTTAGAGTCAGGTGCCAAATACGTATAGACTGGGCATTGGGAATTTATGCTAAGCCATATAACTCTCATAATTGTGGCCTAATTACCTCTGTTGTTTTGTATTGTATTTATTGTTATAAGAGAAAGAGACATTTGTTGGACTGAAAGGGGGAGCTGTTGGGAGGAAAAGATATACCTTAAACTTAAAAAAAAGGAAGGGGATGGGTGGGTTGAGGCAGAAGAGGGTGGGAGGGTGGGACAGGAGGGGGGAGTAGGGAGGGGATTGCGATTGAGATATAACTTGAAAAATAAAAAATAAATTTAAAAAATAAGCCTTCTCTTATACAATACATCCCAACTACAGTTTCCCCTCTCTCCACTCCTCCTACCTCCCCTCTCCCCCATATCCACTTGCTATCCATCTCCCTTAAAAAAATATAGCAGACTTCCAAGAGATGACAACCAAAACCAACAACAACTACAACAAAATACAAAGAGACAAGGCAAAATCCTTTACACTGAAACTAGATAAGGCAACACAACAGGAAGAAAAGAGTCGCACCAGCAAAGAAAAAAGTAAGAGACCCACCCACTGTCGCAGTTAGGAGTTAACAAAAACACAAAGCTAACAGCCAAAACGTATATGTAGAGGACCTAGAGCAGAGTGGAGAAGGCTCTGTGCTTGCTGCTTTAGACACTGTGAGCCCAGAGTCTGACCTATGCTTCCTGCTTAGTTAATTCAGCAGTAGGTGTTCTCCTGGTGTCCTCAATCCCCTCTGACTTCTACAATCTTTTTGCCACCACATCTCTGAGATTTCCTGAGTTTTGAAGGGAGGGACTGAATAAAGATCTTCAATTTAGACTCTTTCCCTGCATAGTATCTGTCTATGGATCTCTGCATCAGCATCCCATCTCCTTCCTGAGGAAGCCTCTCTGTTAACAACTGGATAAGGCACCGATCAATGAGTACAGGAAAATTAGGAATCAGTACATTGATTTTTATTTATTTATTTGGATTTTAGACGCATCATGCTTGGTTCTACCCTAGTATCTGGGCTATCCAGTCTCCAGGTCTTGGCATCCCAAGCAGTGTCAGGCATAGGCTTCCTCTCATGGAGAGGGCCTGAATCACATATTGGTTGGCCACTCCCACAAGTTCTGTACCACCATTGCCCCAGCACATCTTGCAGGCAGGACAGAATGTAGATGGAGAATTTTATGGTTAGATTGGTGTCCATGCTTCACTTTCAGTGACCTGTACAGTATTTTCTTGCACAAAGATGGGGGGTGGGTAAGCTATCAGCTCAACCTCTTCATGTTCAATGAACTGAATGGATGTTGTCCTGGGCAATGGGGCCCTGCTATCAGATTGCAGAGAGAAAACCTCTGTCCTAGAATCAATGTGGATTATTTAGGGATCTTCATGGGGCACCCTTTCCAACAAATTAACAAAATGCAGCCCAGTCCCACCACTGGAAGCCTTGCCTGGCTACAAGTGATGACCAGTTAAGACTCTGTATCTTCTATTACTAGTAATACTCACCAGGATCACCCTCAGATCCCAGGAAGGTTGAACTGCACTAGATTTTCACACCATCCTCCAAATGCTCCTCAATTCCAGCTGCCTTTCCCTACATTTTCTCCCTCCATCCCATCTCCTTCCCCACCTGATTTCTCCAGATGCCTTCTGCAACTTCCTCCAATCCACCCAGTAGATCTATTCTAATTTTCTCTTCCCAGAGAAATCCCTAGAGCCCTGGGGCCCCTAGAGCTCTCCTCTGTACCTAACCTCTCTGGGTCTATTGTATTGTATTGTAGCCTGGCTATTATTTATTTAACAGCTAATGTCTGCTTATAGGTGAATACATACCATATTTGTCTTAGGTCTGGGTTATGTCACTCAGGATGATATTTTCTAGTTCGATCCATATGCCTGCAAATTTCATGATGCTGTCTTTTTAACACCTAAGTAATAGTCTGTAGTGTAAATGTACCACATTTTCTTTATGTATTCTATGGTTGAGGGGCATCTAGGTTGTTTCAAGTTTCTGGCTATTATGAATAAACCTGTAATGAACATAGCTGATCAAATGTTCTTGTGTTTTGATGGAATGTCCTTTGGGTACCTGCCTAAGAGTGTTATATTTGGATCTCAAGGAATGTTGATTCCCAATTTCTGAGGGACCTCCATAGTGGTTATGCATGTTTTCACTCCCATCAACAATGGAGACGTGTTCCCCTTGGTCCACACCCTTGCTAGCATGAGCTGTCACTTGTGATATTGATCTTAGCCGTTTTGACAGGTATAAGATGGAATTTCAAAGTAGTTTTAATTTGCATTTCCATGACGGCTAAGGATTTTAACATTTCTTTAAGTGATTCTCAGCCAATTGAGATTCTACTGTTGAGAATTCTCTGTTTATATCTTTACTCCATTTTAAATTGGATTGTTTGGGTGTTGGGTATCTAGCTTCTTTAGTTATTTATAAATTTTGGATAGTAGTCTTCTGTTGAATGTGGAGTTGTTAAAAATCTTTTCCCATTCTGTAAGTATCTGGTTTGGTCTATTGATGGTGTCCTTTACATTACAGAAGCTTTTTAGTTTCGTGGGTTCCCATTTATTAATCTTAGTTGATCTTAGTGCCTGTGGTATCAGTGTTCTGTTCAGAAAGTCATCTCCTGTCCCAATGCATTAAAGACTGCTTCCCACCCACCATCTCTTCTATCAGGTTCAAAGTATCCAGTCTTTTTTCTTTTTTTGTGAGATCTTTGATCCACTTGGACTTGAATTTTATACAGGGTGATAAATATGTATCTATATGCATTATTCTATGAGCAGACATACAGTTTGTCTAGCACCATTTGTTGAAGATGCTATCTATCATTTTTACAGTGTGTATTTCCAGTTTCTTTATCAAAAATCAGATATACATATGCATGTGGATTGATGTCTGGGTCTTTATTTCTATTTCATTGATCAATATATCTGTTTTTAATGACAATATCTTATGGTTTTTACTACTATAGCTCTGTAATACAACTTGAAACCAGTGATGGTGATACTTCCAGTTTTCCTTTTATTGTTCAGTTTTTCGTTATATTGTTCTTATACTGTTTTAGCTATCCTGAGATATTTTTATTCTTCCATATGAAGTTGAGAATTTTCCTTTCAAGCCTGTGTTGTGTTTGGATTTTATAGGGGATTTCATTGAATCTATAGATTGCTTTTGACAGGATGGTATTTTTTACTAGTTTAATCCTACTGATCCATGAGTATTGAAGATCTTTCTGTATTTTGAAAACTTTCAATTTCTATCTTCAAAGACTTGACTTTTTTATCATAAAAGTATTTCAACTACTTGGTTGGCAAGATACTTTTATTATTTGGGGCTATTATGAAAGTTATTGTTTCCCTTATTTCTTTCTCAGTGTATTTGTCATTTGTATTTAGAAGATCTACTCATTTGTTTTTAGTTAATCTTGTATTCAGCCACTTCATTTACTAACCGTAGTAGCCCTGGTAGAATTTTTAGAGTCATATATGCATACTATCATATTATCCTCAAATAATGATACTTTGACTTCATCCTTTCTAATTTCTATCTCTCTGTTTTCTTCAATTGTCTTAATGCTCTAGCTAAAACTTCAAGTATTATATTGAACAGCTCTAGAGAGAGTGAACAAGTTTGTCTTGTCCCTGATTTTAGTGTAATTTGTTTATGTTTCTCCCCACTTAATTTGATGTTGGCTATAGGCTTGCTGTAAATTACTATTATTATGTGTAGGTATGTCTCTTCTGTCCCCAATTTCCCAGGATTTTTATTATGAAGGGGCATTTTAAATGTATGTATTTGGACTGCATCTTACACATCTTACCTGGGAAAATAACCCCTATTATAAGACAAAGAATATAAAAGCATCTTTGGTAAAGGTACCTTCATCTCTGAATCTACAAAACATGAAATCCAAAAGTATACTTTTCCATCATTGGTCACGTACACATTGTCCCACATGAAAATGAATTAATTCAACATTAAGAAACCTGGAGTATTTGAAAACAGTTGTATCATAACATGATGCAATGCCAATAGCTGCAATTGTCTTAAAGAACATTTAATCTCACATACTTTCCATAGAATAAGGAAGTGTACAGTTTTTCTCAAGGTAACTTATTCTAAGTTTTCCATCAATGTATGTTTTTTTAATACATTAAATAAAAATTTCATCTTTCCTAAAAATAAAGCTGTACAATTTGATATAGGTTATACATGATTTAAAATATGTGGCATAATAACAGTAGGGTTTCTTACATATATAAAAAATATCTATCAAAATTAGGTCTGGAAAAAAACAAGCACAATGTGTAAGACAAACAAGTCTTTGTCTAAAAAAAAAGACATTTTGAATAGTTGTCATGGATGGGTTTTTTTCCTTGAGAAAAGTAGATGGATTACACTATCTGCATGCTACTATTTGAAGTTGAGGTACCTAAGTGAATCACAGAATATCTTTCCATTCACTTGAATTGTTAAAATGCAGTATATATAGGTGTAATAGCAAGCTATTCTACCTAGTGCAGGGAAAAAGCTACATTTTATCCTGAAATTCCATTACCAAGACTCATAAGCATGTGAGTATCTGCAGATACCATTTTAATTTTGTTATTTTGGAAACCATACATTTCTTTCACTTGAAACTCTTGACAGTTAAAAATGATCATAAGAATGAGTTGTCTCTCAAGCCTTTCAGTGAGCTCCGTGTTTCATGTGTTCTTCATATTTTCCAGCATCCTTTTAGCTAGGCCAGATCATTGATTCGATTTGTTGTTTCTCAGTTATGTGAGAACACATTGAAGACCCACTACACAAGCATACACCTCCATCTGCAACTCTGTAGAGCATATCTATGAGACACATGTCTAGCTTACTGGTTACTCTTTGGAAGATAGCTGCTAGAAGCAAATCAAACTTTAAGGAATCAAGAAACAAATTCACTTAACAGTAGCTTTGTACATAACCTGATGAAAAATTAATTTCCCCTGATGAGCAGTAGTAAGAAAAGTGTTTCCAGAAAACACTAAGCTATAGTCTCAATTTAGGCAGGAGCTGAACACTTGCTAAAACTGATGACTTCATAACTAGAGAGAATATATTTAATGAATTTATAGTACTCGGATGATGATTAGTAGGATTAAGTGAACCTATAAGTACCTGCCCATTAAAAAGTTGTCTGTATAGCTGGAGAATAAAATAAATCACCAAGTCAGAACAAAATAGATTCACAATGAAAAAAAAAGACAATGTAATTTTGGGGGATTTTCAACATGTACTTATCAAATACCCTAAGTAGTTGAGTATGAAATCTAAAGTAATTTTTAGAAAAAAAAATGTGAAGTCTGTATGAAGCTTGTAAGGGTGAGATGGGAGACAAGACAAACTTGCCTTTATTGTGCTGTTTATCAATAATAGCATTGAACTAAGAAATCTTCAAAGAAAATAAAATATGTAACTATGAGTGTCACAAAGTAATCGTGGTTCCCAGGCTTTGTTCAAAAGACCCCATCCAACCAGATTTAGAGACTTAGAGAAAACTTACCATAATGGAATGAAAGAGGATTGAGTAGACACTACCATTAAAACAGGAAAAGACGTTAAGGATATCAATAATTTATTCACAATGTGAGAAAATCCATACTGGAGCAAACATCTATACATCAACTAAAATTGGATATTCTGGTTTGGTAGCTCAGCCCACTTTTCCATTTCTCTGGTTTCTTTTATGATTTGGATCTAGATCTCTGGAAATTTTATTTCTAGCTGGAATTTATTTTTCAGCTGGCTTCTGTGAATGCTGATGAACATGACATTCAGACAGATTGGAAGAAAAGTGAAAAGGCATCTCCCTGTCTCTATGAGCTTGTCGCTTGTATCCCCCCTCAGCAATGTTTCCTCTATCAGCAACTGGTACCCATCTCCAGTTTCTGTCAGCACATTCATAAACAGCTTCATTACACCCTTGCAGTAATTGCTAACCAATTCTCAGGCAGTGCCTGTACTATGTGTCTGAATCCCATGAATTATCTCCCCAAATTGTAAAGTGTCCATGCCTTCTATTAATGCCCAGTGGATCAATCTTATTGAGACATTTTTCTGCAGCTCCTCCATTCACCAATCCAAGGCTACAAAATTTAAAATGATGTACAGAGAAAGTGATAGAATCCTTACATGGACTAAGTCCCAGATTAAAGGGACTATGAAAGGCAAGCTCAAGTGGAATCCCATAACACAGTTTGCCATTTCTTTCCCACGACACATGCTGCATCAAAAGAATTTCCAGAGATTTGTCACCTAAGAAAAATAGATGGATCATGGTAAAAGACTCTGCCCCACCATTAATCTGGCAAGATAATCATATCAATCAATGTCCCTGTTCTAAATGTAGTATTCTGTTGTATGTGGAAATAAGAGGAAAAAAACTTCGGTGTTGGTTCCATCTCTCACCTTGGGTGAGACAGGGTCTCTCATTGGTTTGATCGATATACACACAGAGCTAGCTGGTCTTCAGGCTTCTGGAGAGTATCTTGTCTCTTCCTCTAATTTTCCTGTATAGTCACATTAGGATTACAGATTTTTGCACTACTGTATCCAGCTTTTACATGATGTCTGGAATGCTGAACTCTGGTTGCTAAATGTACAAGGCCAGAGCTTCCCCCATCAAGCCATCTCCCTAGATACTAGTAGTTTTTTTTTTTGTTGTTGTTGTTGTTACATTAAGTGACCAAAGAGAAGGATATATAATTGTATTGAGCTTTCTCGCAAGGCATGTTCCCACTTAAACCTACTGATAATGCAGACATAATTGCACTTACAGCATTGAGAAAATTAAACAAAGATGTAAAATGCTGGCAATCCTAATGAGCTAAAGCATGGGAAACCAACAAAGACTAAAATCACTGTTTCAATGTTCTCTTACATAGAAAAATTATTTTTTAAAAACACCTTCTACCTTGCCAAATGTCCTGTTCAATTCTTATTCAAGAACATCATGTCAACACTCTTGAACTATTTCTAAAAACTACACAAACAGTTCATAAATGAGTTCATCATCACAAAGAATGATGTGTAAGAGGGTAGATAAAAGCCCATTGAAAAAATGTTATGCTAAGTATATAAGAGATATCTGAGAATCATATAGCATGTGATCATTTTACAGTACAACTTGTATGTTCTCATGTCACATGTATGTCTCCATAAAGTATGATGAGCAGTTGACTTAGAAGTCAAATCCAGATTTTGGTAGAAATTACTGCATTATATATTTGGACCAACAAACAGTGATGTCAATAACTGCATAGATCTATTCAAAATTGTCCTTGATAAACAATGGACTAATAAAATGAAAAGTTCTCAAAAAATAAAGTGTAAATGGCCAGTAAAAAACCTTTTTTACAATGTCGAACTTCACTATTTGGAAAGTAGAAATCAGGTCTACACTAAGATTCCATCATATGCCAGTCATAATGGTGGTCAATAAGGAAATAAGCAACAAATGCTGGCATGGGTGTGGATAATAAGGACAACTTGTACATCACTTGTGGGAATATAAACTAGTACACGCATGATGAAATTTGGAGGATCCACATAAAAACTAAAAATAGATCTTCCATATGACCTAGATATGCCACTCCTGAGTATATATTTACTCAAAAAATCTAAATCAACATATCACAGAGATAACTTGCATATCAATGTTTATCACAATGCTAGCCAATATCACAGTGACAAGTATATATTTTCTTTTATTTTTGATTCTGAGATTTTACAGGTTACATGAAACCATTTATATGTGTTATATGAAAGTAGAACTAAAATTATATAGAAGGAGAAAGATACTAATGAGAGGGCACTGTAAGGAAAGGAGAGCAAGTGTATATGAAGAGAAATGTGTTCAATGATCAATATCTTCATATACATAAATTATTTTTAAAAACTTTGGCAATGTCCTCAGTATAGGAAACTCTTTGTACCCCATGGTAATGTTCATCAAATGCATGGGAAGAGTCTTGGAAACCAGGTGAAAGGATTAATGCTTTCTCTTTGTGACAGTCAGTTTCTTTCCTCAACCTCCAGTATCCACTCAGTGGATCTGCACAAATAATGACTTTGGTGACTTTTTTACAAAGAGCATCAGTGAACTTCTCAGCACAGATATCCTTTTATTATTATTATTGTCATCATCAAAGATACAAAACAATAGTTCCTCATGTCTGTTGAGAATACACAGATAATGTGCCATGAGTTTATTATACTGGGCTTAGTCTCCCACAAATGGAGATTAGCAGAAGACAAATATCAGAAGACATTTACTCCACTCCAATTTCTTTCAATGCGTGGTGACATGATGACAGCTATACACCTACATCACAAAAAGTAATAGTCAGATTGCAATCATTAGATCTTTGATTTAAATAATTTCCAAGACCAACTTATCATACTCCACAGGAAGTCACAATAAAACTAAAATGGCCATTTGTCAGAGGTCAGAGTCCCATTATGTGATGGCTTGCCCTTGTTATCTTGCCAGCAACGATTGGGCCACACAGTCCCTCAAAATTGAAGTCCATTTTCATGGTCACTTCCCACATATGTCTAAGATGAAAGATAGTCCTACTATCTAAGTCATAAGAACATCAAAATCCCTCTCATACTTTAGTGTCCACTTTGGGTTTTTAGTTCACAGTATCTTTATAATCAATTCTCTATATTAAATTATTTCTGCATGAACACCTAGTATGATTTTAACTTTTCTGGATTGACTTTTAAAACACAATTAGAGGGTATCTAATTAAAAGTTTATTCAAAAGCAGAAGATTGAAAATTTCAAGTATCATCTTGACTATTAACATGAAAATATCTTTGAAAGAACAAATTTTTATTTTACTTGAGTTACAACTCAGACAACTGAAATATCTATCAAACTACAATGAATGCAAAACATTAAAATGAACTCTTACTGATTACTAAAATTCGAACATTCAAAGAGGATGATGCACAAGAATATAACAAGAGTGATAAAGTCTCATCTTACTAAAATGTAACAAATGCAGACTCTGGGGAACTCTACAAATATACTGTATGTGAAAATTTTGTAAGGAATTAGTCCCAACATTCATTACAAATATGCAAAGAAGTTATGTGGATGGAGCAGCCTTCTATGTGAGTATGCAACTCTACATGAGACAACACACATGTAGGTGAAATTGATAAATGCAATAAGAATGGAATGCTTCTATAAAAATTTTATAGCATCCTTTATCTAGCCCTCCATCCCAGTAACATCTTTAGATGACTAACCTTGTAGTCTTGTCTGAAAGATTATTTGTATCTTCATGGATATACCTCAATTACTAGAATCTAAATAAGGATCATACTAAAACCAGGAGCATCTCTTCCCAAGCATGTCCCACATCTTCCCCCATATCCCAATTTTCTCAGCATCTATATTAAGGTAACCACTGATTCTGTTTGAGTGTGCTGTTCTCACTATGCTTCAGAAATTAGACACCATGGAGCACTGTACACACCCTTAATTCATCATGTTAGGCAAGACTATAGGGGCAAGCTAGGTGGAACTCAAAATCACGCAACACCATCTCACAGAGGGTCCTTATAGATCAGGGCTATTTTTGACATTGGAAGGGAAATGTGGGCATAACTCTGGCCCTTGGAGATTCTGTTACACTAGAGATAAAAGCTATGAATACACAAAACAAAACGAAAGCTTGTGTGATCAAAAGAGAAAGTAGGCCACTATGGACATCAGAAATTATGAATGTGTTCCATAACTAATTAATAAAGCATATATCAAATTATTATTAGAAAACATTTATCAAACATGGTATTACGTGAAAACTACTTTACTCCTTCAAGAAATGACATTTTATAAATTGTTTTTAAGATAGGTATGGAACTCTGGAAAGAAAAGATACTAGATTTTTTATTTTTTATTATTATTTTTTTTTTTTTGGTTTTTAGAGACAGGATTTCTCTGTTTAACAGCTCTGGCTGTCCTGGAATCGCTTTGTAGACCAGGCTGGCCTTGAACTCTCAAAGATCCGCCTGCCTCTGCCTCCCAAATGCTGGGATTAAAGGCGTGCGCCACCACCGCCCGGCTTAGATTTTTTTAATAATAGGTTTAGTCATTATGCAATATCTTATCTAAAATGTTGAGGGATTTAAGGAATATAGTATATAATAATTATATACAAATATTTCTTTTATTTCTTTGTGTATGATATATGTGTATGTGTATTGGGGGAAGCATCCATGAATGTTAGAAGGGGATATCATGTGTTTTCTCTAACTTACTCTTCAAATATAGGTTCTCTCACTGAACCTGGGGCTAGGCTGCCTATCCAGCAAGTCCCAATGATCCACCTGTATCTGCCTTTCACAATACTGAGGCTACAAGTGTCTGCATTGCCATGCCTGGCTTTTTAAGTGAGTGTGTGTGTGTGTGTGTGTGTGTGTGTGTGTGTGTGTGTGTTAATGTAGATCCACAGATTTATGTGTTAGATGCTTTTGCCCACTGAGCCAGGTCTCAATCCCGACCTATTGTATTTAAAAAAGAATTTGCATAATTGAAAATATAGAGAACTATTTACTTGTTAACCCAACTATGAAATTAATATAGCAAATAATATAACTAAAATATACTTATTAAGATTGTCCAAACTAATACCAACAGTATGATATAATATCAAATGGAAATAAAATAACATTTTAGAAATTTAAACTATAATTCTAAAACCCTTTTCTACTATTGTTTCTTGGCAAATATAAATATCTCTGACATTTGTAACTGAATTTCCCTTTCAATAAAAGAAGCTATTATTTGGCTAAGTTTTCAAAAAGAATTAGAGATAAAAATAGTCAGTGAAGCACCAAAGATTGAAAAGTTTAGGACTAAACTTAGATCATGGGTAAGTCAGCTAGTAATTTTTGAAGCACAAGTTACTGAAACCTGGACTGAGGGCAAGAATCAAAAATCAAAACTAACAGAAAATATAATGCATCTCAAACAGAACCAATAATTTTCCACCATAGAGGTTTCAATTGTCATCCTTCAGAGAGAATGAGACCTGGAAAGATGGATATGTTCCAAGGGTGGCCTGCCATATACTAATTCAATCCACACAGCTGTTTATTTATATCCCAGATGGTAAAGATAAAGAAAACAACCATCTTGTTCCAAGGATGGTTTGTTAGCATAATGGTACATAGTTCCTGCTTTCTCAGGAGGGAAAGCAAAACAGTCATCCTTCTTCTTGAAAATTTAGATTCACATTTGGGGTTTCCCATCTGGAATGCAGATGACTGTTCATATACAGTGATACCTATCTGGCATTCATCATCTCATTCACAGGTGGAATGAGTCATACAACTATTTCTATAGACAGCAGTATGCTCAACCTCAAGAAACCCTGCACATGTTTTCAGAATAATGCCGACAAATACAGACATTAAAATTGTAAGCAGGTATGTCTCAAATTAGCCTCCACTACATTTAAAAAGGAAGACCTCTGAAGGCAAGAAGGAATGAACTAAAACAGTGGCCAGGGATATGCTTAAACAAAGGTGAGAGTTCAGCAGTCTGGCCCATGGAAATAAAGTAATCTGAAAGATGAGAAACATTTTCAGGCTACAAAACAGAAAGTCTGTGAGTAATTTCCACAACCCATGAATACACCAATGAGGGCAAAGGTCTAACTCAGTTTTTGTTCTTGTTTTTTTTTTTTAATTGAAGAAGGTAGCATTTTATTTTTTATTGAACATGATAACTCTTTTCAATATATATAATATGGTCATTCAATATATTGAAAAATATATTAAAATATGTATCATGGTGCCATCCCCATCTCTTCCTAGATTCTCTTCACCTCCTGATACATGCAACTCTATGCCTCCTTTCTCTTTTTCTTTATAAAACAGACAAATTAAAAACAAGCAAAACCAGAATTAAAACAACAAAGAAAATACACAAGAAAAAGATATATGAAATCCATAAAAGCACAGAATTGGAAACTGTAATACACATACAAAAGACCCGTAAGATTTAAAAATGTAAAAAACGCTCAGACAAAGCAAAATGTGAACAAAACATAGACAAAAATACCATTGAGTTTGTTTTGGGTTGCCCAAGTACTGTCAGGCATGTGTCTAACCTTAAATGTGGTTATATACACAGGGAGACTCTGTTGGTGAGGAGAATTGATTTTTTTCTTTGCCCTCCCCTCTGGCTCTTACAAGTTTTTCTCTCTCATCTGCAAAGTTCCCTGACCTTTGAGGGTAAGGACAGGATAAGGACTTCCAGTTAGGATTCAGTGTTCCAAGGTCTCTCATTCTCTTCATATTCTCCAGTTGTCCAGTTGTGGGTCTCTGTATTTGTTCTCACCTACTGCATAAGGAAGTTTCTCTGATGATGGGTGAGTGAGACACTGATCTATGTGTAGCATATTATATCTATAACACAATGTTGCTAAGAGTCATTTGATTACATGTTCCCTTAGCAGAACAATAACATTTGGCTTTCCTCCAGTCCTATCAACAATATTGTCCCTTGTTCTTAGTCATCCAGACAGTCTCAGGTATGAGTTCAATCTCACAGAGTGGGCCTTACATCCAATCAGTATTTTTGAGCTACTATTAGACCAACATACCATGCAGCAGGTTGTGATTATAGATTGAAGGGTTAGTAACAGGCTTAATGTTTACCTCTGATAGCATGCAGAGTACCTTCCAGTACAATGAACACTGTTCAGTAGTGGTGAAGGCTCTAGGTATGCACTAGCAAAACTTCTCCACATTCAATGATATATGCAGAGGATTCCTTCAGCAATAGGACCTTATCATCAGTTTGTAGAGAACAATCAATACCCTTGACAAAGGCCTGAGATCTTTGAGGTTTCCCATGGAGTCCTTTTGGCCAACAATTAAAGTAAGATATAACTCATTCTTGGCATTGGATTCTTTGGGAATTTTTTAAAATCCAAAGAAAAAGCCTCAGAAACACAGACACATGTAGACAAACACACAGAAAAACAAAATGCACAAAAAACAACAACATTGACTTACTGAGAAATACATACATATTGATTTTTGAAACTTGAGAATTATATGACACTTCTAATATACAGAAGAAAGAGATAAAGAAAGGACAGAGAGACAGTAGGTGAGGGAGAGGAAGAGAGAGAGTGAGAGAGAGAGAAACAGAGAAAGAACAACTAATGTTTCGATGATTATTATGTGGAAGACAAGAGCATCAGACAGAAGCAAGGCAAGGTATTTTTTTTTCAAAAATATAAACATCCTTAATCATCAGAGAAATGCAACTCAAATGAGTCTGAGATTCCATATCACATTGTCAGAATGGCTAAGAGCAAGGCAATATATTTTGCCAATTTGGAACTTCCATCATAGAACCCCCCTATGGATGGAGTTTTGTTTGTTTGTTTGTCTTTGTAATTATTTTTTTTGAGATCATAACATTATCACATCATTTACTTCCTCTCTCTCCTGCCTCCAAGCTCTTCCATATACTTCTCCTTGTTCTCTTTCAAATTCATCCTCCCCTTTTTTTCATTAAATACTAATCTACTTAACTTGTTTAATGATACTTGTAGATATGTTTTCAGGGTTGACCATTTGATATTGGATAACTAAGATCATGTGGTATAATAGCATCTACCAAGCAGAATTTCAAAATAGTTTAAACCTACTATATATGGTTCCACAAGAATAGCAAAAACACTGATGTTCACAGCACACCCATGTGATCCCTACTTTCTCAACCACTTTACATTTAATAGTACTGAGTTCTACATAACTATAAGTAACACTGAAAAGAGTCTCTTAAAACAAAAAGCATTTAAAAGATGGTGTATTTTACCAACTAACTTCACCTGAATGCCAGATGATTTTTTTTTCTTTTTTTAATAATTTATTTTTTATTTCTCCAAGTTACATTTCAATAACAATCCCCTCCCTACTCCCCCCTCCAGTCCCACCCTTCCACCCTCTTCCCCCTCAACCCCCCATCCTCTTCCCTTCTTTTTTTTTTTAGTTTAAGGTATTTCTTTTTTCCCCCTAACAGCTCTCCCTTTCAGTCCAAAAAATGGTTCTTTTTCTTATAACTATAAATACAATACAAAACAACAGAAATAAATAGGCCACAATTATAAGAGTTATATGGCTTAGCATACATTCCCAATGTCCAGTCCATATGTATTTGGCACCTGACTTTAACATTCTACTATCTAACCATCTCCATGAGTTTAAAGTTCTATATATAACTCAGCTTTCATACTAACTTGCCTCATAATTTTTAAAATATCTTCTTAGATCCAGAACACCCTCTTGATTCCTAAACAACTCAAAATTTAACTATGAGACTCTAGCTATCTATTCTTCAACCACTTCAGAGACCTGAGAGGGATAAATATATCTGATTATATAGGAAGTGCAGGAACTTCAGCTTCCAAAACTAAGAAATGACAAACCAGTGGCTGCCTGGACAGTTCCCATTTTCTCTCCATACATTACATCATCAATCATCAGATGTTTGGCCCCATTTCTCTGACAGACATTGATTGTAGAGCAGGAATTATGAAGGACTTACCTACCCTGTCTTGGCAGAGCTAGGCTGTCGATTTACCTGCTTCCAAGTTTTGTCTTTTTTGGACAGAAGTCTGTCTACAGTTGAAGCAAGGGGTTTTTGAAGATGCCCTATCTATCTCTTATATTTAGATAAGCAAATATTGCTTGTCTCTTAGCAACTTGATTTCTGAGTAGCTTAGAAAATAACTGTGATAGACTGTCATAGTAACTAACAAAATGACACGTTTTCATGACTATTACTTTCTGTTTCTTAATTATCCTAAACAGTTTATGTCGGTTGGTAGCAAGAGGTCAAAACTTGAAATTTCATTTTTTTAAATACTTTATTTTTTTTTTCTTCAAGTTACTTCTCAGTCACAAACCCCTCCCTATTCCCCCTTCCTATCCTGCCCTTCCACCCTCTTCCCTCCAGAAGTTTCCCCTTTCAGTCCAACAGATGGTTCCTTCTCTTATAACAGTAAATATTATACAAAACAACAGATATAAATATGCCACATTTATGAGAGTTAAATGGCCCAGTATAACTTCCCAATGTCCAGTTTATACATATTTGGCCCCTGACTTTAACATTCTACTATCTAACCATCTCCATGAGTTTAAAGGTCTATATCTGACTCAACATTCATACTAACTTGCAACACACTTTTAAGAGTATCTTCTTAGATCTATAACACCCTCTTGATTCCTAAACAACTCAAAATTTAACTATGAGTAACGCTTCTTAAAGGTATTATTGTTCATAGTAATACTTAAAAATGAAATGTCAGGTATCATACCTAGAGATACTTGATATTTCATTTTTAAGTATTACTATGAACAATACCTTTAAGAAGCATTACCCTTAATTTTGTATCAATATACAAAGATCAATACCAATGTGGCCAAACATAATCTTAATTTTGTATCAATATACAAAGATCAATACTGATGTAGCCCAATACAATCTTAATTTTACATCAGTATACAAGGGTCAATACCGTTGTGGCCAAATAAGCTTAAAATATAATAAAAATACAATGTAAAATTTTCAAACTATAATTTACCAAAGGTATAATTGCCTTACTGGCATGAAAGGAAAATGGCCTTGATTTCAGATTAGAATGTTAGACTGAAGGTGGCTACAGAGATTACACAAACTTGATAGCAGCTTAAAAGTTTTTTTTTTCTTTTTGTAGAGGTATAGGCTATTTCCATAGTTTGGCATTAAAAAGCAGGTAACAGGTTTAAAACACTGTAAATAAATTAAAGGTGACAGCTGTTCAACCTGGTTTTACAAACCTCCAAGAGTTGAAAAAACTTAGAGCTAAGGTAAAATAATGCATGGTGTTTGCCCATGCCGTTACCTCCAGTAGAGACAGGAGGATCACTATAGAGTTAGTTGTCTTATAAATTCTAGAGTTACAAGAAACAGGGTGGTGATGGTTCACACCCTTAGTCCCATCATTGGGGAAGAATACACCCTTAATCCCAACACACTAGAGACAGAAACAGGCAGATCTCAGAGCTCAAGGTCATCCTCATACAAAACAAGCTCTAAACAGAGAAAAACTTTGATCCAGGAGGGGTGGAGGAGCACATCTTTAATCCCATCAGTTGGGAACCACATGTCTTTGATCCCAAAACTTAGAATGCAGAGACAGGCACATAGGATTTGGAAAGATTTAAGTTTAAAAGCTACTTACAAATGGCAGGCTGCAATTCAAACAAATTGTCCTTTGAGATCTCAAAATATATACACTAAAGTTTTGTTTAGCTCCAAAATATCAAAATAATTTCTTCTTTAATCCGGATTGAAAGGTAATACTTTATATATTGTCAAAAAACACAAATTTGCTCCAGGAAAAATATTACCTGACCTCCCCCCCCCAAAAAAAAAGGTAATTGTCCCAGAGTTAGGATTAGGGCAGGGCTCTGTTCTTATCTTTCCAGGAGATTTAAAGCATCCATTGAAGGAATCCAGGGACAACTGGACAACGGAAACCTCAGCAGAAAACAGATCAGACACCAAAGAAGACGAGTGGCCCAGATGATCTAGCCTTGCAGACTTCTTCAATAGCAGTTTCCTCAAAAGTCTACAACCACAACAACTCAAAATCACTAAGATCGTTCAGCTCCACAGACTACTCCAGCCAGATCTTCAGCAAAGCTCTGAAGATCAGCTTCTGTCTATGAACTTCTTAGGACATCTAAATAGCTGAGCACAAAAGGACTGAACATCAAATGATTCTATTAACATTTTAACCATTTTTCCATTCTTATTTGGGCCCCAAAAAGGTTTACTATGTCCCAAATCAGCAGGAAGTCATTTTAAGAGAACAACGTCCCATCCCCAGAAGGTGGGGAGGGTGTTCCCCCCACTTTGGTTATTTGATAGATAATAGAAAATTTTGTTATTTAGGGGAAAAGACTACAAGCAGTTAAATGGTTAAATGGGGTTTGGAGGTTAGACCCAGGGACTTCTCTCTTTTTCTTTTCTGTATCCTTCTTTCTCTCCTATATAGAAGTGAACAGACTTGAGAAAAGAGGGACATAGACATAGTATAGGAAAGATCAAGAAAAAAAGGACAGATTATTGAATATGGCCTTATACCTATGTATACTGATACAAAATTAATATTATATTTGGCTAAGTTGGTATTGATCATTGTATATTAATGCAAAATTAAGATTGTATAGGGCTACATCAGTATTGATCTTTGTATATTGATACAAAATTAAGATTATATTTGGCCAGATGATTTTTTTTTAACAGAAAACAACTTGGACCTCACAGCTAAGAAGCTATGGACTTATACATTGACTAAGAAACAAATCCATGTTATAACTATGAAATTTGATGGTTATGTGACCACAACCCTACCTAACCTAATAGTTCCAGCCAAAGAAGATTGCCTCCCTGGAGACAAGTTGCCAATCATAGAGGCTAAGAAATACCACTGGCATCTGATATGAGTAGAGAGTAGCAATTCACAGAAGAAGAAAAAAAAACCCTAGAATATACTGGATAGCCTTTACAACAAAGAGCTCATTGGGGTTGATGGAGAATACCTCAGGATCTCTACTAAGGAGTCATGAGAAAGTCTGACCTGATTCAACTTTTAAGTGTAATATTCTGATCCTTCTACACATCGTCTTTAGCATGTGTATGTTTCCGCATGTCTATGGTTGATTGCCAATTCCAGAGCAACGGGTGCTTATGCTTTCACTTTTTACATTTTCTTTATTGTGTTTGTTTTTTTAATGTTTATTTATTACTTCAAGTTACATCTCCATCACAGCCCTCTCCCTCCTACCCTCTCACCCTTCCCCCAGAATGCATAATTCTTTTTTTTTAGTCCAACAAATGGTTCTTTCTCTTATAACAATAAATACATTACAAAACAACTGAAATAAGTAGGCCACAATTCTGAGAGTTATATGGCTTAGCATACATTCTCAATGTCCAGTCCATATGTATTTGGCACCTGACTTTAACATTCTACTATCTAACCATCTCCATGAGTTTAAAGTTCTCTATCTAACTCAGCTTTCATACTAACTTGCCTCACAATTTTAAAAACATCTTCTGAGATCCAGAACACCCTCTTGATTCCTAAACAACTCAAAATTTAACTATGAGACTCTAGCTATCTTTCTTCAACCACCTCAGAGACCTGAGAGGGATAAATATATCTGATTATATAGGAAATGCAGGGCACGCAGCTTCCCAAACTAAGAAATGACATACCAGTGTCTGCCTGGACAGTTCCCATTTTCTCTCCATACATTACAGCATCAATCATCAGCTGTTTGGCCCCATTTCTCTGACAGACATTGATTGTAGAACAGGAATTATGAAGGACTTACCTACCCTGTCTTGGCAGAGCTAGGCTGTCGACTTACCTGCTTCCAAGTTTTGTCCTTTTTGGACAGCAGTCTGTCTACAGGTGAAGCACGGGTTTTTGTTTTTGTTTTTTGTTTTTTTTTTTGCCAAGAGATAGGCTTGCCACTAATTCAACCATCTCACACTGGAGATTCTTCGATGCTCATCTTCTACTTGGAGTGGAAGAGGGGATGCTGTCAGGAGCTGGCATGTCTCGATATCAAAAAAATCTTAATTTAAGACCACATCTTTGAATGCCATATTCTGCAGATCTCTTGGGGTTTTTGAAGATGCCCTGTCTATCTCTTATGTTTAGATAAGCAAATATTGCTTGTCTCTTAGCAACTTGATTTCTGAGTAGCTTAGAAAATAACTGTGATAGACTGTCATAGTAACTAACAAAATGACACGCTTGCATGACTGTTAGGTTGTATTTATTAATTATCCTAAACAGTTTATGATGGTTGGTAGCAAAAGGCCAAAACTTCACATATCCTTTTTAAGCATTACTAGGTACAATACCTTTAAGAAGTGTTACCCTTAATTTTGTAACAATATACAAAGATCAATACCAATGTGGCCAAATATACTCTTAATTTTGTATCAATATACTAAGATCAGTACCGATGTAGTCCAATACAATCTTAATTTTGCATTAATATACAATGATCAATACCAATTTAGCCTAATATAGTATTAATTTTGTATCAATATACAAAGATATAAGGGCTTATTCAATAATCTGTCCTTTTTTCTTGATCTTTTCTATACTATGCCTATGTCCCATTTTTTCTCGTCTATTCACTCCTACATAGGAGAGAAAGAAGGATACAGAAAAGAAAAAGAGAGAAGTCCCTAGGTCTAACCTCCAAACCCCATTTAACAAGACCATTTAACAGCTTGTAGTCTCTTCCCCTAAATGACAAAATTTTCTGTTATCCATCAAACAACCAAAGGGGGGGAAACACCCTCCCCACCTTCTGGGCCTAGGACGTCGCTCTCATAAATGACTTCCTGCTGATTTGGGACGTAGTAAACCTGTTTGGGGCCCAAATAGGGATGGAAAATGATTTAAAATGTTAATAGAGTCATGTGATGTTCAGTCCTTTTGTGCTCAGCTATTTAGATGTCCTAAGAAGTGTGTAGACAGAAGCTGATCTTCAGGCCTTACTGAAGTTCTGGCTGGAGCAGTCTGTGGAGCTGAATGATCTTAGTGATTTTGAGTTGTGGTTGTAGGCTTTTGAGGAAACAGCTATTGAAGGAGTCTTCAAGGCTGGATCATCTGGGCCGCTCGTCTTCTTTGGTGTCTGATCTGTTTTCTGCTGAGGTTTCCCTTGGCCAGTTGTCCCTGGATTCTGAGAATGGATGCTTTAAGTCTCCTGGAAAGATAAGAACAGAGCCCTGTCCTAATCCTAACTCTGGGGCAATTACCTTTTTGTTTGGGGGGGCGGGGTCAGGTAATATTTTTCCTGGAGCAAATTTGGTTTTTTGACAATATATAAAGTATTATCTTTCAATCTGGATTAAAGAAGAAGAAGAAATTATTTTTGTTATTTTGGAGCTAAACAAACCTTTAGTGTATATATTTTGAGATTTCAAGGGACAATTTGTTTACATTGAGCATGCCTTTTGTATGTAGCTTTTAAACTTAAAATCTTCCAGATCCTATGTGCCTGTCTCTGCATACTAAGTATTGGCATCAAGACCTGTGGTTCCCAACTGAAGGGATTAATGATGTGCTCCTCCACCCCTGGATCGAAGTTTTTCCTTATGTAGAGCTTGTTTTGTATCAGGCTGACCCTGAGTTCTGGCATCTGCCTGTTTCTGTTTCTAGTGTGTTGAGATTAAGGGTGTATTCTTCTCGAATGATGGAATTAAGGGTGTGCACCATCACCACCCTGTTCCTTGTAACTCTAGAATTTATAAGACAACTAACTCTATAGTGCTCCTCCTGTCTCTGCTGAAGTTAAAGGTATGGGCTAACCCCATGCATTTCATGTATTTTGCCTTAGCTCTAAGTTTTTTCAACTCTTGGTGGTTTATAAAACCAGGTTAAACAGCTGTAACCTTTCATTTATTTACAGTGTTTTAAACCTGTTACCTGCTTTTTTTATTTAATAAATTTATTTATTGGTTGCTTCAGGTTACATCTCCATCATATTGTCCTCTTTCCCCCCTTCCAAGACCCACTCTCCCATCCTCTACCCCCTAACCCTTCCATCATGCTCTATATAGTACAGGATATCTGTACTACAACCAACCCACCAAAGGGAACATGGACATAGACTTTTTTTTCTTTCATTTGTTGTTGTTGTTAGTTTTTGTTGGTTTGATTGTTTGTTCGTCTGTTTTATAGTTTTCCCTCCCCAGCAATGAGACACTTTTCACTGGTGGTACTGCCTTCTAGGCCCCCAGTGTATGAAGAGGCTCTTGGTCCTCATATGACGTCTGAACTGGGGCGAGGGACTGTTATGTGGGGTCACTCCACTCCAGAGGAGCACTTTTTACATTTTCAATGTAAAGTTTGTCACCCCAATTTCCCTCTCAAACTTTCAACAGCTTCACTCACACTTATAACATAAGTACTATTCTGTAGCCAGTACCTACTTTCCCACCTTCCCTACTGCTATTCCCCATGACTTTGCTCATGGGCTATTATGTTATCCTTTTATTATTACTTTTTTTTATCAAATGTAGAAAATGTTGCCTCCCTTTCAGGTCCATTGTTCCTTAAGACAGTGAGTGAGGGCTTTACTCTAGTATCTGGTCCTAAAAGATGCCCCATCAGAGTGCTTTCCTGAAACAGATCTCAGATAGTCATTTTAAAATCAAATGACTTTATTAACTCTTTGAGAATTTAATACACTGTATTTTGAACATTTTAATTTTCCTCACAGTTCCTAAAAATCTACCGCCATCTTATCCCCACCTAACTTTTTACAAATTTTAGTAAATCCATTGATTCCCACTATTGCTCCCCATTAGATATGTGGACATTCACTGCAGCATATGAGACCCACCAGGAGGGTACATCATTAGAGAAAACTAACTGGTAGATATCAATGACAATGACTTGTCACCTAGGAGTAGCACATCACAAACAACTAAGCCTTCAATGATGTGATTTTTGTCTATCTTAGTATTTCACGACCTTGTGCATGCCCCTATACCTCCTGGGAGTTCGTCTATGCAACTGGCCTATTTTGTCTGGGAAACACTACTTCAATTGAGCTACTCTCAGCCTTGGACTCTTAGTCTCTCCATCCCTCTTCCACATGATTACTGAACATTGAGAAGAAGAAGGTGTGATGTAGATGTCTCATTTATTGCTGGGCACTCTTAAATCATGAATTCTCTACACTTTGACAAGTTATGACCCTCTGTGTTGCTATTCAATACAGAAAAAAGCCTTTCACATGATAATCTCATTAGATCTGGAAAAGGTTTGTTTTTGTTTGTTTGTTTGTTTTTGTTTTCACAATACCTAACATTCTTTCATGATAAATGCCCTGAACAGTCTAGGGATATAGCAGACATATCTTAACATAATAAAAGAAATATGCAGGAAGCCACAGCCAACATATTGATAAAATCAAACATTCCACTAAATTCAGAAACAAGGATGCCCACTCTCTCCCTCCTGCCCAATATAGTACTTACTTGGCTAGAGCAAGAAGATCAGTGAAGAATATAAAGGGGATAAAAATAGGAAAGGAGCAAGTCAAAGTATCCCTACTTGCAGATGATTTGATTTTATACACAAGAAACTCTAAAGACTCCACCAGAAAACTCCTAAAGCTGATGAATGCATTCACCAAAACCAGCACATTAGAAAATCAATGCACTAAAATCAGTAGGTTTATTACATACAAATGGTAAACACATTAAGAAAGAAATCAGAAAAACAATGTCATTCATAATAGCTTCAACAAAATTAAAACATCTTGGAATTAATCTAACTAGGTCGATTTGTTTTTGTTGTTGTTTGTATGGTTGGGTTTTTTTAGATAATTCCCCAATTCCTTGTCTTTTTATAACACTTCATGATTACCTGAATATTTGCTATATATTTATTTGTTTAGTTCTCCCATCAGAAATAGCTCTGCTATCCCAACAATAGTTGACATCCCTATGTAGATGTGAGAAATCTCACAAGACCCCACTCCAATCTGGAGAGGTACAACCAACTAAAAACTGCTGAGGGACAGGGAATTAGTCCTTCCAAGGGATAAGCTCCCTGGCTGGAGTCCACCTTAGTATGGTATATGCACAGGCAACACTGAAAGAACTCAGTGAGGTGTATTTATATCTTGATTATCATTTAAAACTTTTCATTTGTTTTTTGTAAATTTCACATCATGCACCCCAATCCCATTCATTTCCCCCTCCCCTCATACCCTTCCTCCACTTTTGTAACCTCCAACAGAGGAAAAAAGAATCTCATTTTGGAAGCTATGATGTGTCACAGAGTGTCCCACAGTATATCACTTTGACCATATTTCTTTGCTTACAAATGGTCATTGCAATGAGGTCTGGTAAGAGGCCTCTGGTTTCTGCTACACTGTCACTACTGGAACCTCACTAGGACTCCTCTTAGATACCCTGCTGTTGCCCTGTTTCACAGAAATCCTGAAACTTCCTGGCAGCCCCTTCATGCACTCAGCAGTTCATCGATGGGGTAGATATTAGAGTAGGCCAATTCAAAGCCCTAGATCTGGGCCTGAGCAGTATCTGAGCTGGTCAGCTTGCCAGATCTCCCATACCCACACCACCAGGATGACCTCTCCTATCCTGCCCTGGCTGGCCTATCCAGCGGCATAGTTAGCAAGGGAAACAGCCAGCTCTCCTGCTCTCATCCACTCACGTCTGGCTTATCCATACCCATGCGTTCAGTGCTAGCTCTACTGTGCTGCCCAGGTGAGGTGCAAAGCCTGCTCTCCAGAGTGATGCAGAAGGTGAGGGCCAGGGTCAGCTTGTCTACTCTCATGCCCCTACTACCAGCCCCCTACAATGTCCAGGCAAGAGGTGAGGCCAGTTCTGCACAGATCTCAGACATAAGCATGTCCCTGTGAGGTAACCCAGACCAGAGACATTTGCCTAGCCTTTGGTGGCAGCAGACCCCTGATTCTGCAGGGCCATGGACCTTGATGTGACCATCCAGTGGCCACACAGGCCAGGACCCCACCATGGTCTCAGGTGGGATCACAGGCTACTTACATCAGGCTGGTCCTCACTACACTTTGGTGGCCAGTTCTGCCTCTCTTTGTTATATCCACATCTTTTTGTTTTTCTTTCTCTTCCATTTCTCCATCACTTACTTGTTCCTCTTAGTGGCATCTGAGGTCTCTGAGTGGCTGTGGTCATCTCAGGAGTGGTCTTAGGAGTCATGTTCTACTGTACCCTCCCTCACCCTCCAGTATCTGATTGGAAGTCACCTTAGGCTAGACCCTTGTCCAGGCATGGTGGTCATCTCAGGCTTGTTGGAGGGAATGTTAAGTTACTAATCATTCAGATGTTCACAAGTCAGGACACTCAGCATAGACATAGCCTCTATCCTCTCTGCCACCTACTGACACACATTTGACATAACACAGCAGCCACAACTACAATGCTTCTAGGGCCAGGATGTTTGTGTGTGTGTGTGTGTGTGTGTGTGTGTGTGTGTGTGTGTCTGTCTGTCTGTCTGTCTGTCTGTCTCTGTATGTACGTAAAACAGTAAGGGCTAGAAAGAGAATGTCTTGACAGGGAAGGGAAGAATGGAAGAAAGGAATGGGAAACATGATGCAATAATATTTTAATCAATTTATAAAAGAAATATCTCTGCAAATAAGTTTATATTTTATTCTGAGAATATAATATAATTACATATCTCCTTTTCCTCTTCCCAAACCCTCCCATATACCACACTCCTTTAACTTGAAAAATAGTTTTAGTGTCTTCTTTTACCATCTCTAGGCTTAGACCACATGTAGACCATAACAATTATTCAATATATATTTGAAGACAAACAACTAAACAAAGGGAAATAAACACACAAAAGAAATCTATAATTTTGTTAAAATATCAGTACGAATCTTCCTTTGATATTATAGTTACAAGGCACTTTTCATTTAAAATTTGCTCCACTGTTTTGTTTTCTCCTAAAAACATGTTACTTATAGAAAACAAATTTTTTTCTTTATAAAGATAGCATACACATTTGTGGATCTTGTCCCAATTTGAATTTTGTACATAGTTTCTTTGTTGAACACAGAAGTTATGTGAGAAATGTTAACAGACCTACATATCTGCCTATTCCATAGTCTTGGAAATATATGTAATAGTCAAGATGCCTCATTCTCTATTTCCAAGCATTGTGGAAAGACTATTAATCTCAGCTAAGAGAACACATGTGTTGAAGAAATATTTCCTAATACTTCAAGGGGTCTCCACTTCCGCTACCCAGAATGAGGCTAAAACATTTAAAAGAATGACCAATGAATATAACACACACACACACACACACACACACACACACACACACACACACACACA
>CAJQZJ010001694.1:12166632-12205639 GCA_907164525.1 Lophiomys imhausi | reverse complement strand
TTTTGGAGAAACCTTTGAATAGGTCCATAATAATGGTCCGTCCTGTCATAACAATCCTGTAGGTTGACCATAGGTGGCAAATATGTACAATGTAATGGGCTGTCCTTTTTGTCATATCTTTAGGAAGGCACTTTGTAACCTTTTTTTTACTTTACATAAAGCTTTTTTTGTTTTTTTTTTGTAAATTGTCTAGGAGAATTAAGTGTTGAATCACCTTTTAAAATATCATATAGGGTCTTATTTTATAATTTGGTAGCTTTAAATAGCCTCTTACCCAATTGATATCTTCTAACAACCTTTGAAAATCATTTAGAGTCTTTAAATTATCTTTTTTTTATCTCAATCTTTTGAGGTATTATCTTTTTAGGTCCAACCTTTGCTCCTAAATAATCAACTACATTTTTCTTTTGAACCTTATCAGGAGCAATAAACAACCTTTTTTTTTAATAATTGAACTAATTTTTTATAGGTCCAATCTAACATTTGTTCACTCTTAGCTGTCAGTAAGATATCCATATAATGAACATATCTTAAATCTGGAAAATTCTTTTTTAAGGGAGTAATGGCTTCCCCCACATACAGTTGGCACATAGTGGGGCTGTTTGTCATGTCCTGGGGTAATACAACCCATTCAAACCGCTGATCAGGTTCCTCATGGTTACAGGATGGAACAGTAAATGTAAATCTTTCATTATCTTTGGCACACAAAGGGATGGAGAAAAAACAATCTCTTATATCTATAACTATAATGGGCCATGAGGCTGGCAAAGATGATAAAAGCGGCAAGCCGCGTTGTACTGGGCCCATGATCTGTATTTGTTGATTTATGGCACGCAGGTCATGTAACAATCTCCATTTTTTAGATTTCTTTTTAACGACAAAAATAGGTGTATTTTAGGGAGATACAGATGGTTTTATATGTTTTAAAGACATCTGTTCATCCACCAACTCTTTGGCTGTATTCAATTTTACAGAGGAAAGTGGCCACTGAGGAACCCATACTGGATCCTTCGTCTTTCAAGTTATGGGAATGTCCTCCTCAGTGGCCCCTAGGAAAAACCCAGGCCCTGTTTCTTTTGTCTTTGTTGTATAGATATGGGACTTTTTCGCCCCTGTAAATATTTATTTATTCCAAAGTCTGGAGCATATCCCATATCTTGTATCATACGTTGGGCTGAATCAGAATAGTCATTATTTAATTTAAATCTCATATCCTTTAAAAGGTCTCTTCCCCAAAGGGAGATAGGGAGTTCAAGTACATATATGGCTGCATTTTTTCTGAGTGATTTTATTTGGTCCTGTCACTTTAATAATCTTGTACTCATATCTGGAGTCTTAGCATAACCCAGGCCTTGAAGTGTTTGAGAAGAGGCTTGTACGGGCCAACCTGAAGGCCAGTCTTTCTTTGTTATGATACTCCTATCAGCCCCAGTATCCAAAAGGCCCAAGATCTTTTTACCATCAACTTTTAACTCCAAGACAGGGCGTTGGTCCAAATCCAAGGAGAGAAGAGTCAGATCCGTGTCCGTGGACCCAAAACCATCTTTTTCTCTCTCTCGATCCCTTGTTGCATAGCGGTCATATAAGCTCGGCAACATGATCAATTGAGCAATTCTATCTCCAGGAGAGATAGCTGTTATACCACGGGGGGAGGCTACCATGATCTTAACCACTCCTGTATAATCTGGATCTATAACTCCAGGATGGACAATAAGTCCTCTCAAGGCTGATGATGACCTCCCCAACAACAAACCAACTGTACCAGGTTCAAGGGGTCCTTTAAAATCTGTTTCAATTAACTGGACCCCCATTTGGGGTGTTAATACGAGTCTTGTGGTGGAGCAGAGGTCCAATCCTGCTGAGCTTGTAGTGGCTCTCCGCGGTCTCTCGGATGGCGGAGGGTTGGCCATCTCTCTTGATTCTGTTCTTTGTCCTGATTCTCTACTGTCCCATATATTTGTGGGCCCTGAGGTCGTGGGCCCCGCTGTCCGTTTTTTGGACGAGCGCCACCATAACCTTGAGTTAAAGGCTGGCCATGGATGTCTATCACTGAATGGCATTCATTAGCCCAATGGTTTCTTTTTTTACATTTTGGGCATAACCCCGGCCGCCTGGGGCGTTGTACACTTTCTGTACTTTCTGTACTCCTTCCCCTGGGGCACTGTCTTTTAAAGTGTCCCATCTTGTTACACTTAAAACAAACTCTTGAACTTTCTCCACCTTTTCTGGCCAACTGTATTACTGCGGCAGCGAGATCAGCATTAGTTAATGGCCCTCCAAGTTCTCTACACACTTTCATCCAGGCTTTTAGGCCTTTATTCTTATAAGGGGTGATAGCGGCTCTACATTCTTTAGTACATTGTTCATAGACCAACTGTTTTATTAGTGGCAAAGCAGCATCCGGGTCACCAAAAATCTTCCCTGCTGCTTCCACCATTCGTGCTACAAAATCTGAAAAGGGCTCCATGAGGCCCTGTAGAATCTTAGTTAAGTTTTCACTCACCTCCCCTTTATTAGGAAGAGATCTCTAAGCTTTGATAGCTATCTGGTTTATTTGTTCATAAATCTGAATAGGATATCTTATCTGTTGGTTGGCAAATCTCCCCTGCCCAAGCAGCATATCTCTATCCCAGGCTGGATTTTCATCTCTCTGATTATTGGCTGTTTGTTCAGTGGCATACTCAATCAAGAAAGCTTTCCAGTCTAAGTATTGTCCTGGACTTAAGCAGGCACGGACCAGGCCACTCCAATCACTCGGAGTCATACAATGTCTGCTTAATGTTTCCACTTGAGCCATTGTAAAAGAAGCGGTAGTACCATAGGTACGAACCGACTCTGTAAGAGATTTTACCACCTTAAAATCAAGTGGTTCCTCATACCTGTTCCCTTGTGGGTCTTGGTATACCGGATAAGCAAACTGTAATTTTGTTTTTACTTGTGTCCACATCCCCGGGCAGAAAGATCTCCCTACTTTCAGGGACTGAACTGGCTGATCTATCTGAGTGGCTTCTGGATATGGAGGAGGAGTTGAAGGCGCCATGGCAACGGCTTTGTTTACACCAGCTACCGCCAGCGTGGCTGAAGGCGCTGTAGTAACGACTCCACCCACTCTGACTGTCGCTGATGTGTCAGGTGCTATAGCAACGGCTCCACCCACATCGACTGTCGCCAACATGTCTTTTTTTTTTAAACTTATTTTTTTTTTAATAACAGTCCTCTCCAACTGTTCTAGTAGAGCGTGTAGCTCTCCTTCAGAATCTATGTTCTCTGAGTCCTCAAAATCTCTAAAATCTCTAAAATCTGTAAGATCGGGATAGAGAGGAACTTTTTTTTTGCCTCCCTTTTCACTGTCTGTCTGTTCAAATCTTTCGCCTTTGTTACTTTCCTTTTCACTGTCTACCTGCTCAGATCTCTCCCCTTGTAGCAGTTCCAAGGCTGACTCTCCCTCTTTGATTGTATTACAACATCTTTGATCTTCTAAACAACTCCTCACCATTTTCCAAATCGGTCTTACTCCATGCTTCAGAGTCCCTTGTTCCCAAGCAAAATCCAAGTCCCTGCCTAATTTGTCCCAGCAGGATACCATAAGATTCCCGGACACCGCAAACCACGGAGCCACGGAATCACATTCATTCAAAAATCTTTTTAAGGTAGACTTTTTAATCTTCAAATTCCTAGCTAAAAGTAGCTCCTGAAGAGCCAGAAAAATTGGGTGTGACTCAGACAACCCCATGTTTAAAAATTTACTTTCAGTTTGCAGCTTCCCCACGAAACTGTACCTTTTGTTCGCTATCTCCGCGAAACTTTACCGTATGTTCACTATCTCCGCGAAACTTTACCTTGTGTTCGCTATCTCCGTGAAACTTTATTGTCCTGATTTATCCCAGGAACTTACCAACGCGTTGCCCCTGACTGCAGGAGTTCTGAGTCTTTTTTGGGTTCCCTGTACAGGCCACCACTTGTCGCGTCCCTCTCAACCAGCAAGAACGACGCAACTCACAAAAGCTCTTCTCAAGCAGTTTATTCAGGTCCCTTGAAAACAGTCTTCCGAATGCCCGGGCAGACCCAACCCACAGGCTAAATACTAAATGAACAGCCAATCAAGTAAAGCCACGTGGTGCTATCTTAGAGGCCCACGTATGCGGAAGCAAGCCAGATCAGCGGTCTTAGCCAAATATGGACTTGTTTACCACCAAGAGTGCTCACTGTCGGGCTGGTGGAAGGCAGAGACCAGCGCCATCTTTAAGGCGCGGCACATCGCAGCTCTCTACAGCTGGGTCCTGAGACAAAGCTATTCCAAGTTTTCTAAGGTATCGCCAGACTGGCCTCCATAGTGGTTGCACAAGCCTGCATTCCCACCAGCAATGGAGGAGGGTTCCCCTTTCTCCACACCCTCGCCAGCATGTGCTGTCATTTGAGCTTTTGATCTTAGCCATTCTGTCAGGTGTGAGATGGAATTTCAGAGTCATCTTGAGTTGCATTTCTCTGATGATTAAGGATGCTGAGCATTTCTTCAAGTGTCTCTCAGCCATTAGGGATTCCTCCTTTGTGAATTCTCTATTTAGCTCTGTTCCCCATTTTTTGATTGGATTATTTTGTTTCTTGGCATTTAATTTCTTGAGTTCTTTGTAAATTTTGGATACTAGCCCTTTGTCAGATGTGGGGTTGGTGAAGATTTTTTCCCAATCTGTAGGCTGCCATTTTGTTCAGATGACAGTGTCTTTTGCCTTACAGAAGTTTTCTGTTTCATGAGGTCCCATTTATTGATTGTTGGTCTTAGGTCCTGAGCTGTTGGTGTTCTGTTCAGGAAGTTGTAACCTGTGCCAACGATTTTGAGGGTTTTTTCCATTTTCTCTTCTAGTAGATTTAGTGTGACCAGGCTTATGTTAATGTCTTTGATCCACTTGGACTTAAGTTTTGTCCAAGGTGATAAGTATGGGTCTAATTTCATTCTTTTACAAGTGGACATCCAGTTGGACCAGCACCATTTGTTGAAGATGCTGCCCTAAATGACTCCTCACTGAGTCACAAGGAAGTTTCCTCATCTATGTTCATAATAGCCTTATTTGTAATAGCTAGAAGCTGGAAACAACCCAGATGTCCTTCAACCGAAGAATGGATTAAAAAAACTGTGGTACATCTACACTGTGCATTACTCAGCAATTTGCAGCCAAATGGATGGAACTAGAGAAGCTCATCCTGAGTGAGCTAACTTAGACTCAGAAGGATACACATGACATTTATTTATTTATATTCAGATTTTAGCTATATAGTACAGGATATCTATACTACAACCAACACACCAAAGGGAACATGGACATAGACTTTTTGTTTGTTTGTTTGTTTGTTTTAGTTTTCTCTCCCTGGCAATGAGACTCTTTTCACTGGTGGTACTGCCTTGTAGGCCCCCAGTGTATGAGGAAGCTTTTGGCCCTCATATGACTTCTGAACTGGGGTGGGGGACTGTTATGTAGGAATACTCCACTCCAGAGGAGTAGGATGGAAGGGTGTAGAGGGTGGGAGGGAGGGGCTGGGAAGGGGGAAAGAGGACAATATGATGGAGATGTAACCCGAAGCAACAAATAAATAATTTTTTTTTAAAAAAAAGAAAGAAATCTCAATGAGAGCAACCTCAGGAAAATAATTCCTTAGTAGGTATGCAGAGTCAGGAATCATATGCTTTCATTATAAAACACAAGTATGAAAAGTATTCAGGCAGTAAAAATCAGCATTAAAACTAAAGTAGCATAACCATGCATAATATAAATAATACTCTAAGTAAAGAAGAAGACAACAAAAACAAAAACAAACAAACAAAAACCTCTCAAGGACACTATGATGGAGATGTAACCTGAAGCAATAAATAAATAAATTTAAATTTAAAAAACTCTCCATCCCATCCTTTAAATATCTCAGAGCACTCAGTTTTTAAATAGTATAAACTAGGATATAGAAATGCAAATAGATAACAGAAAAGTAGTTCAAAATTTAACTCATAAATACCATTGACTAAATGTATACAGTACACTTGAATAATAGCTACATCAGCATATCTATTTTATTTGTATTTTAGAGGACTTGCCTACAAATTACTGGGTCATTTACAAAAACTACAGCTTCCATCAAGATGTAAAATGCCTATTCGTGTAAGTGGTTATTCAACCAAATAGAACAAATAATTCTGAAATGATAGATGTGAGATTCTGGAGCATGAATAATGAAATAAAAAGCAATAAACCAGTAATGTGACATAGCTACACTTAATAGATTTCTCTTTATTAATAGCATTATCTCACTGAAAGAAGTGAATATGAATAGAATTTAATAGATGTTTTCTATGAAGGTTTCAGTAATAGCTTTGACATAATGTCCCCTGATAGCTGACTTCCAAAATTAATATAAATTGGTTTGGATATGAACACAATCCTGTAGATAAGAGACTGATTTTTTGATTAAGCAAAAGTTAACTGCAAATTAATATTAATGTAGCTTACTGGATAAGGCTCCAATCAGCTCATATAGCTGTGAATTTCTAAGTTGGAAGATATTGAGTTTAATGGTAAACAAAATTATTAGTTGAGTACTTACTAACCAGTAAAAAAAAAAAACAGTTTTAATTATATGTTCTAATTATATTAAAATGACAGAATAGTGAAAAATGACAGAGACACTGTTCTGAGATTTAATCAAAGCAATATTCAATATGAGTGTGACTATGGAAGGGGTATAAGACAGTAGGGACATAGCGGAAGTGTATTTTTGACAAACACTTAGGGCTTACCATTTCAGTAGTTACTATTTAGAGTTTAGTGCATGTATTTTGACCTAAAGCAATCATTGTTCTTACCTGAGTAAAGAAAATATAAAAGACTGTATGGATCTGGGAAGTTAAGGTTCTTTTTTAAATATATATTGTATGATTTCAAATTAAAATTATCTTTGTCAAACACTGCAAATAGTAAAAGCAAGTATGAAATATAGTTTGCTCAATTTTTATTATGCCTGAAACTGTGTAGAGTTCTATTCTAAACATTGAGAATAGTAGTTAATAAAACAGCCTAAACTCTTCCCCCCATGAAACTGGTCTTCCAGCAAATTGCCTTCTTTCACTTTTCTTCCTTCATCCTACCATAGAATGTTTTCGTAACAAACTGGAAACCAGATGACTAAAACTAATATTTGCATAGTACCTTTCCAATCTATATTTTGACTCTTATGGAATGCAGACATAAAAATCACTTGCAACACCTGTGGAAATATTTATGTATTCAAATTAATTAGCTGAAGACAAAGCTCTAGAAAAAAATGCATAAGAAGACACAGGGGAATAAGAAAATATGAAATGCTGTAGGTGACTAGCAAAGTTTTGTTTGTAATGAGAGTCAGATTATCACACAATATATCATGCTATATCTTGATACCATGAGTCAGTATATCATTGTGAAAGAAAATATATTACAAGGTTTACAGGAGAGAAATGATAGTTGTACTAAGATCATGTTAATTAAGAGGAAAATAAGTCCAGGTATAGAGATATATTAAAATGCATAGCAAAAGTCCATTGGAAAGATGAAAAACCTGTATTATCCACAGTGGCAACTAGGAGACACATGTGCAGTAGCAATACAAATTGAAATGAACTAAAGATAAATCTAGAACCCCAGTTTCTTGATCATATTAACTATATTTAGAGTATTAGGAGCTAGAGATGTAAAAAAGCTCTGTCAGCCTAGGCATTCTACAACAGCTCTGGACTCCTAAATTTGATCAAGTCAGCTCCCCTCAGCACATTCAGCTTTACATACTCCATCATTTTATACTTTTCCAGCAAGATGTTTCTCAAGCAATATTTATAGTAACACAAAAATCTTATATTAGACTTTTCACTTATCATTGGCATAAACAGTCAAGAATGAGAGATAAACCAAACTTTTTTCCATGTTTTGTTGACCACTTTGTTCTCTATTAGGCACTGGTTATAATGTCAGAATTTTAGGTATGTATACTGAAATTTCCAAATACTCAAACAGTATTTGATAAAGGAATACAACATTTAATAAGAAAATTACTTAATGTTACATGATATTTAAGTTGTCATTATTATTATTATTATTATTATTATTATTATTATTATTTACTGGGGCTTACATGTACTATGTATATTGACATTGACCTTGAAATATATATGAAGATTTGGGCAAGAAACCAAAGAGAAGTGTCCACTTATTATAAAGAGACACTTGGGTGTGGTCTGGCCCTCAGCTGCGGCCAAAACATTGAAGACAACTGATTATACTTAGGGCATTTTCCCAGGGCTCTGCGACCCTCCCACAGTGAATTTGGTGGTTGCTCAGAACGTCCAGCCAGAGCAGGAAACTGGGAACTCTATCTCACCAGCTGCCAGACATTCAGGCTGCCAGTCCAAAAACTGCTTTACAGCCTGCAGCCAAGGAAGTTTGAGCTTGATTCTTGACTAACTTTCCTGATGTGGAAAATAATATTAGGTTACTTCCTCAGCCAAAATGATGCAAATAAAAGCTAAGGATGAAAATAAAACAAATGCATGCATTGAAAAAAAATCGGCAGTTCTTAAGGCTAAATAAGAATATAGTGTCAAATTTTCAATCAACAACACTTCCATACAGATTATAGAATTCATATTTTGAGCAAGATTATTTTTGAAATCACTGAAATGAAAAGATGAGTCTCTACTCATAGAAGCAAATATGAAATTTCATGTTACCCATAATAAATGAACCGCTTATCAATATAAAGCTTAAACATTCCCTAACTCCTGCCAGCTCTAGACACACTAGGATTTATGTTGCTTCTACAGGGACAGTTCTAATTTTATTTTTGCTGCAAAAACAAGATGGGCTGGGAATGCAATACAAAGATTATAGTGTGGCATGATGTTAGCTAAAATGTACTACTGAATGTTTGGTTGCGATATGTTTAGAAGTTCGATAACTTATTTACATCCATAACATACATATTCCTGCCTAATTAAAAAAAGAAAGAAAAGAAAATCAAAGCTAGAGGGCGTTTCTAATTATAGCTACAATTGCCCACCATCAGGCATGTCATAGCCTGTATTTTCTATTTACTAATTATTTGAAAGAACAGTAAATATTAGCACACAGTTTTTTTCAATTATAGAAAGAAAAAGAAAAAAACGAATCACAATAAAGGAATAACATTTTGTGAGGTGATAAGCAGAATATCCATGTCAGATTTTTCATTTGAATGCAAATATGAATGACTAATGAAGATAGCCTTTCAAAAGTAAAATTAAAAGTTGATAATATTCCTTTAATTCTAAGATTTACAACTAGCAGGTATTGTCTGCCATTGCTTCTCTCTGAACCTTCCACAGGATTTTCTAAACTCTGTCAGCCCTTCTGAGTGCCTCAAGGTCAAGTAGTGCTTCTGCATCTCCATATCTGTTTTTCATACCCAGAGCCTGCTGCCATCACAGATAAACACTCCAGGCCCAGCTGTATAATAGTGGTTCCCAGCAGAGACAATGGGCCTTTTGGCTAGCTCTATTCAGACAGCTGCATGGTGGCTTGCACTTGCCCAGCAGAGCAGGCATTTCACCCAGACCCAGTGTCTGAGGACTTCTAGAATCCAGTGTCACAGGCTGATTATTATTTGCAATGACTCCAAGGGAGTTTAACATAAAGCCAAAATATTAATTTTATATTACCATAAAAAGTCATGTGAGGATATATAATATGTATATATGTGTATTCATGTATGCTATGCACATATACATTTGGTTCAATTGAATGAATATTTATTTGAAATTTCTGGCTGCCAATAGAAAGTTAGTATATAATTATAACCAATCATCCACTATATTTAGAAAGTTCCAGTCAAACAGAGATGGTCAGACATCTTTAGCTTAGGAAATTTTCTGACATCGTTTTATCACTTTTCTAACCTAGAGTATAAATTAATCTTAACTAAAGGAAAAAAAACATGATGCAGCTAGCAAAATAATGAATACATTTTCTTTAAGGAAGTTTTCTAACATTTTTATATCTAAATGATTAAAATCTTGATTTTTCTATATTCATTCACAAGCATGAAAAGTTTTTTCTTATTTGTGAATAAACCATATATCTGAAGTGCTGTTTCTCATTAGTTTTGCATTCATCTGGATGTCCTATTTGATAAGAAATTTGTTAGAGAAGTAACACAAAAACTCTACACCCTCCTTTATTACTCACCCTTTTCTCAACAAAGCCCAAAACATCATCTTAACAGAAGAGACTTTTCTTGTAGTGGGTAATTTTCAAATTACTTATGAAGACACACAAGCACACTAACACAAAAGAATTAATTTAAAATAAAAATCATAAATAACATATAAGCATGCACAAATTGAAGGGCTCTAAAAGGCCCAAACATACTGCTGGCTGGTCCTACCCCCTCCTCTCCTCTTCTAAACCACTAGACTCCCTATTTGGACACTTCCTCATTCCCGAGGCAAAATTATAAACGGTCTAGTTATCAAAATTTCTCATTTGGCCATAATGACCATTATGTCCAATCAGGACTAACCAATTCATCCTAGCACGAGACTTACCTTTTTCTCCTTAAAAATCACTCTGTGAAAAACCATCTGCTGCAGTTTCTGTCCAATTCAAATTAGGCCACCCTGTCTCTCTATTTACACTTAACAAAAAATTTCTTTGTGTTGGAAACTGGCATTTGGTATGGTCTGAAGGGAACACCTCACCATGATACACAGCTTCCTTCGCAAATAGTTCAGTTTTACTGACAAACCTGTAAATAAAATGAGGTTAAAATTACATTACATTATGCCAAACAGAACATGAATGGGATGGGACTGGGCCCTCAGTTACACATATGTAACAGGTGAGCAGCTCCGTCTTCATATGGGACTCCTAACAGTAATAGCAGTGGCTGTCTCTGATTCTGCTGTCTGCTTTTGGAACGCTTTACCTTAATTGGGCTGCCTTGTCTAGCCACAGTAGAAAATGCACCTAGTTCTACTGTAACTTGATATGCCAAGACAGGCTGGTATCCATGGGAAGCCTCCCCTTTACTGAGGAAAAAGGATGGGAAGATGGAAGGAGGGAAGGTTAGAGGGAGGGTCTGGGAGTAGAGGAGGGAGGAGAGGCTGTGATGGGTCAGGATATAAAGTAAATAAATCAATTAATTAGCAAAAAATAAATATCTTAGAAAACGAGGAATAGCTCTACCTCAAGACCCAGCCATAGCACTCCTGGGCATACACTCAGAAGATTCCTCACTAAACCCCAAGGACATCTCCACAGCTATGTACATAGCAGCTTTATTTGTAATAGCTAGAAACTGGAAACAACCCAGATGTCTTTCAACCAAAGAATGGATTAAAAACAACAACAACAACAAAAAAAAAATACTATGGTACCAGTGAAGTCGTGGATCCTAGGAAAGAAGCTATAACTGCCACTTTACTAAGCCAGCCTAATCCCTCACCATATTCTAAATATTCTTCTTTATGCCAACAGATAAGTGTAGTTCTCACCCTTCATCCAAACAAACAAAAAAAACAAACGAATTTCTCTTTGAAACAGGTGGAGACCACACAGAAAACCACACCTTGTCAAAATGGATAGGAGAAGAAATTGTGTGGTGTCCAGTCTCAGCTGATAGATTAACATACAATTCCTGTCCCTAAGCATCAAGGACATTTAGGGAAGAAGTAATGGAAGATATTTAAGAGCCAGAGAAACAGGAAGTTAGGTGTGAGATTGTGTCCCCCAAGAAATGTCAAAGAAGCCGCACCTATGAAGTCTTATCAATATGGCTGCCAAAGCAAGACGTGAAAAACAGCTACACCAATAGACAGATTAACATGAAATAGAAAAAGTTCAAGAAACCTCAACCCTTGTCAAAGAACTATAAGCAACAAAAGAATGCTGACAGCAAAAAAGACAGACTTCTCCAAGGAAAAGTCCCTTAATTTATTATCGAATAACAAGTGGTCAGCCATGAAAACATAAATACAAGTAACATTTTACAGAGTAAGCAGGTTGCTCTCTATATACAAAAACATTCAATTAATGAAAAAGAGGTCATGAATTTGAAAGAGAAACACCAATAACGTGATGCATAAGAGGAGTTGGAGAGATGAAAGGGAAGGAGAAAATGATGTTCTTTGCTATACTTTTAGTTTTTAAATATAAAAGGAATTAAATAAAATTGGGTCCTAACACACCATTTCACTAAAGTGAAATTTAAATACTTAGTAAATATTATGTTCTACTGTTTGTACCCAATCTTTCCTTCTATTCTCCTTAAGATAAGTTCCCATACATAGCTATTATTCATAAACAATAATTTGGGGTCAGACAATGGGGAAAATATTTGTAATTCCAGCATGATGAAAAAGACTAAAACAGGAGGATTGTCAGTTTGAGTGAGGCCAGTCTGGGCTACACAGCAAGACTTGATCTCAAAAATTCAAGTACTGGGGGAAACTTAGTAGTTGAATATTCACCTAGCAGGTTCAAGACCTGGGTTAAGTCTTTAACATCACAAAGCTTTAAAGCATGTCCTGTCTTGCCAACTTTACCATTATAAAACACTGGTTCAAAAAGTGCCCAGATCGGTAGTAGAACACATAATCTCTCTGGTCATTAGCTACCCCAATGAATGCCAGCTCTTACCCTGTTCTAAGTGCCCACCTACTCTTCGTCTATTAATTCTCACTTTTTATATCTCCTGACTCAAGCACTACCTGAATGTCACCAATGTTCTGGATCAGTGCAATTAATAGGGTCATTCTTTCTTATCATCCACCACACAGTCTTGATCCTGGGCTCATTGACTTTGTTTAATCATGCAGGCCTGACTACACCTGACCAAAAGTTTTCAAATTGGTCAATCCACTTAATTCTGTATGTCACATCTGTAAATGATTCCACATTCTTCCTTCACAAACAGGTACACTCCAAAACTTATTGCTGGGCTCATCCTCCCACCTGTATTTTATGGCCAGCTTTCTTCCTCCTGATTATGTCATCTTCCCATTCTTCCTTACTTTGGAGGACTTTACTTCTACTATCATTCATAATCTGATCCTTTGTTAACTATTTCAAATATCAGTCACTCAGTTTTTGTGTATTTCCTTTATTTGTGTTTCTACTGATTTATATAATCTAGTGATAGATTATATGTCATAGTCTATCACACCTAATAGTTACTTACATTCCCTTTGTATATTGTTATAGAGAAAACATGTTACTTGAGAAAAGATTTGCAGTTCCTTACAAGTCTTTCCAGCCTTTTGCTTTACTAGGAAATCAGCATTCAACTGTATACAGTTCCATGTAGGATACAGCTGGTTGAATAAAAAACTGGTATCTGATTTGCCATTTGTTATGAGGTTATTCTTGCATCTGTGTTTATTTATTTATTTTTGTCATTTGTAGCACTACAATGATGAACTTCAATAAATAGAACTGAAACTTCTCAGTCACATTCAACTGAATCATATACTCATATTCATATACTCACAGAATCACACCGTTGCTGTCTTCTTCCTCCCTTATTACCACTTGCAGGACCACATTCAGTAAATGTGTGTTTGTGTATATCTATGTTAATGGCAATGCGAACATGCTAGAAAAGAATACAGCTAGGAAATAATTTGCATTTAAAAATACAAGAATCCATACTGTTCGCATTCCATAATTCTGAACTTTCATGAGAAATTTTTACTTTCTGCCTGTCTTGATTGACAATAAAAAGTATAAGGAAACCACACCTTTGTGATCCTTATTGTATCATTTTAATATTATGTAGGAAAGCAATAAATGCCAACAGTAAATACAATTCCAGAATTTAGTTTAGTACAATCTTAACAAAACCAGTGTGAATGAATCATTAGCTAATTTTTACTAGTCTCTCTAAGAATCAATTCCTTTAAATCATATTCAATATTTACTTTTGCTATGGTGAGGGGAATCCAGAAATTTGTATACCACTTATTTTGTGCTAAGAAACATAATACATGCAATTTTCCTTAAACACAGTCGCTTTTCTTTTAGAATATTGTAATTCTAAAATGGTTTCTTCCTTTCTTAACAACACTTAGACAATGATGTTACCAGCTGTTTCTTCACAAATACTATATCCATCAGTCTCCAGACCCAGCAGCTGTTTCAAGCACATGCTTCTACACTCTCTTTCATGTATGCCAGAGCTTATATACTCATATATTCATATACTCACAGAATCACACCATTGCTGCCTTCTTCCTCCCATATTACCACTTGCAGGTATAATATTTGTTGAGACAAATTAACAGAATTCTTTGCCCTTGGTACATACCATCTTATCTTGTGTGAAGTGAGTCTTTAAGTGAGTCTCACTAAGAGTGGAAAACCTTATATCACTGTGAATAACTCACACATCTCCTATAAGGAAGAGATATAGAAAACACATTCAAACTACCCTCTAATGACCATATCTGTGTGTCATGTTTGTTGGCATAAGCACATATATTTCATCAGTCAACAGCTGCCTTATCCTGCTCTCAAGCTGGTTTGTCTACCTATTTGTAGAGTTTTATTTTGTTTTGTTTTTATAACATTCTTTGCCCTTGGTACACACCATCCTATCTTGTGTGAAGTAACATTAAGCTAGGCTTACTAAGAGAGGAAAACCCTATGATCACTCATTAATGAAACACAAACCTAACTGCATCTTGTAAAGACACACTGGTATTATATGTTTTACTCACCCAAGAAAGCAAAGTCCTTCTTTAAGCTAAGCTCCTTTCTAACAGAAATCCATTCAAATGTTACTAAGGAGAAGTTACTGAAGCAGAAGTTCCAGACATTTAACCTCATGAATCTGAGACAAGCAGACAGAATTATTTGCAAAAAAAAAATCTTCCATATCAAATGAGCCATCAAAATATTTATTCCTCTTCAGGTTTTATAATGGCTTTGTCTGAAAAGTCATTTACATTGCCCCAACAACCCTTCACAGACAGGAACATAGGACTCACAAGTTATTCTACTCAATAGAATACAATGTTTAGAAAAAGCCACTTGATAATTCATCCTAATATATTCTATAGGATTTAATTAAGGGATTGCAATGACCATATACTTAGAGAAGATACAAATGCAAGGATGAGTTTGATTATGTCTAGAATAACATGTGGAATCACTTAGTGAATAAAACTATAGTAATTTTCAGAAATGTTTTTATTATCTATTGCTATGAGATCATTTACTTGTGTTTATACACTATCTTGGTTAGATTAATTTGAGATGCTTCACTTAAAGGCAAAAGTTTTCTGAGAATGTTGCTAAAATGTTGTATTCATTAAAAATGTATCAAAAAGATTTAACTGACCTGTGGAATAAATCCAATACATTGGGAAACTTCTGATACACTTCTCATCCCCCAACAAGCATGTCTTTATTTCGTTTTAAATTAAGCCCTCGTGTTATGTAATATGCTTTATATTAGGTAATAATCAGCAGAAATAAGTAGGTTCTCAATGATGCGTGGTATTGTTATGACTGAAATACAGTCAGCTGTGTTCAGTAGTCCTCTCTGTCTATGTAAACAAACTATTAGAAATCAAATTTTAAAAAGAACAAATAGTTATATTTTAATTGTATATTTTATGGTACTTAGTGACTTGTATGGAAGGGATAGAGGGTAGAGGATGGGGGGTGGGACTGGGAGGGGTGGAAAGAGGACACTGCAATGGAGATGTAACCTGAATTAATAAATAAATAAATAAATTAATTAATTTAAAAATTCCCCACCCAAATTTGTATGTGGTATCAAGATATCTTCAAAAATGACTATGAATCCTCAGGATAAATAGTATTGAGGAGGCCTCAACTGATTGTACGAGTCCAAGAATATCACAATTCCAGACTGTTGCCAGCTCAGGGCTCCCCATGTGATTGCTCGAGGCTCTGTTATAACAACATAGAAGTGTTACATCATCTCCTCCCTCTCTCAGTTCGTCTTCAATTTCTCCCAACAGCATATCCTCTTCTCAACAATTATTCTGTATCACAGAGTTTATTCAGTATCTACTCTGGTCTAAGTCAGAGATCTCACCATGGCTTGATGCTCTTATCCCTTGAAAAATTCATAACGTTCTACCTCACATTCAGCAGTGCTAAGTTACAGCTCCTTTCTTGGGAAATTAAGTTATGAGAGCTCCACCTTTATGGATAAGTTTGGTGCCTTGGAAAGTTATGGGGTGAAGAGCTAGGTAATGTTCTGCCCCCCCATCCCTTCTACCTTGTGAAGACACAGTACAGGAGTAAGGTATCATCATAAAAGCATAATAGCCTTCACTTGATGGGGTGATGTTAAGCATTCTAAATGTTGATTGGTCCTGTTTGCTATATGTTACTTAATTTGACTCTGATTGGTTAAATAAATGCTGAGGCCTGGAGATTGGGCAAAGACAGATATAGGTGACACTAAGGTTCTCAGACTTTTACAGAGAGACAGAACATCTTGGACAGGGAGAGGATTGCAGTAGAAGAAGCCAGGGGCAGGCAAGGAGGACATGGCATGGGGTAGATTAAAGAAGATCCCTCCACGTGGCCTGGAAAATCGGTTCAGTGTGGAGAATAATAGTCCAAAGGGACGTATGTATATATGGGGTTATATTTGGGTGATAGAATTATGAGCTAGCTTAGATGGGCTAGGATTGCACAACCTGGGCCTAGGTTTGTTAAGATCCACCCGGTGTCTGTGTGTATTCATTTATAATGGTGAGTTAAGAATTAACCCTAACGACCAATTAAAGATAATATAAATACTGGTTAAATCGTTTAATTAGTTAATTTTTTCAACATTCACTGCTCATGAAAACCCTGCTCTTAAAATTTCCAGACACCAGAAATGTGAAAAATACATTTACTTTTTTATTATAAATCAGTTTCAAATATTTTGCATTAGCTAAAGGAACAAATTAAAACAGATTTCACTATTATGAGGAAATCTAGGATCAATGTAAGTATAAAGAAATCAGCTGCAAAGCAGCTTGCACAACTAGTGTTATTGGGCCATAAGGAGGAAGATCCAGGACTATTACAAGTCCTCCTTCAAGGGTAAAATAGAGCTGAACTTGGCCTAGTGGGAAAGTCCCTTAAGAATCCAAGAGGAAAGGTTTATAGTTATCTGCACCAGCTTTTGAAACACACAAATCAAGTCTACAGCCAGTTTGTTTAAAAGGCAGAAAACTACAATTCTTTCATGTACCTTCCAGTTAATTTTGCTTTAGTACTATATAGCCCAATGTAGACACTAAGGAAATAATTGTATTATTATTATCTGTGAACACAGAAAGAAAAAGCAAACCTATGAGTGACAAAGTTGTATCTGAAAGGTCTTACTCTATTAGTTAACCAAAATGGGTTTCATGGTATAAATTTCAAATACAAAGAATTTAAGTTATGTATGGTACCTTCAGTTTGTTTTTGGTCTTGGGTTACATGTGACTGAGTGAGAACTCATTAATCTAGATTTTTATATAACTATAATATCAGTAGAATAAAGGAAAAATATCTTTTTTCTAAAACTTTTATACTGAGGAGGCAAGTAACTGATATATATTCAGCAGCTTGTTTTGCATTAAAGGCATGGTACCATGTAAATCATTTTCAAAGTCCCATATAGCTGGAATGCTGACACATGTGTTTTCTCTCTTTCTTTCTGAACTCTTTGTGTTTGTAATAAGATCATACAGTACATATGGGTATCAAAATAACACATAGCACCCTGTTGATAACCAAGGATGAGAGAGACCTAAACCTGACATAGTTGAAAAAGTTCCTTAGTTGTGGTTTCATGTAGTTAAAAGTAAATTTAATTTCCAAAATGTACTTTCACTCAATTGCAAAATAACCTCTAAAATCAGAGCAATAAAGGCTTTCTATTCCACAGTACTATGAGTTATTTACATAATAAATCTGGAAGTTAATACTACCCCACCTACTTTTCAGAAGATAATGGCCTTAGATTGTTTTCTATTGCTCCAGGAAAATTCCTCAAATTGAATGGTCTATAAAGAAGATGATTCAGCTGTTGATTCTCAAGATCTGACAATACAGGTGACACCTAAGGAATGCTTGTTGAGGGGAGGCTTGCAGCATCAGACATGATAGATATCATATGGAGACAAATCAATTGTATCAATGGGAACCTTACTTATAAACTCATTGATACATCCACAGAGTTACCTTGTACCTCTACATTACCTCCAATGTCCCCCATGACAAAGAGCCATTAACCTAGGTGGCTGTGATTGAAATCTCTAATAAGTGACCTTTCATGGGTACAATGAAGACACAGCACAAATTATTTCTCAACATCCCTGAAACAGCCAAGCAATATTGTGCAACATTTCACATTCTTGCCATTTGCATTTGATTCATAAGAGATTAAAGCATTCCTGCTCTAGACCACATTGCCATATTACTTCTTTTCATAGTCCCTTCAAAAAAATCAGAACCCCTTCTTCATAGAACAAATAAATGGGCTGAGAAAGAAATAAGGGAGTCAAAATCCTTCACAATAGCCACAAAAAATATAAAATACCTGGAGGTAACTCTAACCAAGCAAGTAAAGGACCTGTACAACAAGAACTTCAAGCCCTTGAAGAAAGAAATGGAAGAGTCCTTTAGAAGATGGAAAGATCTCCCATGCTCATGGATAGGTAGGATCAACATAATAAAAATGGCCATCCTACCAAAAGCAATATACAGATTCAATGCAATTCCTATCAAAATACCAACACAATTATTTATAGACCTGGAAAAGCTATTCTCAACTTCATATGGAACAACAAAAAACCCAGAATAGCTAACTCAATCCTGTACAATAAAAAAACATCTGGAGGTATCACCATCTCAGATTTCAAGCTGTACTACAGAGCAATAGTAGTAAAAACAGCATGGTGCTGGTATAGAAACAGACCAGTGGATCAATGGAATCTAATTGAAGACCCAGAAATGAACCCACACACCTATGGTTACCTAATTTTTGACAAAGAAGCCAAAACCACACAATGGAAAAAGGACAACATCTTCAACAAATGGTGCTGATCCAACTGGATGTCCACATGTAAAAGAATGAAATTAGACCCATACTTTTCACCTTGTACAAAACTTAAGTCCAAGTGGATCAAAGACCTTAACATAAGGCCTGCCACACTAAATTTATTAGAAGAGAAAATGGGAAAAACTCTCGAACTCATTGGCACAGGTGACAACTTCCTGAACGGAATACCAACAGCTGAGGATCTAAGACAAATAATCAATAAATGGGACGTCATGAAACTGAAAAGCTTCTGTAAGGCAAAAGACACTGTCATTTGAACAAAATGGCAGCCTACAGATTGGAAAATATCTTCACCAACCCCACATTTGACAGAGGGCTAATATCCAAAATTTACAAAGAACTGAAGAAAGTAAATGCCAAGAAACCAAATAATCCAACCAAAAAATGGGGAAATAGCTAAACAGAGAATTAACAAAGAAGGAATTCCTAAAGGCTGAGAGACACTTGAAGTAATGCTCCGCATCCTTAATCATCAGAGAAATGCAACTCAGGACAACTCTAAGATTCAATTTCACACACAAGTCAGAATGGCTAAGATCAAAAGCTCAAATGACAGCACGTGCTGGCGAGGGTGTGGAGAAAGGGGAACCTTCCTCTATTGCTGGTGAGAGTGAAGGCTTGTGCAACCACTATGGAGGTCAGTCTGGCAATATCTTAGAAAACTTGGAATAGCTCTGCCTCGGGACCCAGCCATACCACTTCTGGGTATACATCCAAATGATTCTTCACCAAATTACAAGGAAGTTTCCTCATCTATGTTCATAGCAGCCTTATTTGTAATAGCTAGAAACTGGAAACAACCCAGATGTCCCTCAACTGAGGAATGGATTAAAAACTGTGGTACATTTGCACAATGGAATACTACTCAGCAATCAGAAACAAAGAAATCATGCAATTGCCAGCCAAATGGATGGAACTAGAGAAGCTCATCCTGAGTGAGCTAACCCAGACTCAGAAGGATGCATATGGCATCTATTCACTTATAATGGGATTTTAGCCATATAGTACAGGATAACTATACTACAACCAACACACCAAAAGGAACATGAACATAGACTTTTTTTTTTCTCCCTGTCAATGAGACACTTTTCCCTAGTGGTGCTGCCTGGTAGGCCTCTAGTGTATGAGAAGGCTCTTGGCCCTCATATGACTGCTGAACTTGGGCAGGGGACTGTTATGTAAGGACACTCCACTTCCGAGGAATAGAATGGAAGGGTTAGGAGGTAGAGGGTGGAAGGGTGAGACTGGGAGGGGTAGAAAGAGGACACTATGATGGAGATGTAACCTGAAGCAATAAATAAATAAATTAAAAAAAAGAATATCTGTGGAGCCTCACGTTAGATTTTACATGTTCACTCTCAATTATATTTTATGTATTTATGTACCACAGAAATAATTGAAAAATCATTACACATTACAAACTGGAAAAAATTATATTTCTAACCCCCTTCATGACTTGGGTGTCTATTATTTGTCTTTCATTCTTACTTGTCACCATTCTTCACTTATACTGTAACCACATGTCCATTTCCTCATATACATACACATATGTAAATATATATTCTATGCTAGGGTCTGTATGTGAGGGAGAATTTTTTTCCTTACTGAGGTTGTGTGCACTTGTTTATGTTATGCATGCTAAGCCCATCCTGAAAATTTTGTGATTTCATTTTTTAGAGTTTTATATATATATATATATATATATATATATATATGCCATATTTTTATTAACTTTTCATCTGTTAGTGAACAACTAGGATGATTCCATTTACTTGTTATAGAGAATAACTATTACTCTTATACAGAATTATTATTACTGCAATTTTAGGAACCACAAATGTGCCTCTTTGCATTTATATGCCCAAAGTCTGTGTTGTTTACAATACTCATAAGGCACTGCCTGGTTATGTAAAAATAGCAAGCATAAACTCATGAACAAGGAAAGATGTTTTTTCCCCTACACATTAAAACTCTACTAATTTTCCTTCCTATTAGCATAACCAACAAGATAAAATTTTTAACAAGGGTCTGGGCTGTGTTACTGGGAGGAGGCTAGCTTAAAGATTGCCTAAATGGAATGCAAATCAAAATATAGTAGGCAAAGCTAACAAAATGCTAGAAGCAAGAAGGAAAAACACTAAAAACTGTTTTATATCCAGACATTTAAAGCTGGCATATGAGAGAACACACATAATGTAGTTCTTGAGACAGTTACAGTATCAGAAGACTCTTCACATCTCATTTTTGTATATTTAAATTTTTTATTTTAGTATGTTATATGTATCAATGCAAATTATATAGAAGTGAACACAGTTTTCTACTTCCCCTATCCTTGATTTCCAACCATTGCCTACACATGTTGGATATTGTGTGGTGTCATACAGGTGCTAGAGAATAAGGGCGGTGCTGTCCCTGCTCTGTTTTTCACTTGTTTGTATCAGGCTACTACTCAAAAGGATATTATTCCCAGTAGGCACATTTTCTGGATGAAAAAATAACCTGAATTCATTTCAAAGAGAACAAGAGAGACAGAAATAAAATTATAGAGCTAGGTAACCATGGTCCTGGGGGAACAGCTTATGTTTGTCAACCTCTCAATTATTCATCCACAGAGGCAAATCTGAGAGGCCTGTGGTACTGTCAGATGTAGGGAGAGCATATCTTTGGCAGCTTTTAAATTATCGATGCTTCATACATAGTTTGATACAATATTTTTACTTTCTCTTCAAAAATCTATCAGTCTGTCATGCTTGATAGCACAAATTTAAGAAGACAATAAGATGAGAGAGGAATACACGGAAAATAGACCAGAAACAAATTTTGTGATATATTGTATTCTTCTATTTCCTTCCTACCCGTTATATGGATCTAGATACTAATTCTACATGAGCTACTCAGTACCAGAAATAAGACAAAGCCTTTTTAGGCATTAAAAAGGAAATGTGGTATATTATGCTAGTACCTAACAAAATGGTATGTTTGAATGACTATTAATTTGCATTTTTAATTATCCTAAACAGTTTGTGGCAGTTTTTATCAAAAGGCCAAAACTTCACATTGTATTTTTAAACATTACATAGGTATGATACCTTAAAAAGAGTTAACCTTAATTTTGTATCAATAGAAAAAGATCAATACTGATATAGACACAGATCATCTTAACTTTGTATCAGTATACAAAGATATAAGAGCATATTCAATAATCTATCCCTTTTTCTTTATAATTCTTATATTATTTCTATATCCCACTTTTTTTCAAGTTTTTGCCATTTACATAGGAGAGAAATAAGGAGAGAGAAAAGAAAAAGAGAGAAATCCCTGGATCTAACCTTCAGAACCTTGTTTAACAAGACCATTTAACAATTTGCAACCAATCCCCCTAAATAACAACAAACATCTATAACCCATTAAATGACCAAAGGGAGAAAACAATCACCCACCCACCTTCTGGGAATTGGACACGGAACTCTTAAAATTGCTTCCTGCTGATTTGGGATTTAGGATACCTGTTTGGGGGCCCAATAAAAATGGAAAAATGAACATAGTTCAGGAGATGTCCTTGTGGATTGGTGAGGAAGTGTTTGTATGTATACCCAGAAGTTGTATGGCTGGGTCTTGAGATAGAGCTATTCTAAGTTTTCTAAGTTTTTGCCAGACTGATTTCCATAGTGGTTCTACAAGTTTGCACTACCACCAGCAATGGAGGACTGTTCCCCTTTCTCCACAACCACGCCAGCATGTGCTGTCATTTCAGTTTCTGATCTTAGCCATTCAGACAGGTGTGAGATGGAATCTCAGCATTGCCTTGAGTTGCATTTCTCTGATGATTAAGGATGTTCAGCATTTCTTCAAGTATCTCTCAGACATTAGAGATTACTCCTTTTTGAATTCTCAGTTTAGCTCTTTTCCCCATCATAGCAGCTTTATTTGTAAGAGCTAGAAACTGGAAACAAACCAGACTTCCCTTAACCAATGAATGGATAAAAAAGCTGTGGTACATTTACAAAAAAATATGACTCAGCCATCACAAACAAGGAAATCATGCAATTTGTTTCCAATTGGATGGAATTAGAAAAGCTCATCCAGAGTGAGCTAACCCAGATATAGAAAGATCCATCTATTCACTTATAACTGGATTTTAGCCATATAGTACAGGATAACTATCCTACATCCAACAGACTGAAAGGAAAAGGAACATAAATGTTCTTACCTGTTAGTGTGACACTTTGCCCGAGTGGAACTGCCATGTAGGCCCCAGACCAACAGGAAGCTCTTCCCCCTTATATGACTGCTGAACTGAAGGGGACTGATATATAGGGTACCCCACACTGGAGGAGTAGAATAGATGAGAGAAGGGAGAGAGGGTGGTAGAGTGGGGCCTGGAGGGGTGGAGGGAGGGGGACTATGATGGACATGTAACTTGAAGTAATAAATAAACATATAAAAAGATGGTTAAATGGTTAAGCAAGTTAGTAGTAACATTTGATGTTCAGTCCTTTTGTGCTCAGCTATTTAAATGTCCTAAGAAGTTTGTAGTCAGAAGGTGAACTTCAGGTCTTTAACTGAAGTCCTGGCTGAAACAGTCTGTGGGGCTGAATCCTCTTAGATAGCCATTTTGAGTTGTTCTGATTGTAGATTTTTGAGGAAACGGCTATTGAGGGAGTCTGTTAGGCTGGATAATCTGGACTACTTGTCTTCTTTGGTGTCTGGTCCTTTTTCTTTAGAAGTTTCGATTGTTTTCTAAGTTAATTAGAAATCAAGTTGCTAAGACACAAGCAACATCTGCTTATCTAAATATACGGAGATAGATAGATGGTCTTCAAAAACCTCAAGAGATCAGTAGAATATGGCAAAGATGTTTTCTTAAGATTTTTTGATATTGAGACATGTAACCTCCTGACAGCATCCCCCATTCTACTCCAAGTAGATGATGAGCATCGAAGACTCTCCATTTGGAGATGATTGCATTAGTGGCAAACTTGTCACAGTGCAAGAGAAAACCGTTGTTTTAACTATAGAAAGAATGCTGTCCAAAAAGGACAAAACATGGAAGCTGGCATAAGTCAAAGCCTAGCTCTGCAAAGACAGAGTAGGCAAGTCCTTCATAATTTTTGCTTTATAATTAATGTCTGTCAGAGATACTGGGCCAAAAGGCTGAAGATAGATGCTCTATTTATTGGGAGAAATTGGGGACTGTCCAGGCATCCAGCCAGTTGTCTGTCATTTCTTAGTTTGGAAGCTGCTTGCTCTGCCCTTCCTTTTTATTCAGATATATTTATCCTTCTCAGGTCTCTGATGTGGTTAAAGACTGGATAGTTATAGTCTCACAGTTAAATTTTAAGTTGTTTAGGAATTAAAAGAATGTTTGAGGCCTAAGAAGATGTTTTTAAGCTGGTTAAACAAGTTAGGATGTAAACTGAGTTAGGTATAGAACTTTAAACTCATTGAGATAGATAGATAATAGAATATTGATATCAGTTGCCAAATACATATGGATTGGACATTGGGAATACATGTTATACCTCATAATTTTCATAATCTTGGTCTAATTATTCTTATTGTTTGTATTCTATTTATTGTTATAAGAAAAAGATCCTTTTATGGGACTAAAAGGGGAAGGTGTTGGGGGAAAAAGATACACCTTAAATTAAAAAAAAAAAGCATATAGGAGGGTGAGGGGGAAGAGGCTAGGAAGGGTAGGAGGGTGGAACAGGGAGGGATGAATGGAGGGGACTATGTTGAGTTGTAACTTGAAGAAATAAATAAATGTTAAAAAATAATAATAAACTGCTTATCTCTTAAAATAATAATAATAAATCTAAAAATACTGCTTCCACTTCAGGGTCAATTTTTAAAAATTGCTCTATTTTCTATCTATGGATTTGTCTTTTCTATGAAATTCATGTAAATGGAATCCTACACTAAGAACAAAAGTAAATGTGACATTAAATTTTTTAAGATTATAAAACTTATATTAGTCATGATGCCAATATACAGCAAGAATCAAAAAAGATAGTAGGAATTACATCAACAAAAGGAAAAACATTTTTATAACTACTAACCATCCAACCATCCACATACGTACAAAAGAATCAATTTTGCCAGTTATGCACACATAATAGTTTTGTAGAAGTCTACAATTTCAACAGAGAAATACCAAAAGATCTCTGTAGCAAATATCTTAGAAAATACACATTCAAAAGAGAAAAACAGACTTTCATGCTATGCCCAACACTACTCTCACAAGACAATAAAATTTAGTGCCTATCTTCTACTTGGAGTAGAATAGGGGGTGCTGTCAGGTGCTGATATGTCTCGATATCAAAAAAAAAAGAAGAAAAGAAAATCTCAATTTAAGATAACATCTTTGAATGCCATATTCTGCAGATCTCTTGGGGATTTTGAAGATGCCCTATCCATCTCTTGTATTTAGATAAGCAAATGTTGCTTGTCTCTTAGCAATTGATTATTGAGTAGTTTAGAGAATATCTGTGATAGACTGTCATAGTAGCTAACAAAGTGACATATTTGCATGACTAGGAGTTTGTTTTACTTAACTATCCTAGACCGTTTTAGACGGTTGGTATCAAGAGGCCAGAGCTTCACATTTTATTTTTAAGTATCTCTAGGTATGATACCATTAGGAAGCGAAGCATCAAAGAACCTCCACTGTAAGATGGTTGAATTAGTGGCAAGCCTATCTCTTGGCATGAAAAAACCCCTTGCACCAACTGCAGACAGACTGCTGTCCAAAAAGGACAAAACTTGGTAGCAGGGAAGTCGACAGCTTAACTCTGCCAAGACAGGGTAGGTAAGTCCTTCATAATTCCTGCTCTAAAACAAATGTCTGTCAGAGGAAACAGGACCCAAAGGCTGAAGACTGATGCAGGAATGTATGGAGAGAAAATGGGAACTGTCCAGGCAGTCATTGGTATGTTCTTTCTTAGTTTTGAAAGCTGCAGGCCCTGCACTTCCTGTATAAGCAGATATATTTATCCCTCTCAGGTCTCTGAGGTGGTTGAAGAATAGACAGCTAGAGTCTCATAGTTAAATTTTGAGTTGTTTAGGAATCAAGAGGGTGTTATAGATCTAAGAAGATACTCTTAAAAGTGTGTTGCAAGTTAATATGAATGTTGAGTCAGATATAGACCTTTAAACTCATGGAGATGGTTAGATAGTAGAATGTTAAAGTCAGGGGCCAAATATGTATAAACTGGACATTGGGAAGGTATACTGGGCCATTTAACTCTCATAAATGTGGCATATTTATATCTGTTGTTTTGTATAGTATTCACTGTTATAAGAGAAGGAACCATCTGTTGAACTGAAAGGGGAAACTGCTAGGGGGAAGAGGGTGGAAGGGTGGGATAGGGAGGGGTTTGTGACTGAGATGTAACTTGAAGAAAAAAAAATAAAGTATTTATAAAAAAAAAAAATTTAGTGCCATATCCATTCAGCCTGCAATGTCTTTCAGATCATAATGAGTGAGCATGTGGATGGTAGAAGTGAAAAAGTAGCTAATTATGGTGGTTTGAATGAGATGATTCCAATTGATCATGGATTTCAATGCCTGGCATATTTGAAAGTATTAGGAGGTGTGCCCTGTTGGAGGAACTGTTTCAGTAGGAGTGGGTTTTAGCATTTCAAAAGCCCAAATCAACCCCAGTGTTTTTTGCTCCCTGCTGCCTGCTGATGCAGGTGTAGAACACAGCTACTTTTCCAGCACCAGGTCTGCCTGAAACCATGTTTCTGTCATAATGATGATGGAATAAACCTCTGAAACTATAAGCAAGCCCCAATTAAATGATTTCTTTTACAAGAGTTGACACAGTTATGATGTCTTTTCATAGCAATAGAACAGCAAGATAGTACTCAAAGACATCTCCTCCACTATGTTTATAGCAGCTTTATATGTAATAGCTAGAAACTGGAAACAACGTAGATGGTCTTCAACTGATGAATGGATAAAAAGAAACTGTGGTACATTTACACAATGGAATACTACTCAGTTATCAGAAACAAAGAAATCATGTAATTTGTGACCAAATAGATGGAACTAGAGAAGCTCATCATGAGTGATCTAAATCAGACTCAGAAAGATACATATGGCATATATTCACTTATAAGTGGATTTTAGCCATATAGTACAGGATAACCATTTAACAACGAATAAATCCAAAAGAACAGGTACATGGACTTGGTTACCTGTTAGTGGGACACTCCACACAAGTGGAACTTCCATTTATGGACCCTGTGCAAGAGGAAGCTCTTATACCTCCTGTGACTAACGAACAGAGGGGGGATGATACATGGAGGCACCCCACACTGGAGGGGTGGGATGGGTGGGAGAGGGGGTAGAGGGTGGCAGGTTGGGACCAGGAGAGGGTGGAGGGAGGGGGTGTTAATGGAGATGTAACTTGAAGTAATAAATGTTTTAAAAAAAGATAGTACTCAACCCCTCTGCCTAAGATGTCCATTTAATTCTTTCTTCATTCAGATTATTGAGATTATCAGCAAAAGAACAAGGCTGAGAATGGAGAGGAAAAAGAAAATTAAAAAGCATCAACTCTACAAAGACGTCAAGAAACCCAGTCAATAGACTTGTTCTCAAGACTATATACTACTCTCAAAAATTCTTCACTAGTCTGTAGCACTGGAATTATTATGCACAGCTAACAGTTTTTTTACATGTCTGTTTTTCAAACATATGTCCATAAAAGATTAATAGAAAAATTTTGTGTATAAAGCAGGCTAGACTATGTAAAATTACTTCAACACACAGAAAAAAAAATGAGTATCTCAGGAGACTTTTCTAAAGAAACTGAGTGGAGGCTTTCTGCACCCATAGTGCTTTATGAAATCCAGACATGATTCGCAACCCTAGGAAATAACTACCAATAAAATAGAGGGAGTGCAGAGAGCAACAGAAAATGTGAGGAGAACTCAGAAACACTAGCAGGGCTGCATATGGGATACACTACTCTCCTTAATGCAGTCACTAAAAGCTTGTAAACTGACTTTCTTTTTTTTTTTTTTTGCATCAATCTCTGAGTTTAAAGTTCTATATCCAACTCAGCTTCCATCCTAACTTGCATCACCATCTTAAAACCCTGTTAATTCCTAATCAACTCAAAATTTAACTATGAATCTTCAACCACATCAGAGACATGAGAAGGACAAACATGTCTGATTGTACAGGAAGTGAAGGGTCAGCAACTTCCAAAACTAAGAAATGACAGACAAACAACTGGCTGCCTGAACAGTTCCCAATTTCTCTCCATACATTAGAGCATCAATCCTCAGCCTTTTGGTCCTGTTTCTCTGACAGACATTATTTGTAAAGCAGGAATTATGAAGGACTTGGCTGCCCTGTCTTGGCAGAGCTAGGCTGTTGATTTACCTGCTTCCAAGTTTAGTCCTTTTTGGATACCATGCTGTCTACAGTTGAAGCAAGGAATTTTTCTTGTCAAATGACAGGTTTGCCACTAATTCAACCATCTCCATCTAATTGGAGATACTTCGATGCACATCATCTACTTGGAGTAGAATAGGGGGTGCTGTCAGGAGCTGACATATCTCATATCAAAAAAATCTTAGTTAAGAAAACATCTTTGAATGCCATATTCTACGGATCTCTTTAAGTTTTTGAAGACCACCTATCTCTCTCCATATATTAGGATAACCAAATGTTACTTGTCTCTTAGAAGCCTGATTTCTGATTAACTTAAAAAATAACTGTGATAGGCTATGCTAGTACCTAACAAACTGACATGCTTGGATGACTATTAGTCTGCATTTCTTCATTATCCTAAACAGTTTGTGACAGCAGCTAACTAAAGGGCAAAACTTCATATTTCATTTTTAAGCATTACCTAGGTACAATACCTTAGAGATAACCTTAATTCTGTATCAATATAAAAAGATCAATACTAATGTAGTGAAATATAATCTTAATTTTGTATCAATATACAAAGATCAATACCAATGTAGCCCAATATAATCTTAATTTTATATCAATATACAAAGATCAATATCAATTTAGTCAAATATAATCTTAATTTTGTATCAATAAGAAATGATATAAGAGTATATTCAATAATCTGTCCCTTTTTCTTTATCATTAGTTATTATGTCTATATCCCATTTTTTCTCAAATCTTTCCCCCTCTACATAGGAAAGAAGGATAGAGAAAAGAAAAAGAAAGAAATCCTTGGGTCTAACCTCCAAAACCTATTTAACAAGACCATTTAACAACTTGTAACCAATCCCCCTAAGTAACAAGTATCTATAACCCATCAAATAACCAAAGGGGGGAAAAATCACCCACCCTGCCTTCTGGGAATGGGACATCACTCTCTTAAAATCACTTCCTGTTGATTTGGGATGTAGTAAACCTGTTTGGGGCCCAAATAAGAATGGAAAAATGGTTAAACACATTAATAGAATCATTTGATGTTCAGTCCTTTTGTGCTGAGCTATTTAAGTGTCCTAAGAAGTTTGTAGACAGAAGCTGATCTTCAGGGTTTCACTGAAGTTCTGGCTGGAAGAGTCTGTGGAGCTGAACAATCTTAGCTAGCGATTTTGAGTTGTTGTGTTTGAAGATTTTTGAAGAAACAGCTATTGAGGAAGTCTGTGAGGCTGGATCATCTGGGCTACTTGTCTTCTTTGGTGTCTGATCTGTTTTCTTCTGAGGTTTCAGTTGTCCAGTTGTCCCTGGACTCCTTAGATGAATGCTTTTAATCTCCTGGAAAGATAAGAACAGAACCCCAACCTAATCCTAACTCTGGGACACTACCTTTTTATTATTTGTTTGTTTGTTTGTTTGTTTGTTTTGGCAGGTAATATTTTTCCTGGAACAAATTGTGTTTATTGACAATATAAAAAGTATTATCTTTCAATTGAGATTAAAAAATAAATTATTTCGATATTTTGAAACTAAACATACCTTTAAGTGTATATGTTTTGAGATCTCAAAGGATAATTCACTTTGAATTTCAGCATGTCTTTGTGAGTAGTTTTTAAATTTAAGTCATTCCAAATCCTATGTGCCTGCCTCTGCATTCTAAGTATTGGGATCAAAGGCATGTGCCTCCTTATGTTGGTATTAAAGATGTTTACCACCACCCCTGGAACTTAGTTTTTCTCTATTTGGAGCTTGCTTTGTATCAGGCTGGACTTGAACTCAGAGATATGGATGCTTCTGTCTCCAGTGTGTTGGGATTAAGGGTGTATCTGTCTCAAGTGATGGGATTAAGGGTGTATCTGTCTCAAGTGATGGGATTAAGGGTGTGTACCATCACCCTCCTGTTCATTGTAACTCTAGAATTTACAAGACAATTAACTCTATAGTGATCATCCTTTCTCTGCTGGAGTTAAAGGAATGGGCTAACATAGACCTTCTCAAATATTTTACCTTAGCTCCAAGTTACTTCAACTCTTAACTATAGTAACCCTTGATTTATTTACAGCATTTAAGCCTCTTAACTGTCTTTTTAATGACAAACAGTGAAAATATCCTTCATATATACTGAAAAAAGAAATTTTAAGCTGATATATAGGTGTGTGAGAGCTATGTGGCAACCTGCAGTCTAACATTCTAACCTGAAATTAGGACCATTTTTCCTTTCAAGCTTTTGGTAAATTATAACTTTAAATTTTTATATTTTATTTTTATTATATTTTTAAGCTTATTTACCCTTTTAAAAAACTATAATTATTTTGTTTTCTCAAGTTACTTCTAGAACATAGTTTCCTCCCTCCACCCCTCCTGGCCCATCCCTCCCTCCTTCCCTCTCTCCCTCCCTCCCTCATTATTCCTCTAGTTGGTACTCTCCTTCTCCTCAGGTGAGGTAGGCCTTCACATATCATATTCCCTCAGTTTGACAGTCATGTGAGGCCAAGAGCTTCCTTTTGTACTGGGGCTTGATATGGCACACCATCTAGGGAAAGGTGTTCCACTAACCTGCAGAAAATTCCATGACTCACTGCTGGGTGAAATTTTTCCTAGGATGGATGTGCTAAGTTCCTCTCTATTAGGGTCTGTGGGTTGTAGGATGGTTGTCCTGTGATGTATGGATAATATCTACCTCAGAGAGTACATTCCATGTTTGTCTTTCTGGGACTTAGTCATCTCACTTAGGATGAACTTTTCTAGATCCATCGATTTGGTTTTGAATTGCATGATTTCCTTATTTCTGATATCTGTGTAGTATTCTATTGTATAAATGTACCACAGTTTTTATCCATTCTTCAGTTGAAGGACATCTGGGTTGTTTCCAGTTTCTGACTATTACAAATAAAGCTGTTATGAATATTGTTGAGACAATGTCCTTGTGTTTTGTGGTAGAATCTTTTCAATATATGCCCAGGAGCAGCATAGCTGGGTCTTGAGGTAGAACTATACCCAATTTTCTAAGATATCTCCAGATTGATTTCCCAAGTGGTTATAAAAGTTTGCACTCCCACCATCAATATAGGAGTGTTCCTCTTTCTCCACATCCTCGCCAGCATGTGCTATCATTTGAGTTTTTTATCTTAGCCATTCTGACAGGTGTGAGATGGAATCTCAGAGTTGTTTTGAGTTGCATTTCCTTGATGACCAAAGATGTTGAACATTTCTTCACATGCCACTCTTCCTTTAGAGATTCCTCTTTTGTGAATTCTTGGTTTAGCTCTATACCCCATTTTTTGATGGGGTTATTTGATTTTTTGGTGTTCAATTTCTTGAGTTCTTTATATATTTTGGATATTAGCCCTCTGTTGGATGTTGGGCTGGTGAAGACCTTTTCCCAGTCTGTAGGCTGCCATTTTGTTCTAAGGACAGTGTCCTTTGCCTTACAGAAGCTTTTCAATTTTATAAGGTCTCATTTATTGATTGTTTGTTTTAGCACCTGAGGTACTGGTGCTCTGTTCAGGAAGTTGCTACCCTTCCCAATAAGTTTCATTCTTTTCCTCACTTTCTGTTCTATTAATTTTAGTGTGACCAGATTTATGTTGAGGTCTTTGACCCACTTAGACTTAATTTTTGTACAGAGTGATAAGTGTGTGTCTATTTGCATTCTTCTCCTTTTTGACATCCAGTTAGACAAGCACCATTTATTGAAGATACTTTCCTTTTTCCATTGTATGTTTTGGCTTCTTTGTAATGACTGATTTTTATAGGCAAAGACAAGAAATAAAAATTCATATAGCACCCAAAAAAACAAAAAAAAAAAACCAGAAACCTATGACATCAGAGAAAGAATATAATAATTGTGTAGTCTATTATCCCAAAGAAACAGAGACCTAGAAATTTTTCTGACAAAGATTTCAGTCATTATTTTTTAGATACTTTAGAAATTGAAGGAGACAAACACAGAAATTATATAAAACTATAAATAAACAGAATGAAGAATTTAATAAGGGCTCAGAAGCTATAAAAAAGGACCAAATGGAAATCTGGTACTAAGGAAAACAATAGCAGAATGGAACACTGAATCAGACACTTGATCAAAGGGGAAATAAATAATACATTCAGAAGCAACTCATTTGAAATAAACCAATTCAAGGAGCAACAGTTAAACAAGAATACAAAAATGAGAACGCATACAAATACTTGACTTCTGGATATTTAAGAAGTGAGCCAGAGAGAATATTAGCTTTTACACAGAAATACAATTGAAAGCTTCCCAAATTTAGTAGCTTACATTGAATAACCACTCTTCTGGGATTTTGTTAGCATGTCTTGATGTATGATTTGCCCTTTCTTTCTTACATTTTTGAATACCTTTTTAAAAATTATGTGTTTTCAATATTACAACTATAATATAATGGGAAGAAATTCTCTTCTTGTCCTGTATTTAATGTTCTGTATGCTTTAACTTTAAAAAGCTTAGTGTGTGTATTGTATTTAAAAACTGCTCATCTGCTTCTCTCTTGGCTCATGCCCTGTCTCTAAATCATTACTTCTTTTTCTTTAACTATTATTGCTACATTCCTATGTATATGTATATATGTAAATATAAAATATATATAATAAAAATGATATATAAATACAACAGTTCTACACAATTCAATGTTGCTTGTACATATATATATTTTAAGGGTAACCACTTAGTAGTGGATAACCAGTTAGGGATTCAGAAGAAAGATTATCTGTCTTAGCAGTCATTAATTGTCTATAACTTTTCACCTAGAGATTTTGCTCCAGGAGATTTCTTCCATCCACATTGGGATATCAACTAGTGGAATCATTGTTCAGCTCTTATTCAGGCATCCTTATTGTTGAGGTTTCATGGGTGCTTTTCCTCTGTCATATATAGAGAAACAATCTTGTAGCAGAAGTATTGGTACTCCAGCTCATAAGTCCCCTCTTTTGTAATATGCCCTGGGCATTTACAAAATGTATGTATGGATTGTGTTCTAGAAGAATAATAGGTGATTATAAATGCCAAGGCCATTATTGTCTTCATTTTGACCTATTGTATCTTTCTGAAATGGTCTCTGTTTGAGAGAACTACACTTATCTGTTATTATAGGAATATGTATTAAGGATGCAGTTACAAGTTATATTAGGTTGTCCTCTAGATTTTGGATATTTTCTTTTATGTGTTTATTGAAATTATTTAATGTCTTTGGTATGAAATAAATTTTTTTCTTTGATGATCCTTGTGTCCAAAAGCTTTTTCATGTACTGTTCATATATATATATATATATATATATACTATATATGTATGTATTTACATGTATGTATGTATGAATGTATGTATATTTGTGTGTATGTATGTATGTATAATTTATCATTGACTTGACTAATCAATTTTTCTACCTTTTTTCGTGCTCTACAATTCAGTTTCCTACATGAACCATTATATTGGTGAATATTTCCACTGAGCCTTATATTTGCTTTATTTTTTTCATTCCCATCAACATTTCAGTTTGACTTTTCTTCAGTATTTCTGTATTTTATATAAGTTCTCTTTTAAATTTTTGAATTGAATTATTTTGTTTAGTAATTTGTGATTTCTTAGAGTACATTCTTGTCTTCTTTTAGTTCTAGGAGTATGTTTATAATTATTCATTTTAATTCATTGTCTCAAATTTCATTTTTGAGACTTTCATTAGGTAACATCACTATGGGATAGGTGATTTTTGGAGGAGTCATGCTATTTTGTTTTTTCATGCTGTTTTTATTTCTTCAGTGATATTTGTACATTGCAGTTAGTTTATTGGTTGAGTTTTTTATTTTTTATTTCTTTTTGAAACATTATAGAGACATATCAGGTTATATCTAGGAATATATGTATATAAATATATGCATGTAGTAACATTTAATAAAAAAGAGGCTATAAATTTGAAAGAGAACAAGAAAGGGTACATGGAAGGGTGGAAAGAATGAAAGGAGGAAATGATGTAATTGTACAATAATTTCAAATAAAAGGAATCATAAAACATTTTAAAAAAGAAACAGTGTTTTCTGGGCACAGCAAGGTAGCTGTACATAAGAACCCAAAGTATTTATGGCAGTAGACATAATACCTGTGCAAACACAAGGCAGATCTAATTTCAGCATGGACAGGTGCATTGCCCATGAAGTTACTGAAAATTCATTGCTGCAGGGAAAGGAAGGGTTAATATCATGGAGAATTTTTCTCTATATTTTAATGTTTATTTATTTATTTAGTTACATCTCCATCAGAGTCTCCTCTCTCTATCCCTCCCAGACCTATGATTCTACCCTCTTCCCCTCTCCCACCTGTCCTACTCCTCTGAAGTGGGTTGCCCCTACATATCAGCTCCCCTCATTCAACATTCATATGAGGGTTAAGAGCTTCCTCTTGCACTCTGGGTTCTTTCCAGGTTTATAAAGAGTTGTAGTGGTATTTTGATAGGAATTGCATTGAATCTCTATTTTGCTTTTGGAAGGATGGCCATTTTTATTATGTTGTTCCTACCTATCCATGAGCATGGGAGATCTTTCCATCTTCTGATGTCCCCTTCAATTTCTTTCTACAAGGACTTGAAGTTCTTGTCATTCAGGTCTTTCACTTGTTTGGTTAGAGTTACCCCCAGGTATATTATATTATCTGTGGCTATTGTGAAAGGTGCTGTTTCCTTAATTTCTTTCTCAGCCCATTTATCTTTTGTATAAAGAAGGATTACTGATTTTTTGAATAAATTTTGTATCCTGCCACTTTGTTGAAGGTGTTCATCAGTTGTCACAGTTCTGGTAGAATTTTGGGGGTCACTTATGTATCCATATCATCTGCAAGGAAGAATAATTTGACTTCTTCCTTTCCAGTTTATATCCCCTTGATCTCCTTTAGTTGTCTTATTGCTCTAGCAAGAACTTCAAGTACTATGTTGAAGAGATATGGGGAGAGTGTGCATCCTTGCCTTGTACCTGATTTTAGAGGAAATGCTTTAAATTTCTCTCCATTTATTTTGATGTTGGCCACTGGCTTGCTGTATATTTCCTTTATTATTTCTCAATTCTCAGGTTTACACATGCAGTCATTTAACATCTGAAAGGGCATACACTGAGAAGCCCGCCTCTTCTGTCTCTTCTTCATTTTGTTTCACTACAACCAAATTGCATCCATTCATTGTCCCTTATCATCCATATCAAAACTTGTGATTCCTTATAGTGGTCTGTAGATTAGTATTATAGATGTAACATCATTTACTACATATGCATAGAGTGGGTGATTTATAAAATTCAATTTTCTTATGTTTGTTTATTCTTTTCATTTATTTCTTAAATAAAAAATATTTAAGCTTATTTTAAATCAATTTCACTGATAGTAATTTTCTTAAAATATTTTCTACTGAGTATAACTTAGGATAGAACATAATGAACAGGTCAGTTTACCTACATACTTACATTGTGCACTAAAAATCTATGATCAATCCAAATATATCTTTACAAATTTTAAAAGTTTCAAGACATGGATTTCAAGTGGTAAAGACCCATTTTCGGTGTATTTCATCTAATTTTTTAATCATCTAGTTTTTTAATCATATTCTGAATCAAGATTATAGAACTGAGACTCCAAACTGACACAAAGATTGTGTTTGTAAGTATTGACATCACAATTTCAGGTACCTACATTGTCTGTTAGAAACAAAATACTTAATGAGAAAATAGAATGCTCAAGTAATCAATATAAAACAATCTTTTAGGAAAAAAAAAGATAGATTCTGAAGCTAGACGAATTTGTATAAAACAGGTGTCATGCAAGTCTTCTGTGTTTGACACTTATTTGAAATTAAAATGTGGTTCCTCAATCTAACAGGTCCCATCTCCAATTGTGCAGTGGCCACATGTGGCTCAAATGCAGACTGATGATATACAGCATTCTATTTACTAGCAATATGCTAGATGATTTAAAAGACTTTTATGTGTGACACCCTGACAAGAAAGATGAAATATTAACGTTTAATAGAGAAATCAACTGTTTGTGGGGTGAACATACTGGCTTGGGGATTTGGTACTAAAGAGACTCTAGATTTGGTGATACTGTGCAGGTGTGTTAGGGTGTAAGTCATTACAAGGAAAGGGAATAATGAGAAGTACAACTTTCATAATGAAATTACTTCTCACTGCTCATAACATATAAATCACTCCCTGGAACTGGAAGTTAGTAATACTCATGGTTCTATTTTGCGACTATTTAATTCACAATAGACAGCCTGGAAAATGCAAATGACAGCTGCTGTAACTGCTGAGATCTACCTATACCATAAGGATAGCTGATGACCAGCAGGTATGTTAAGAAGAAAAGATCACCATGCTGGTAAATATTTAACAGCAGGCTTTATATGCTAAAAACCATCTTGGCAAAGTTAAATCAAATTCATGCTTTATAGAATTGGATTTTTTGTCTTTTTTCTTTTTTTCTCCTCTCTTGTAATTCTACTAGTATGGCAGATGTCATCTGCAATATGATGTAAGTAATGCTGTTGAGAAAGCATGTGTGCAATAGCATAAGGCACCTCAGTGCACAACTGACTTCTACTTCCATTTACTTCCACAATTTAACAGTGAACTTTAAGGACCAACTTTCCAAAATTGCATTATTCCCTGAAGTCTTAATGGTGTGAATATTCCACTAAGATCAGGGGCAAGACAAGGCTGCCTACTTTCTCTGTATCCATTCAATATGGTACTTGAAATTCTCCATAGAGCAATAAGACAACTAGAGATCAAAGGGATACTAATTGGAAATGAATAAATCAAAGTTTTTTATTTGCAGATGATAAGATAGTATACATAAGTGAATCCCAAAATTCTGATAAATATATTCAGCAGAGGGCCAAGATGGCAGCGACCTACACTGACGCATTTTGAACACGGGGAAAAAAGAGCCATAAAAAACACAGAGTTATTGGGCACTGTGCAAAAACCGGAGGGGCTATACCCCCCCCCCCAGGAACACTCACAGCTCCCAAGGGACTGTTAAAAGTCCCAGGGCAAGGCTCTCACCCATCTCTCACAGACACGGAGGCCACTAAACCCGGGATTCGGGAACTCCCATTTGGAGAGGCGCCTGGTAAGATCGATCCCAACTTACAGCAGGCAGAATCAGAGTCCACTTGGCCATAGATCGCAGTCCTATTGGGCTCCCCACACATCAGGTTGAACTTATACCCACTTAAAAAACTTTGCGAGATAGTGGAAGCCTTAGCAAGGAACAAAGAGGGGGCTCAGCGGGTGGTCCGCAGCCGCTCATGAAGCGGAGGGCAGGAGGTTCCGAGAGAGCAAGGGAAGCTGGGAACACAAAAGCAGGCGGGAGGGACCGATTCCCGCACACTTACGGTAGCACAGCTGGGGAGAGAGCACAGCTGGAAGGGCCAAATCTCCGCGAGTCCACGGCAGGTCATCTGGGGAGAGAGACAGGCGTGGGCGGGGCCAGGGGTCCGTGCACCCACGGCTGAGCTGCTGGGACGAGACGTCCACTCAGGCAGCCGGAAGATCCGGGGCTTGGGGTACCCACGGGACCCGTGGCGGCGCAGACAGGAAGGGAATCAGGCACAGAGTCCAGCCCTGTGGCGAGAAGCCTAGAGAGAAACCAGAAATCGGGACCATAGCTGTATCCTGGAAAATCCAGACATATTAGGTGTGGAGCCAGACAAGGTCAGCCTCCGTGACGACAAACAAAGCCCACAGAATCTGTGCCTGGGCAAACAGACCCATACCATCAGAACCATTACAGGCTGATAACTCAGAGTGCAACATAGGGAAGTCTGAATTGGGAGCAGTGAAACAATCCTGGTCCATTACTCACAACCTGGGAATAGGCTGTACCATCTCACAGTCCCTCTGGCGATTAAAACCACAGTGACCTTGAAATCCCCCTGTAAGCAACGACAGATAGCCAAGTAACTCGTCCCCTGCACCAAATCATCCACTGTGGTTCCAAGCACAGAAAACAGACAGCTAAATGCATCCAATGGCGAAAGGTCAAAAAAAAATAGATCAAGGAATTATGACTCCAACAAAGCAGAACCATCCTAGCTCATCCAATTCAGATGACCACACACCAACAGAAACACATGAAAACATTGACAATTCTGCATTATGGAAAGTGATAGAGTCCCTGCAAGAAGAACTTAAATCTATGAAGGAATTCAAAGAAACCACAATTCTACAAATCAAAACAAGGAACAACACCATTAAAGAGCTCCAAGCCAAGGTGACAGAGCTTGAACAGGAAAAGGAAAAAGCCATGAAAGATTTTCATACAAAAACAAGCAAGCTGGAGAAGGAAATGTACAAAACGAACAAAACCATACAAGACATGAAAATAGAAATAGAAACAATAAAGAAAACACAGTCAGAGTTAAAAGAGGAAGTGGAGAACCAAGGGAAGAGAACAGGAACTACGGATGTGAGTA
>CAJQZJ010001694.1:12087878-12160685 GCA_907164525.1 Lophiomys imhausi | reverse complement strand
TTTTGAGTTGTTTAGGAATCAAGAGGGTGTTCTGGATCTAAGAAGATGTTTTTAAAATTGTGATGCAAGTTGGTATGAAAGCTGAGTTAGATATAGAACTTTAAACTCATGGAGATGGTTAGATAGTAGAATGTTAAAGTCAGGGGCCAAATACATATGTACTGGACATTGGGAATGTATGCTAAGCCATATAACTCTCATAATTGTGGCGTATTTATTTCTGTTGTTTTGTATTGTATTAACTGTTATAAGAGAAAGAACCATTTTTTGGACTGAAAGTTGGAGCTGTTGGGGGGAAGATGGTGGAAAGGTGGGACAGGAGGAGGGAGTAGGGAAGGGATTGTGACTGAGATGTAACTTGAAGAAATAAAAATAAATTATAAAATAAAAAAAAGAAAATTGAAAAAAAATTGGAGTACAGAGCTAAGCAGAAAATTCTCAATTGAAGAATTTCTAATGGTGGATATACACTTCAAGAAACATTCAACATCCTAGGTCATCAGGGTAATGCAAATCAAAATGACTCTGAGATTCCATCTTACACTCCTCAGAATGGCTAAGTTCAAAAACTCAAGTGACAACACATGCTGGCAAGGATATGGAGCAAGAGGAACACTCCTCCATTGTTGTTCGGAGTGCAGACTTGTACAACCACTTTGGAAATCTGATAGATTATAAGAAAATTGATAATAATCCTACCAAGACCTCGCTATACTACTAGGCATATACCGAAAAGATGCTCCACCATTCCACAAGGACATTTTATTATCTATATTAATAGCAGCATTATTTTTATCAACTGGAAACTACCTACATGTCCCTCAACTGAAGAGTAGATAAAGAAAATGTAGTATATTTATACAATGGAATACTACTGAGTTATTAAAGCAAAGATATCATGACATTTGCTGACAAATGGATGGAACTAGAAAATATCCTGAGTGAGGTAACCTAGACCCAAATACATGCTTGGTATGTGCTCACTTAAAAGTGGGTATTAATCATAAAGTACAGGATATCCATACTACAAATCATAGACCCAAAGAAGCTAAGTAATGAAGAGGACCCAAGGGAGGATTGTTGACTCTTACTCAGAAGTGGAAAAAAAATACACCTCTGAAATAGAAGGAGGGAGGAAACTGGGTGGTTAAAGGGACAGGAAGTGGGACCAGAGTGGAAATCAGGTGTGAAAAGAAGGACTGAAAGAATGGAAATTCATGGGGGATATCTTTGGGATTGGGAGGCTTCTGGGAATCTATTGTGGTGACCCTTGTTGAGACTTTTAGCAACAGGGGATTTGTAGCCTAAATTCACCACCTCCTGTAGCCAGGCAAGCTTTCCAGTGGAGGGAGGAGGACACCAACCCACCCATGAAATATTTGATCCAAAATTTGTCCTGCCTACAAGAAGTGTAGCAATAAAATGGAGCAGAGATTGAGGGAATGGCGAAACAATGAGTGGCTCAACTTGAGACCCACCCCATTGGAGAGAGCCAGCTCCTGACACTATTAATGATATTCTGATATGCTTGTAGACAGGAGCCTAGCCTAACTGTCTTTTGAGAGACTTCATTCAGCACCTGATGGAAATAGATGCAGAGACAAGCAGTCACACAATAAGGGGAGCTCAGAGAGTCTTGACGGGAAGAAATGAGGGAGTCTAAGTGGTCAAGAATGCTACAAGAAGACCTGCAGAGGAAAAGAACCTAGGCACATGGAGAGTCACAGAGACTGAAGCACCAACCAAAGAGCAATCGTTGGCTGAATCTAGGCCCCCTACTTATATGTAGCAAAGGTGCAGCTTATTCTTCATGTGAGTTCTCTAAAATTGGAGAGGGGACTGTCTCTGACACTGTTGCCTGACTTTAGATACCTTTCCCATAGCTGGGATGCTCTGTCTGGCCTCAGTAGGATGGGAAGTTCCTAGTCCTGCTAAGACTTGATGTGCCAGCATGGGTTGGTTCCCAAGTGGAGGTTCCCTTTCTCTGACAAGAAGGGAAGGGAGAATGGGGATAGGGTATGATGGTGGGACTGGAAGGAGAGAAGAGATGGGTCTGCAATCAAGCTTCAAAGTGATTAAATGAATTAATTAGTGGAAAAAGGCAAAATATTTCTTCACTTTGTGAATCTAAATAAGCATTTCTCAAGAAGAAGTAGACTTTGCTGCTATAGATTACAGATTAAGATCATGTATTTTAGGCTAGCTTTAATATTTGTGCTGGTTTATGGCTAAACATTAATCTATTTGGGTATTTGCTTATTTCAAACTAAACTTTTCAAAAGTTACTTTTTTCCCTGAATTTTTGTGCCTTTATGTTAATCACCAACTATTTCAAAATCAATTTAAAGCAGATTATCATAACTATGCTCTCTTCCAAAGTACTTCATTTCAATAAATTCATTTCTCCCTTTGTTTGAAATTGAAACACAAGGCAACCATGATTGCCTAGATAGGACCTTGGCAAGACATAATCCTCAGCCCCCAGTTTTTAAGGACATAGGACTGTCATATTATCAAATGCTGCCAGCAGTAGTATGAAGTTTTGTATTAGCCATAGTGGTTGATGTAACCATTCAACATCTAAAAGGGCAAAACTCTCAACTATGACTCTGATTAAAGAGAGGAAATGTGACTTTATCAGAACCAAAAATAATATGGAGAAAGGTACTCACAGAAAAATCAGTAGGGTTACATCAGACCATGGCTGTATTTCTTTCTTGATATTTAGTAGGCATCTCACTCTCTAACTACTTATCCTGGAATGCATGTATCCTGTATCAAGCTGATGTAATTCTTGCTGGATTAATTTGAATGAGGTACATTTGCCTTGAGATTCTGTATGTTCTATCTCCATTAAGGGAATCTAAAATACTAGATTTTAGCATTTTAGTGTTTCACCAAAGACTGCCTTTGGTCACAAAGTACCACTATACTCTCTTGCTATTTAAGAATCTATACATTGTCATTCAATCTTAATGTCTGATGTGGAAAGACTAAAGAAAACTTTTATTAAGCAGACTTGTTATAAAAATCTTCTTATTTCTAATTTCATATCAGTGAAATGAATGTCTCTTCATATTACAGAGAAATAGGCCGATACAATATTCTCTAGGTGTATATGACTATAATTAGGATACTCGATACAATTTCATGATATGGTTTGTGTTGTAGTAAGTAACAAGCAATGAAACTTCTAGAAAACAGAAGTTCATGATTACAGCTCTAGATGTAAGCTTTGGCTATGAAGCATCAAGTACTATGGGATCTATAGACACTCAAGCAAAATTTGATCATAGATTAAGGGATGAGTATTTATGAAACCTAGGCTACAAAAGCAACAACTGCCACAGACAGTATAAGTATAAATGGGAGAATTAGATAAGCCTACTTCTGGATGGGCTTTTCTTGCCCTTCACAAGGTGAAGACCTTGGTTTGCTAATAGAAAAACTGTTTGTAAAAGTAATCGTTATTAAACTCGTTAGATCATGATAAAGATTATGGTCCTTTATAGAAGATTTCCAGGGTAAATCTGTGAGTACACAAGTCAGAAAGGAGACTGATGCACAGTCAAGTTTGGAAACATTATGAAGGAAAATACAACAATCATCCTAGCTAATATATGTTTATTTCCCTCAAATGGTATAGAAGCCAGGTTTCTCCAGAGGAATAGAAGCACCAATGTATGTGATAATGTGTGTGTGTGTGTGTGTGTGTGTGTGCGTGTGTGTGTGTGTGTGTGTGTGTGTGTGTGTGTGCGTGTGTGTGTGTGTGTGTGTGTGAGTGTCTACCTGCCTGTACACATGACTGCATGTATGTGTGTATATATTATGAAATGTGATTCACAAGATTGACTTCCATGATAGGGCTCTGCAGCCCAACAATTTTTATCTGAATTTTTAAAATCCAAGAACATGGTAGCTGCTCAGCCCATGACCTTGCATGCTCCAGCAGGTCCAGACTAGTGCTGAAGGTCTGGAGGGTTCTTAGTTGCTGTTCCCCATCTTATCCTAGAAGGCAAAGAAGCTGGAACCTGTCAGTAAAAGATGGTCAGAGAGCAGCAGGAACAGAAACAGGAATAGGAGCAAGAAGACAGGTGTACAAACAAGAAGCTTCTCCCTCTGACATTCACATCTTTTTAGAAGATTATGACCAATCTGAGGGAGGATCTTTCTCTTCTTCCGTTAATATTTTACAGATCCCACAGAGGTACGTTTCTTAGCTGATTACAGATCCAGTCAAACTGACACCATGATTAACCTTCATAAGGAGTATTTTATTTATTCCTAAAAATGAACAACAGGGGTTTTATGAAAAATTTAATACTCAGTCATCCATTAACTATAAATTTCTTAGTTAAATGTCAAAAATCAGCACAAGTCTAGGCCTCATGAAGTTTATGAGGTATGCAGATGATATTATACAGCCATATGATTATTTTTCTCTTAAGTAATAAATGTGTTCTCATAAGGATGCACATATCATCTATTCACTTATAATTGGATTTTAGCCATATAGTACAGGATAACTATACTACAGCTAATGCACCAAAAGGAACAGGAACATATACTTTGTTATCTGTCCATGAGACACTTTGCCCTAGTGGGGATGCCTTGTAGGTCCCCAGTGTATGAGGAATCTCTTGGCCCTCATATGACTGCTGAACTAGGGCTGGTGACTGATATGTAGGGACACTCCACACTGGAGGAGTGGGATGGAAGGGATAGGGAGTAGAGGGTGGGAGGGCAGGACTGAGAGGGTTGGAGAGAGGGTACTATGATGGAGATGTATCCTGAAGTAATAAATAAACATAAAAAATAAAAATAAAAAAGTGTGTTCTGGTTGAACACACTTTATACACACTATGTGCAATGCTGTGATGGCTAACAAAAGAATGTCTGTCCATCTAACTAATGTTGATAAGTGAGACTCCTATGATTAGATAAGAGCAGACTTTGTCCAAGGAAAACACGCACAAGGAGGCAGGCTTCTAAGATCCCATTAAGGTATACAACTTGTGGCAGAGCAATAGTTGAGTGTTTCAGAATTGGTAGAATTCAAGTATAGTAGAAGATGACATTATCACTCATAGCACATCTTAGAGGTCATCATACTTTTTATATTTATAAGTCAAAGTGCTATTTCTGATTATACAAATTCTTGGTCTATTCAACTCATTATATAATCAACATAGATTCATAAATAATTCTATTTTGTCTGATAATTTATTTTTGTTGCAATCATAACTTTTACATATCTTGGGAGTCAATTATTATGTATCCTCCAATAATTCAGAAATTCAACAAAGATTTCTCTTCTATCTAATTTTTGTGGGAGCAGAAAAATATTAAATTCTGAATTGCTAAGATCCGAGGACTATTGTGAAGATATACATGAAGTTCTGAGTCTCAATCTAAGAACAGAGGAGTATTGTGGAGACATGCACAAGTCAGAGATCCACGTTATCTTCCTCTTGATTCTTTATTTCCTTGTAGCAGTTTGAATCAAATTAAAGATTTCTTTCCCTAAGATTGTTAAGGTTTTTCATTGGGCTGAATATATCAATAATAAACCCAGATTCACTAGTAATGTGTCAGTATCTATCACTTTAAAAAGTTATCAAAGTACATCCACTTGCTATCATTTGACCAAGGAGGAGCTCAGATCTGAATTCCCTACTTCACTCTCCCTGTGTTTCTCTGTTGTATGGTTCTGAATTTATACCTGCCTGAATCTCAAAGTCTCTCTGTCTCTGTCTCTCTCTCTTACAGGAACAAGGGATTACAGCTGTCTGATACTATATTCAACTTTCTGATCATTCTATGGATTTGAACTTGGAATTTCATGTTTGAGTGGCAAGCACTTTGCTTACTAAGCTCTCTCCCCCTTGTTCTTTCTTTCTTTTGAGACACGGCCTCACTGTGAACCCCATCCTGAATCAGAAATCTGTGTTTTATGTAACACAGGCTTGCCTCAAAATCTTAGCCATCACTTGTCTCACTTTCCCAAGTGCTGGGGTTGCAGGTATGAGCCAATATGTCTGGCACTGAATGTAATTTTTATTGCTTTAAAGATTCTAGGAACTCCAGGTTGATGACCAAATGATGATGAATATTATTAAACTCTATAGGCTCTTAACGTGACCTGGCCAACCATCCAGTAATCGAGACAGAGTCCTACTGATTTATTTGAACAACTTTAGCACAATTACTGGACAATTATCACTAAACTATTTCTCTATGCTAGTCTGATTATTTCCTGACTATACTCCCCAAGTCACTTGCCATTCACTCATCCTGTCTGTGCTGGATCTGCTTCATCAAGCCATGTTCTGGTTCTCCATTTTCTTTCTCCTGTCTCCTCCCTCCATCATCCCCCGCCTCTAGGTGCTTACCTGTGACCTCCAGCCTGGGAACTGAAGCCCCACCTACCTCTATCCTACACACTAATTGGCTGTAAGCAACTTTAATTAACCAACCAGAGATAAACCAGGGGCAAGGTTAACAAACATCTCTTGGAGTATGTAAGGATGTGCTCTTCTGTATTGAAACCAGATCTTGGGGGCCAGTATTTAGCATTTAAATACATAACAGCACCAGACCAACCCCCAACAATTCCCCCTTTCATCTAAATAAAAAGGCTCTTTCTCTTACAATAATAAGCTACATGCAATAAGAATAATTATGAAACAATAAGGAAAATTATCATGTAAGAGTCACATTCACAGTGTCTAGTCCATATGTATTGGGTGACTTAGGAGAAAATATTCTACTATTTAGTCTATCTTGGTGAGTTCAGAGTACTCTATCTAAATCATGTTCTATAGTATCTTGCATTACTAACCTAAAAATATTTTCTTAGACCTAAAAACATTTTAAATCCTAAATAACTTCTACTTAATTGTGTGACTAGAGCTATCTAGTCTTCAAGGCCATCAAAGACTTGACAAGGAATAAATATTACCTGAATACACAGGAAGTGCAGGCAAGCTGCTTCAAAAATTATAGAATTGACAGACAGCTGGCTCCCTGGACAGTCTCCAGAATTCTTTTATATTGTTGGAGCATCATCTTCAGCTTTTTGGTCCAGGCTATCTGACAGAAATATTTGTGAAGCAGGAAGTATGAAGGACTTGCTTGCCCTGACTTTCCAGAGATTGGCAGTTGACTTTGTCTGCGTACAAGTTTTGCCAGTTTTGAACAGCATTTGAAGCTAGGGCCTTTTCTTTGCCCAATGGCTAGCTTGCACTAATGAAGCTATCTACAAATGGACATATTGCTGATACTCATCTTCTTCCAAGTCAAATGGGGTGCTGCCAGGAGCTAACATGTCTCATAGAAAAAAAAAGTTTAGATAAATAAAAACATATTTAAATGTCATATTCTGTAGTTCTCTGAGATTTTTGAATATCATCTATCCATGTAAGTTTCATCTATCTATCATCCATAGCACATTTGAATTGGCAAACATGGCTTGTTTCTAGCTATTTACTATTTGGTTAGCCTAGGATGTATATTTATGTGATAAACCAGACTAGTATCTGACATGACCATGATTCTGATTGACTAAATATTAACTTCTATTACTTCCTTATCCTAAACAGTTTGAAATATCAGCCTTTAAAAAAACTGGAACTTCACATTACATTATTAAGAATCATCTATGTACAATACCTCAAATAAGAGTAGAAAACATATATTTATATTATGTTGAAACAAAAATAACCTTAGTGTGTATCAATATACAAGGATCTATGTCAATGTAAGATTATTGGCTATAAAATGTTCTTTTGTTTAGGAGTAGATTAAATAATCTTCTTCACCCTTTTCCTTTTATTTCTATATTATTCATATATCTTCCTATATCCCCCCATTTTCTTCTCAACCCTCTTCCCCTTACCTAAGAAAGAAGGATAGGGAAAAGGAAAGAGAGAAGTCTCTGAGTCTAAGCTCCTATACCTTCTTTTTTCTCTGATCAAGACCAATTAATAAATTGTAACTAACCATTATTTAACAACAAGTATTCGTCTCCCAATAGAACAACCAAAATGTACCCACCCCACCTTAAGGGAAAGGGACAATATTCTCTTTATGTAGCTTCCTACTAATTTGTGGAATAAGATTCCCTTTTGGGGACTAAAGGAAATTGGGAAAATGATTCAATCTTAAGAAAGGTAGCTGTGGCATTTGTTGTCCATCCTCTGCATGCTGAGAAAGTTCAAGCTTAAGTGAAGTCCTGACTTGATCAGTCTGTAAGGCTGGATAAATTGAGGTTTTCTAGGGCCAGTAGCTTTTTTTGAAGTTGTCCTGAAAGCTAGTTTTGATAAAACTGCAACTAAAGGAGTCTGAGGCTGGACCAATCAGGAAGAAATGTGTTTCAGTGTTTCAGCATCCTGGAGGATGAGTCTTGTCAAGGCTGCCTCCATTCCATTGATGTTTGGTCCTCCCCCCTCCCTACTTTTTTTTTTCCTGTAAACATATATACTCTCACATGTAATATATTGTTCTGTAAACACATTAGTATGGTATGTGAGAGGTGGACAGATTAGTTAAAGATGATTTTCTTCTCTTTCTTTGACCAGATGAAAGACATCCTTCTTTCTTTATAAGTTAGTTTGAACTGTAACCAAACTACAATAAAAATTTTGATCTATGCTATATAAAAGATTGGTATGATAAGTATTGGGGATTTTGAATCCAAAGATTTATTGGTCATGCATAGCTAAAGTTCTGGCTGGAGACATTTTCATGTTCCACTCAGTCTTAGAGTTGTTCCCATACAGAGGGACCAGCATATGTAACACTTGTCCTGTTTTCTTTTTTTTTCCTTGTTTTCTTTCTTTCTGATTGTAACAAAGATCTTCAAGGGGTCTCACTCTGTCAGATCTGGTTTTTACCAGTTTAGTTCAAATCCATAGTTTCTCTTTTCCTATATGAAAATATATATAAAGCCCCTTCCCCTTTGTAACACATTTCATGCTTTCAATTCTGAGGTTAGATCATCTTGAAATAAACAGATTTTTATAATTCAGTAGTTTTTTTCTATAATCCAGTGTTTCTCAGTAACTGCTGTTTTTTGTTCATTAGCATTTCAGAAATTGAAAGTCAATAAAGTACTATGTAATCTATCTCTAGGGATGGATGATACCACTCTCTGTTTGTTAAGCATCTCTTTTAAGGTACAATTGGATTTTTCCACAACTGCTTGTTCTGGAGGATTGTGTGGTATAACCACAATATATTTTATATTGTAGTATGTAAAAAATTGTGTCATTTTATTAGAGACATATGCTAGAGCACTGTCAGTCTTAATTTGTACAGATAGTCTCATAATTGCTATAACTTCTAATAAATGAATAATTGAAGAATCAGCCTTTTCAAAGCTTGAAAAAGTTGCCCACTGAAATCCTGTGTATGTGTCTATAGTATGGTGTACATATTTCAGTTTACCAAAATCTGAAAAGTGAAACACATCCATTACCCAAATTTCATTTCTTTGGGTACCTTTAGGATTACTTCTTACAGGTAATGGAATTTGATTATATAAAGAATGTGTAGGACAGTTCCTTACAATTTCCTTGGCCTGTTGCCAAGAGATTTAAAAAATCCTTTTTTGTAAACCTTTGTTATTGGCATAGTTTTTTTATGAAATTCTGAATTTTCAGCACATTTCCTATCAATAGCTTATTGATTTCATCATTTCCTTGTGCTAGAATGCCTGATAGGCCTATATGGGATCTCATATGTGAGATATACAATGTATGATTTCTATTTCTAATCACTTACTATAATTAAATAAACAGTGAAGTTAATTCAGAATCATCCTGAATAAGTTTACCAATTTCTATATTATATGCAAAATCACTTTTCTGCATATTCACAGTCAGTCACTATTTCAAAAGTTTCATAAAAATGTGATAATACTATAAGAATGGCACATAATTCTGATTTTTAACTGAATCATAAAGACTGACAACCAGTCTTTACTGGTTATTTTCTAACCTATAACCTATCTTTCCTGATTTATTTGTATTAGTGTAGAATGCAGGAGCTCAAGAAATTGGTGCCCCTTTTATTAAGCAAGCTGAATCCACTTAGATGTTTGTTTGTTTGTTTGTTTGTTTATAAACTGAAGCTGTTTGCTTTTGGGATATTTGTTGTAAAATTTTCCCAAAAATTACTGCAAGCTGTTTGTAATTTGTTCATTTTCTGGCCATAATGAGGAACTCTTACCACTGGTAAAAGGTACAACAATCCCAGCTGGATCTATTCCAGCTAATTGATTAAGTCTTGCTTTTCCTTTTAGAATAACTTCAGAAAACTTTTCTACATAGGCTTTTATTTCTTACTCAATTTGTGTGCTAAAAATATCTATTCTAAGTATAATCTTCCTTCTCTATAAGAATTCCTATGGGAGAATGAGCAGAAAGCTAGATGACTTAAATACAGTACATCTTTGGATAAATAAGATCTCCATGTGCGTCTTGTAAACTCTTTTCTACCATAACCAATTCCTTTTCAGCTGAAACTGATAATTTCCTTCGACTATTTAGGTATTTATTACCTTTCCATGTTTGAAATAAATTACTTGGCTCTTGAGTCATTCAACCAATTGTAGACCATAGCCAATTAATATCTCCCAGCAATTTTTGAAAATCATTAAGAGTTTGTACTGTGTCATGCCTCATTTGTACTTTTTGTGATCAAATCTTTTGTACATCTGTCTTATATCCTAAATAGTTAATAGATTTTCCTCTTTGTATTTTTCAGGAGCAATTTGTTTTCCCCCAAAAGGCAAAGTTCTTTTTACTACATCAAACATGTTTTTTCTAAGTTATTTTTATATGAATCAGCCAATAAGATATCATTCATATAATGGTAAATTTTGCTTGTGCAAATTGTTTATGAATTATTTCCAGTGGCTGTAGTACAGAATAGTGGCTCAAGATTGGACTATTTTGCATGACTTGTATTATTACTTTCTAATGATATCTCTTAAATGGACAACTTCTATTAAAGGTGGGTACTGAGAAAGCAAACCTTTCCCTATCATGTTCATATAAAGGAATAGTGAAAAAGCAAACATTTAAATCAATCACTATAATAGGCCATTCCTTAGGTAACGTGAAGACAATAGTATTCCAGGCTGTAGAGAGTACATTTTCTGAATGATTTTTACTAATTGGTCTCAGATCTATCAATATCCTCCATTTGCCAGATTTCTTTTTAATGACATATATAGTAGAATTCCAATGGCTGGCAGACTCTTCTATATGTTCATCCTCCTGCTGCTCTTGGACTAGCTGTTCTAATGCCTGCAACTTTTTTGTGTCACAGGCCATTGCTCTATCCAAACAGATTGTCAGTTTCCCACTTTAGTGGCAGGGCAGCTGGTATCTGATCTGCAATGGCTTTCCCATACAAGGTTGAAGAGCCAACCTCTGTTGTACCCTGCATCTGGAAAGCGTGGTCGGTTGGTAAATGTCTTCAATATCATCTCTTAATTTCTTTATTAGAGGCATCTCACATCACATCTCTAAAGCCGTAGGAAGGTTAATCCTTGTTTCCCGTTGTAGCAATAGATCTTGTCCCCATAATTTCATGGCTGTATCTGTCATATATGATCCTAGCTTCCTATTTGAACTTCTGGTCCTATAAATTGAATCCTATTTAGACTTGGTTTTACCTGAGACAAACTCCCATTTCCTAGGAGCAGTGTAGATATTTTTGAAGTAACAAAATTGGATTCTAGGAATCTTGGGAAATGATTGTTACTCCTCCTCCAGTATCCACTAGTCCCTCAATGTCAATGCCATCTAACTATAATTTTAACTTTGGTCTCTTGTTATTTTTAGTAGTTTGCCAAAATATCTGTTGTTTTGTTTTGTTTGTTTGTTTTGTATCTTTAGCATCTTATCTCCATTAAATGATTTATCTAAGTTTTTAGCAGCCCTGTTTTTGCTATTGGGCCTTGAATTTACTGGGAGTTATTGTTTGTTTGTTTTGTTTTTTCACAATAATCTGTTCTTGGTGGATAGGAAAAAAATGGCTCCTGTTTTTTGTTGGACCTTGAGTGAATCCCTTTAGTCAGTTTTCCAAAATTAAGGAATTGCCTCAGATATCCTTGGATGATCTATACTGCTAAGCCATATGTTCATTCCTTCCACATCTTTTACATTTTGTAGGAAAACTTTTCCCTGAATTATTACTAACATAGAAGAATTTATCTTTAAGAATCTTTTGTTCACAGTCCCTTAGGGAAAGACTTGAGTTTTCATAGTAACAGCAATGGGTATTTTCTGTTTTTATATATTCTGTAGTTGCTTGTCTAACCTTAACTGAATTATGAACATTTGTTTCAATGTTTGCAGTAGTTTTAATCCACTCATGAAGAGGTGAGGATCTTGCCCTTAGTTTCTAATAGTCTATTTGAATTCAGCATTAGCATTCTCAAAATTCCTATTGTATTTGGATTTGATATTCCTCTATTCAGAGCTTTAGTTAATCTTTGTAAAAAAAAAAAAGTCAGTGAAACATTCATTTGAACCCTGGGTTATATTTGTAAATAATTAGGTCATCTTTAATGTTCAACCTTGTCCTAAGCATTAAGGCTATTGTATGGCACTATTCTAGGACAGCATTATCAAGGGCAATTTGTAGTCTTAATTCAGAATATGAACTTTCACCTAGTAATTGATCCTTGCTGATATCAACCCCTCTAGTGCTATTTCATTGTTCCACAATCAAAGGCTTATCTTTCTACCATGTCAGCATTGTAATTGAGGACCAGGCTCTAGATGCCTGTAATCAAATCTCTCCAATCTTTTGGAGTTATATGATTCTGTTTGTCCCATTTATTGAGTATCTGTTTAACATATGGTGAGTGTAGTCCATATGTTGCTATTGTCTCCTTAAACCTTTTTAAATCCTGTGCCATTCAATTTCTTGATAACCCTGAGGATTTCTCTCATCTCCTGCTACTTCCATTATCAAGACCGGGAGAATCATTTGAGTTGTTTTTCTTGTATTTTTTTAAAAGAGATTTTGAGTGCCCTGCAGTCTTGTTACAAAGTGGAGTTGTATGTTCTGGCCTTCCTTCTTCAGTCTCTCTCTTAGTACCTACTTTAATTTTATTTCGAATTTTTTGCAAATCTTCCTCTAATACCTTGTCTACCTTTTTCATACTTTTCTTTTTCCTGCATTATCATCATTTAAGTATAATTTTCATTCTTAATTATAAAGTTTTCTAATTTTTCTACTAAAGTTTGCTTCCAATTTTCATATTTCTCATTTTTCTTGATCTCTGATACCCTAGCACTTTCCTCAGTACAATATATAAATTTCTGTACCTTTCCTCTAAAGCTTTTTCCTTTAAAGAGATATATAGAACATTTAATAATTATTGAAGTAAAAATAATATTCATAATCAGTAATATATCTCACTCCTCTATTTCTATCTCAGAACCACTTAAAAGATCATTTAACAAACCCTCAAACCTCTGTATTATTGTGTCTTTCATCTTCATATGTCCTATTATCTCTAATCTATCATTTTTAAAATATTCATACTTATCTATGAAATTTTATGTCAAATTCTTTCCCTTTTGTAACATAAAAACAGAATATTTACCTTCTCCAAAGTTTTAATGTTCAGTTCCAGACACTGCAGAAGTAGTCACATCTGTTCACAGGGAGGGGTGTATATCTCAGAAGGGCCTGTGTTCCTATGCGTGACTTCCCACTCTCTCTTAAAATGTGAAGTCCACACAGGAGAGTGGGCCACTTGTACTCTCTACCCCAGCTTTCTGCACGGAGTTTTGATTCCAGCTGCTAACCTTCAGCACTGGCTTTCTGACTGGCTGTACTCTGTGTCAACTCTAGCTGGCCTAACCTAGTTGCCAGGGAGATCCTCAGAGAATTGTGGTTGTGCCAGTGAGATCTCGGTGCCTGACTGTGTGTGCCAAGTTTAGTGTGTTGTTCTTCTCTCTCAGCAGCCACAGGAGTAGAAAGCTGTGCTGGGCACTGTAGTACAGTTGGAGTTTGTGTACAGAAGGGATTCTCCCATTCCCTTGCTTGTCTAAGAGATTGTGCTGCCTTCCCAGATCTAAGCTTGAATTCTGGAAGTCCCAAGTTGCATACCAGAATGTTGCTGAATATTATTAAACTCTGTAGGTTCTTACTGTGACCTGGATAGCCTGCCAATAATTAAGACAGAGTTCTATGGATTTATTTGAACAGTTTTAGCACAATTACTGTCCAATTACACCTAAACTATTTCTCTATGCTAATCTTATTAGTTTCCAGCTGCCTTCCCATGTTACTTGCCATTCAGTCATTCTGTATTGGATGTGCTCCATCAGGCCATCTTTTGGTTCTCCGTCTTCTTTCTTCTTTCTCATTTCTGCACATCCCGCTTCCCTTATGGGAATCAAAGCCCTACCTATCTCTATTCTACCCAGTCATGGGCTGTAAGCAACTTTTATTAACCATCCAGAGATAATTGGAGGGCAAGGCTTGCACAACATCTCTTGGTGTATGTGAGGATATGTTTGACTGTGCTGAAACCAGATCTTGGGTTCCAGTATTTAACATTTGACTACATAGCAACACCCAGAGACCAACTCCCAATATATGTGTCCATAAATGACCTTGTTTTCTTGATGTTCTCAATCCTTTCTAGCTCTCTTTTTCTCCTTCCTTGTCCTTTGGGTTTGTTGAGCTCTGAGGGGATGGGTTTGATGGAGATATCCCATGTAGGGCTGAGTGTAACAAGTTTTCTCACTCTCTGGATAATTTCTAGGTGTTGGTCTCTATTTTGTTCCCATGTGAAGTAGGGAGAAGCCACTTCAGTGATGGCTGGGTAAGGCACTGATCTATGCATATAGTAGAATATCATTAGAAGTCATTTGTATCACTACTGTTTTTTTCTCTTAGACTAGTAATATTTAATTTTACCCTGTGTACTGAGATATCTAATTTCAGATTCTTGTCACTCAAACAGTGTTGAGTATGCGTTCTCTCTTGTAGTATAGATATTAAGTCAAATCAGTTATTCCTTGGTTACTTCTACAAGCTTTGTGCCACCATTACCCTAGCATATCTTGCAGGTGCTACACCATTGTAGGTCAAAGGGTTTATGGCTGCTGGGTTTGTGTTTAATTTTCTCTTTTGGGTCAGAGTACTTTCCTCTACAAAGAACAATAGAACAAAAGGGTGAAGGCTGTATATAAGCACCAGCTCTTTATGTCCATGTTCAATGAGTTGTGTAAGTGTTGTATTCAGCAGTTTGTCCTTGCTGTTAGTCTGTGGAGAGCAGTCTATAGTCTTACCAACATCCCGGGTGGCCTGGAGATTCCCATGGTGCTCCTTTGACCAACTAGACATAACCCATTCATAGTACTGGAGTCTATGTGTAGTGATAAGAGATGGAAAGTTAGGATTTTGTTTTCCCTATTATTTGGTGATTTCATTTAGAACATCTTCATTTATATATGAAAGTATCCACTGCATTAAGTTTCCATACTACTCCTTAAGTTCCCTTTAATTTTAGCTGTCTATTCCTTTCCATCATTTCTTCTCCTCTCACCCTTCCCTCTTGATCCTCCTATTCCAACACCCACATCTGTCCATAACCATCTATTCTATTTCCCTTTCCTAATGAGGTCTATCCATTCCCTCTAGTCGCTTACTCTATACCTACCCTCTTTGGTTCTATGGATTGTAGCTTAGTCATCATTTACTTAATAGCTAATATCAATATATAAGTGAATACCTACCATATTTGTCTTTTGGGGGTTGGGGTACTTCACTCAGGAAATCTTTTTTTCCACTTCAATCCATTTACCTGAAAACTTCATGATGTCATTTTTGTTGATGTTGTTGTTTTGCCTTATGACTGAGTAATACTCCATTGTGTAAATGTCTCACATTTTCTTTATCCATTCTTTTGTTGAGAGACATATAGATTGCTTCCCTTCTTGATATGATGAATAGAGAAGCAATGGGCATGTTTAAGCAAGTACTTTTGTAGTACAATGAAGCATACTTTGGGTGTATGCCTAAGAGTGGTGTCTTAGGGTTTCTATTGCTATGAAGAGACATAATAACCTCAGAAAATCTTATAAAATAAAGCATATGAATGAAGCTGGCTCATAGTTCAGAGATTTAGCACATTATCATCATAACAGGAAATATCGAAGGGTGCAAGTAGATATAGAACTGTAGAAGAAGTTGAGAGTTCTGCATCTGGATTCACAGCCAGCAGGAAGAGACTGAAACACATTTCATCCAACAAACCCACACAAACTCAATCAGGGTCACACCTCCTAAGATTGTCACTCCCTGTGAGTCTGTTAAGGCCTTTTCCTTTAATTACCACAAGTGGTATAGTTGGATCTTGAGGTAGATTAATTTCCACCTTTCTGAGGAACTGGCACACTGATTTTCATATGGACGTACAAGTTTTCACTCCCACTAGCAATGGATGAGTGTTCCTCTTATTCCATATCCTTGTCATCATGATCTGTCACTTGTTCTGCTGATTGTAGACATTCTGACAGGTAAGATGAACTCTCAAAGTAGTTTTGACTTATATTTCCCTGATGGTTAAGGTTATTGAACACTTCTTTAAATGTTTCTCTGCTACCTGGATTTCTTTTATGACAATTCTCTTTAGATCTGTTTACCCATTTTTAATTGAGTTATTTATTTTCTTGATATCTAGTTTATTAAGCTCTTTATATATTTTGAATATTAACCCTCTATTGGATGTAGAGTTGGTAAAAATTTTCACTTTCCATAAGCTGTTGCTTTGTCCAAATAATTGTGCCCTTTCCCTTACAGAAGCTTCTCAGTTCATGATGTCCCATTTATTAATTGTTCATCTTAGTGCTTGTGCTGACAGGGCTCTGTTTATGAAGTCATTTCTTGTGTAAATGAGTTTAAGACTATCCCTCACTTTGTCTTCCACCAGGATCAGTGTATCTGACTTTACGTTGGGGATTTTCATATGACTGCATAAGTTGGCAAAAGTTGCAAATGATGCATTTGAAATTGAGATATTTTTCAGTGTGATAAGTGTGGATCTATTTGAATTCTTCTATATTTGGTTACCCAGTTTGACCAGCGTCATTTGTTGAAGATGTTTCTACTTTCCAGTGAGTATTTATGACCTTTAATCTATAATAAGGGGGGTTGCAGTACATAGATTTATGTCTGAGTGATTCTATTGACCCCAGTGAATCTCCTTTTATGCAGATGCTGAGGATTTTTTTGCTATAGCTTTGTAGTACAACTTTTCAAAAACTAAGTGAAGTTTCTTTTTTTTAAAAAATGTATATTACTTCAGGTTACATCTCCATCACAGTGCCCTCTTTCCACCCCACCCAGTTCCAACCTCCCACCCTTTACCCCCTATCCCTCTCATTCCATTCCTCTGGAGTGGAGTGTCCCTACATTTCATTCCCCCACACCAATTCAGCAGTCATATGAGGGCCAAGAGTCTCCTCATACACTGGGGGCCTACAAGGCAGTACCATTAGGGCAAAGTGTCTCATTGAGAGGAAACAAAGTCTATGTTCCTATTCCCTTTGGTGCATTGCTTGTAATATAGTTATCCTGTACTATATGGCTATAATCCGATTGTAAGTGAATAGATGCCATGTGCATCCTTCTGAGTCTGGGTTAGCTCACTCAGGATGATCTTCTTTAGTTCCATCCATTTGGCTGCAAATTGCATGATTTTGTTGTTTCTGATGGCTGAGTAGTATTCCATTGTGTAGATGTACCACAGTTTTTTATTTCCATTCCTTGGTTGAGGGACATCTGGGTTGTTCCCAGTTACTACCTATTACAAATAAGGCTCCTATAAACATAGATGAGGATATTTCCTTGTGGTTTGGTGAGGAATCATTTGGATGTATACCTAGAAGTGGTATGGCTGGGTCTTGAGGTAGAGCTATTCCGAATTTTCTAAGATATTGACAGACTTATTACCATAGTGGTTGTACAAGCTTGCAATTTCACCAGCGACGGAGGAGGCTTCCCCTTTCTCCACAACCTCGCCAGTACATGCTGTCCTTTGAGTTTTTGATCTTAACCATTCGGACAGGTGAGAGATGGAATCTCAGAGTTGTCTTGAGTTGCATTTCTCTGATGATTAAGGATGCTGAGCATTTCTTCAAGTGTCTTTCAGCCATTAGAGATTTCTCCTTTGTGAATTCTCTGTTTAGTTCTTTTCCCCGTTTTTTGATTGGATTATTTGGGTTCTTGACATTTAATTTCTTGAGTTCTTTGTAAATTTTGGATATTAGCCCTCTGTCAGATGTGGGGTTGGTGAAGATTTTTTCCCAATCTGTAGGTTGCTGTTTTGTTCAAATTATGTTTTTTTTTGTTTGTTTTTGTTTTTGTTTTGCCTTACAGAGGTTTTTTCAGTTTCATCAGGTCCCACTTATTGATTGTTGGTCTTAGAGACTGAGCTGTTGGTGTTCTGTTCAAAAAGTTGTCACATGTGCTGATGAATTCAAGGGTTTTCCCCACTTTCTATTCTAATAGATTCAGTGTCTTAGGCCTTATGTCAAGGTCTTTGATCCACTTGGACTTAAGTTTTGTATTTCCTCTAAATTCAGGGACAAGACAAGGATGTCCACTTTCACCATATCTCTTTAACATAGAACTTGAACTTCTTGCTAGAGCAATAAGACAGCTAAAGGAGATCAAGGGATACAAATTGGAAACAAAGAAGTCAAATTATCCCTATTTGCAGATGATATGATAGTATACATAAGTGACCCCAAAAATTCCACCAGAGAACTTTTACAGCTGATAAACACCTTCAACAAGGTGGTTGGATACAAAATTAATTCAAAAAAAATCAGAAGCCCCTCTTTATACAAAAAATAAATGGGCTGAGAAAGAAATTAGGAAAACAACTTCACAATAGCCATGAACAATGTAAAATACCTGGGGGTAACTTTAACTAAGCAAGTTAAAAACCTGTATGACAAGAACTTCAAGTCATTGAAGAAAGAAATTGTAGAAGACATCAGAAGATGAAAAGTTCTCCAATGCTCATGGATAGGTAGGATCAACATAATAAAAAATGTCCATCCTGCCAAAAGCAATATACACATTCAATGTGATTCCTATCAAAATATCACCACAATTCTTTATAGATCTGGAAAAAGCAATTCTCAATTTCATTTGGAATAAAAAAAAAAAATCTGGAGGTATCACCATCCCAGATTTCAAGCTGTACTACAGAGCAATAAAAACAGCATGGTACTGGTACTGAAACAGACCAGTGGATCAGTGGAATCAAATTGAAGACCCAGAAATGAACCCACACACCTTTGGTCACTTAATTGTTGACAAAGAAGCCAAAACGGTACAATGGAAAAAGGACAGCATCTTCAACAAATGGTGCTAGTATAACTGGATGTTGACATGTAAACGATTAAAATTAGACCCTTACTTATCACGTTGCACAAAACAGTGAAACTTCTAACAGTTCTTTTTATTGTTTAGGAATGTTTTAGGTATCCTATAATTTTTTTCCATATGAAGTGGAGAATTGCCCTTTCAAGGTCTGTGAAGGAGTGTGTTGTGATTTTGACAGGAATTGCATTGAACCTGTAGTTGTTTTTGGTAGAATGGCCATTTTACTACACTGATCCTACCAATTCATGAGCATCAGACTTTGCATCTTCTAATATCTTCTTCAATTTCCTTCTTCAAGGACTTGATATTTTTGTCATACAGGTATTTCATTTGTTTGGTTTTAGTTACCCAAATATTTTATATTGTGTGAGGCTATTGAGAAATCCATTATTTATTTTTTATTCCATTTGTAATTTTTATATATGAGGGCTCTTGATTTTTTTTTTTTTTTTTTTAGTTAATCTTGTATCCAGTCATTTCTCTGAAAGTGTTTATCACCTATAAAGGTGCCTTGATAGAAAGTCTGAGGTTGCTATGTGTACTATTTATATTATCATATCAACTGCAAATAATGATATTTTGACTTCTTCTTTTCCATCTCCTAAATGATCATGTTGTAAAACTGCTTTCTAAATATTAACGTGTATACCTATAGATCTGCACAATTCTCAACCTTTATCAGAGAAGCTTCCTTGTGCAATGTAAAATGGCTATTTCAGAGACTCCTAACTGGTCAAAGTGCTAATAACAAGTGACTGCGAGAGTTCAGCTCTAAATAGGACATCTATGTTAACCCACCCACTCTCTACTTGGGAGACTAGGGTCTCTACTAAAGAAGAAGAGATATAATTAACAGCTGAAAGACAAGAAGTGTGAAGTGTTGCTTTCAATATTTGGTATGGATGTTAAACTCACAGCATTCTTGGTGACTCACACAAGACCTGTATATGAGCAATCCAAAATTATAGACAGGACGGGGTTGGGTTTGGGAGTTATGACTTTCAAACTCTAGTTGAAGAGAAGACTTTAGAAGTTGATGGTCACAGAGGGGAAAATAATCATTTTTCTAAAGGTATATGGCTCTTGGTAGGATATGTCTGTGTGTGTATTTACATATATATATATATAATATTTTTAAATTATGATGTTTTTTATTACATCAAGTTACATATCCATCATAGAGCCCTCTTTCTACCCCTCCCAGTTCCACCCTCCTACCCTCTCCTCCCTTTCCCACCCATCCTACTCCTCCAATGTGGAGTGTCCCTACATATCAGCCCCTCTCAGTTCAACAGTCATGTGAGGGCTAAGAGCTTCCTCTTGCACTGGGGGGCCTACATGGTAACACCCCTAGGGCAAATTGTCCCCTTAATAGATAACAAAGTCTATGCTCCTGATCTTTTTTGGTGTATTGGTTGTAGGATAGTTATCCTGTACTGTATGGCTAAAATCCAATTATTAGTGAGTAGATGCCATGTGCATCTTTCTGAGTCTGTGTTAGTTCACTCAGGATGAGCATTTCTAGTTCCATCCATGGCTGTGAATTGCATGATTTCCTTGTTTCTGATAGCTGAGTAGTATTCCATTGTATAAATGTACCATAATTTTTAATCCATTCGTCAATTGAGGGACATCTGGGTTGTTTTCAGTTTCTAGCTATTACAAATAATGCTTCTATGAACATAGATGAGGATATGTCCTTGTGGTTTGGTGAGGAATCGTTTGGGTGGATACCCAGAAGTGTTATATTGCATATATTTTTTGAAAAAAAAGAAAGAAAAAATTTAAAATAGGATATGAAGTTGGGAGAGAACATGTTAAAGAACATGAGTAAATATAATTATTATATATTATATACATTTTTAAGTTCTCATGAAAACAACCTTTACAAATGTGGGGATGGGAGGACACATGTTTGTGTTGTGGATGTGATTCTATGTCTGAATATGAAAACTGTAGTTAATAACAAAGAAACACTCAACCATAAAATGCTGTAATGTATTAAATTTGAAATATTGAAAGCACAGGGTCATCCAGGAAAACAGAAAATTTAAGAAGGAGTTTATTTACACCAATGACACAGCTTGTTGAAATTCTAGAAGAGCTGTGGGAGGCTGGCTATACCTACCACAATTTTGCAGGTAACCAAGAAGATGCATCAATATCAGAAAATACTAGCACTTTCCACACGAAAAGAGAGTACCAGAACAATACTGGCAGCTGCCCATCAGTGCCTTATTGTGATCATACATTTGTTTCCCAGAACATAAAGAGCCATAGATACTTGAGTTACTGTGAAAGTGCTTTGTACTGGTGTAGACACTAACAGTCTCTAAGAAATGGGGTGCCAGGGATCCTACTTCCTTTCATATAAGCAAAAGCATGAAAAGATACATGCTGCCACCATTGCGGTCATTTAATGTTAACACATCCACTTTGAAATGTATTTGGCTTTGTACATTGCATGCTTTTCCTTCAGTCTCTTTGCTCTGTTTATGAATTCTCTGCTGTTCATGATGCTATTGTGCAGTTTTTTGTACAATATGTGGTTCTTATTGAAGCAGTACAGACATTCAGAAGCTCTGTGTGAATGGAGAGGGAGTGTTTCCAGCATGGTCCCCAGTTCTTATAGGTCACCAAGCATGCACATTTAAGTGACATGAGCAGATGCCCATTTCATCCTTTAAATCCAGTTTATCTGTATTGTGGTCCTGAGGAATTCTAAACAAAACAGGAAACATGAGTAACAGTGCAAAGGATGAAGGAGAGGCACTTCTTCACTGGCTACACTTACATATGATATATATATATATATATAAACTAGATATCAGCAAACCAAATTATCCTATTAAAATGGGGTACCAATCTAAACAGAGAATTCTCATCAGAGAAATCTCAAATGGCTAAAAAGTACTTAAAGAAATATTCAACATCCTTAACCAATATGGGAATGGAAATCAAAATGACTTTTAGATTTCATATTAACCCCTATCAGAATGTCTAAGATCAAATAAGATCAAATACACTGCAGGTGGGACTGCAAACTTGCACAACCATTTTAGAAATCAATATGGTAGTTACTCAGAAAATTAGGAATCTTCTATCTCAAGACCCAGCTATATCACTCCTAGGTATATACCCAAAGGATACTTCATCCTACCACAGGAACACTTGCTCAACTACGTTCATAGGAGCTTTATTCATAACAGCCAGAAACTGGAAACAACCTAGATGTCCCTCAACTGAAGAATGGATAAAGAAAATGTGATACATTTACACAATGGAGTACTATTCATTTTTTAAAAGCAAGGACATCATGAAATTTGCAAGCAACTGTATGGAACCTGAAAACATTGAGTGAGGAACCAGAAAGACAAACATGATATGTACTCACTTATAAATGGATATTAGCTGTAAAGGAAAGGATAATCATGCTACAATCCACAGACACAGAGAGGCTAGGTAAAAAGGAGGGATTAAGGGAGGACACAAGAATCTCCCTGGGAAGGGAAAATAGAGTAGATTTCACCAATGGACTTGTGGGTTGTGAGTAGGAACAGCAACAGAAGGGATCAGGTGAGGGGAAGATGGATGGAGAGACTATTGGGAGAAACAACGGGAATTAGGGGGAATTTCTGGGTTGACGTAGAAACCCTAGTGCAATAGAAAATCCCTGGAATTCAGAAGAGTAACCATTGCAAAAATTCCTAGTATTGGGAGACATGAAGACTGAACCAACCATCTTCTATAACCAGGAAAAACCTCAAATGGAGGGATTGGGACAACAACCTAGATGCAAAACCTAAAGTTTGTCCTTTCTACAGAATTATCTGGGATCAGAGACTAGCATAAATATCATTATTGAGACCAGAGAGACTTCATCCTGCAACTAATGGGAGCAGATACAGAATCCCATAGCCAAATATTAGGCAGAGCCCTGGGAGTCCTTCAGAGGAGGGGAAGGAAGCAATCAATGTAGGAACCAGAAGGATCAGGGACACCACGACAACATGTCCCACATAATCAACTGACTTGAATTTATGAGGGCTCAGAGAGATCAGTGAGACTGTAGGATTCTGACCTAGGTCCTGTGCAAACATGTGCTGGCTGAGTAATTTGGTATTCTTGTGGGATTCCCAATGGGAGCAGGGGCTTTTGCCTGCTTGTGGGACCCTTTTCCTAATGCTTTGTTGCCTTGTCCAGTTTTGATGTGATAGTATGTGCCTGGTCTTATTGTAGTTTGCTAAGTGTGTTTGGTTGATGTCCCTGGGAGTCCTGCTCTTTTCTGAGAGGAGAAAGAGGAGTGGTAGATCTGGGGAAGAGGGGAAAAGGAAGAAGACACTAGAAAGGGAGGGAGGGGAAACTGCAGTAACGATAGAGTATATGAGAGAAGAATACAAGCACACACACACACACACACACACACACACACACACACACACACATATACACATACATGCGTAAATATATATGTATATTTATGTATATATACATATATTCCTTTTTAAATATTTATTTATAACTTGAAGTTACATCTCATTTCCATTATCCCCCTCCCTCCACCCCCTCCAAGTCTCACCCTTCCAACCCTTACCCCCTCTCCCACCCATTTCACCCCTCCAGTGTGGGGTGCCTCCATGTATCAGCATCCCTCAATTCATTAGTCACATGAGGTCTACGAGCTTCCTCTTGCCAGGGGACATACATGGGAGTTCCACTAGGGTGGAATGTCTCACTAAAGGGTAACTAAGTCCGTGTCCTTATTCTTGTGGGTCTATGGATTGTTGGCTGTCTGTCCTGTACTATATGGCTAAAATTCAGTTGTAAGTAAATATATGCCATGTGTATCTTTCTGAGTCTAAGTTAGCTCACTCATGATGAGCTTTTCTAGTTCCATCCATTTGGTTGCAAATTGCATGATTTCCTTGTTATATGTATGTCAGAGAAATGGGGCCAAATGGCTGAAGATTGATGCTGTAATGTATGGAGAGAAAATGGGAACTGTCCAGGCAGCCACTGGTATGTCATTTTTTAGTTTTGGAAGATGCAGGCCCTGCACTTCCTATATAATCAGATATATTTATCCCTCTCAGGTCTCTGAGGTGGTTGAAGAATAGATAGCTAGAGTCTCATAGTTAAATTTTGAGTTGTTTAGGAATCAAGAGGGTGTTCTGGATCTAAGAAGATATTTTTAAAATTATGAGGCAAGTTAGTATGAAAGCTGAGTTAAATATAGAACTTTAAACTCATGGAGATGGTTAGATAGTAGAATGTTAAAGTCAGGTGCCAAATACATATGGACTGGACATTGGGAATGTATGCTAAGCCATATAACTCATATAATCATGGCCTATTTATTTCTGTTGTTTTGTATTGTATTTATAGTTATAAGAAAAAGAACCATTATTTGGACTGAAAGGGAGAGCTGTTGGGGGGAAAAATAAATACCTTAAACAAAAAAAAAGAAGAAGGGAAGGGGATGGGGGGTTGAGGGGGAGGAGGGTGGAAGGGTGGGACTGGAGGGGGGAGTAGGGAGGGGATTGTGATAGAGATGTAACTTGAAGAAATAAAAAATAAATTATTAAAAAAAAGAAAGAAAAGGTTACATAGGTTTTTACTTTTCACTATGCCCCACTAATGATGTAGCTGTCCTTAACTCTGCATAGCTTCTAGGAAATTTGACTTCTGACTTCTATAGTAATGGAGGGAAATGGCTACTGTCCTGCCACAGTGACTATACATCAGAAGGGATATTGGCAAGACAGATATTAACTGTTACAAACAGAAGCCATCCAAACAAGTAAAGAAATATGACTACTGTCTTCACCCAAGCCTCTTATGCTTCCATTTTTTCTTTCTGAGAGCTATAGAGTGGCCTTTCCCTCATCTCCAAGTTTGTCTGACCTGTTTCATACATCATGAGCTACACACACACACACACACACACACACACACACACACACACACACACATAAATACTGATTTTTGTTTCATCCTTTTTTTCATTATCTTAGTAGTATTATTTGAATATAGAACAGGGTAGAAAATTATTTCTACAACCAGATTGAAACTACATACCTAAATTTATTTTTTATGAACATAAATTGAAGAGGCTTCCTAAGCTGATCCTCTCACACTGAAACATATGCTTTGAAACACACAAGCAAAAGGTGATGTCAATTATCATTTTCTAAATATCTCAATTAAATGTTATTTGCTCAATGTGTTGTAACTATTATTTTCCAGATTCCCTTTTTATTGATGTGAAACACTTTTATGAAGAATTAGTTCTGATAATATACACTGGCTTTTTTGATTATTTCCTTATTTTAAACCAATATATTTAGTCATTAATGACATGTATTACTCTGTCATAGCTGACTTGATTAAAACAATTTAAATTAATCATGATAAACACAGCAGTCAAATAATGTAGTAAAATAAAAGTTCAGAATGACAGTCATGGGAATATAATGTAGAAGACTTAGCATGGAAACTTCTAGTTGCATTGAGATTTTGCAGTAAGATCCACCCCTCCTGAAAATCATGTTCCTCACAAGCACCAGTGACAGAAGATGGATTCCTCCTTACTCTAACTTTTTTTATACCACTCAGGCCCCAGATTTGAAAAAATACATGCACTTATGGAGGATCCTGGTCCTGTTACTACTCTATGTCCTCTAAGCCAGAGGCAAGCATCATGAGGTAGAAAGACATAACAATAGGACTTAGTCTGAACTATTTTCTTTAATTTTATCTCTCTTTCTGTATGAATATATTCATGTGTCTATAAATAAATATGTGTTATTAATCCATACATTTTCACATATTACATATTAGATATCTGTAACACTACAATTAGTGTTATTGAAGCATTATAAAATTGGAGTTAACCTTACCAATAATTCTCATCTTACCAAGGGTCTAGAGTGACTTCTTCCAGTTACATTCCTACCCTGATTTCTACCTAAAGCTTATTATCTATAATAACTTTTTTCTTTTATTTAAGTTATATAATTATTTCTCCTTAATATTATATTGATAACTTGAATTGATAATATTGCATGAAATAGTAGTGCATGTAGTTTTCACCATTATATAATAATCTAGTGCACAAATATTCCCCCTTTCATCCAGTCAATCATTAGTAAGTATGCACATAATATGTACTCCAATTTCTAAAGTTTCCTAAGTACATAATCTTGTTATATGAATACTATATTATTTAGGAAAATGTAAAAATACAGTGAACATATTCTTCTAAAACAACAAATCAACATGAAATTTAAAAAATGAAAAATCACCTGAGATCTCTCTTAAATATTATATATCATATATATATATGTATATATATGTATATATATATATATATATATATAATTTCTTGGGCATTTCACTTAGAGAAACACCAGGGTTTCTACTACAAGATCTTACTGTATCTTTAAGCTACACAGAGTGAGGATATTTTCCAATGAGAAGATATTTCAGGAACTGTGATTAAGATTGTTTTAACATAAAAACTTGCATATACTAAAGGAAACTGATTTTAAAACACTTCTTCCATCCAAGTAAGTACTAACCAGGTGCAACCTTATTTAAGAAGATAAGGTATATTTGGAGTATTCCAGACTTAGTTCAACATCTGTAGTAGCTTTATTTATAATAGAGAATAGTAGAATGTCCATGTACTGATTTGGATATGAAGTGCACCTCTCCTCCTCCAAGGATTCTTGAGTTAGTGGCTTGATTCCTAGCTGGTGGTATTATTTTTGGATACCATCTAAGTAGAAGAAACAGAATAGTGGATCTGAGATGTAGGTATTGTTCCATGGCCTTCTTCTCCCATTCTCTACTTTCTGACCTCTATGATGTGAGCTTAGCCAAACCCTGCTGCCATGATAGAATGACATCTCTAAAACCAGGAACTAAGTAAATTCTCTGTACTTGTTTATGTTAGCCATTTTGTTGCAACAAGAAGGAAAATAACTAAGAGAGCCAATTTCCAGACCAGATGAATGGTTTAACAAATAAAGTTATTGTGAACAAATTGTATGAATTTCAAATTGCACCATTACAAAGGAAGTCAGTTTTGAAAGGTCACATATTCAGTGACTCTACTCATGGAAATTCTTAAAATGAATAAATTACAGAGATGGATTAATAACATTGATCATTCTCAGGGATTAGGAAACAGACATAGTACAGGATAACTAACCAACAACCAACACACCAAAAAGATCAGGAACATAGACTTTTTACCTATCAATGGGACAATTTGCCCTAGGGGTGCTACCATGTAGGCCCCAAGTACAAGAGGAAGCTCTCAGCCCACATATGAAGTCAGAGGGGCTGATTTGTAGGGATACTCCACATGGGAGGAATGGGATGGGTGGGAGAGGGAGAAGGGAGTGGAAGGATAGAACCGGGAGGAGTGGAAAGAGTGCACTGTGATGGAGATGTAACTTGATGTAATAAATAAACATTATAATTTAAAAGAAAACAGAAAAAGAAAGTGTAACACAGAAGATTTATGCAGTGGAATTGTTGGAGCTAGGTTTAGTTACACAGAGCTGCACAAGTAACAAAATTAAATCTATATAATACCTACACAAATGAGTACATAAAAATCTTGCAAAATATAAGTTAGATACATTGTTTCAGTATTAAATTTCTAGATGTAATAGTGTTCTCTAGAGATGGAAGATGATGCTGTGAGGCTAGGTGACTAAAAGCTGGAGAGTTTCTTCAATGATCCTTCCTCTTACTGCATACTATAAGCTTTGATGGTGTCAAAACCAAGTTGAAAAGCAAAAGTACTGAAGAAAAATGGGGGAAAAGATATATGTTTTTAATACACCAGAATTTAATTTGTGTAATAATATGAATATCCATAACTGCATTTACCTCACTTCAACCTCCACTCACAGGAAAACTATGAGTAAACAAGGAACATGGAGGAAGTTTCCTATTTTGTAAGGATTTTTTTAATACTTTTTTTGTATAAGGATGTCCTGCATGGATGTATGTTTGCCTGTGTGTGCAGTGCCTGCAAAGTACAGAAGAGGACATCTGATCCCCTGGAGCTTAACTTACAGACAATTGTGAGCTGCACTGTGGGTGCTGAGAAATGAACCCTTATACTCTAGAGTAGCCAGTGATCTTAACTGCTGGGCCATCTCTCTAGACCCAGGAGGAAGGTTCTTAACACAAAATGTGTTTTGTAAAAATATATATCTGACTCTCTTAGTATGGAACCATTTCATTTTATTTCAAAATAAGGGTGTGGTGGTTTGTGTAGGTATAGCCCCCATAGATTCATGTGTATGAGTGGTTGACCATAGGGAGTAGCAGTAGGAGGTATGGCTTTGTTGGAGTAGGTATGGCCTTACTGGAGGAAGTAAGTCACTGTGGAGGCAGGTGTTGAGGTCTTCTATGTTCTACCGATGCCCAGTGTAGCAAACAGTCGGTTCCTTTCTGCCTATGGATCAAGATGTAAAACTATCAGCTCCTTCTAAATCTCCATGTATGTTTGTATTCTTCCATGCTTCTTACCATGATGATGATGCACTAAACCTCTGAAATTGTAAACCAACCCCAAGTAAATGTTTTATTTTATAAAAGTTGCTGTGGTCTTGGTGTCTTTTCACAGCAATGAAAACCTAACCATGACAATGGACAAGATAATAAAGTCAGCTTTATTTAATTTCTTCTTAATAACTGAAAAAGAATATTAGTTTTTCCTTACTTTTGGATAATAAAGTTGAAATCTCTTTCAGGTAGAACATATACAATGTTTGATTTTAAACTTTATACAAAATATTTATTAATCTCAATATAAACTCTTGAATCTAGGTACTGTGTTGTCTCATAACAACATTAAAAATATTATATAAAGACAGGAAAGAAGTGGTTAAATGATAGAAAAATGGAAAATAAAATAATATTTCTATAATTTTTGTATAAGTATAAATGTTTGGTAATGATAGGTTAATATGATTCCCAACAGTTACCATTTGTACATGGATCCTTAAATTAGTGTAGAGACACAACAGAGAGAGAGAGAGACAGAGAGAGACAGAGAGAGACAGAGACAGAGAACACCTGAAGCAGATGAGCACACAGTAGCTGGTGCTGCCTGATTCCATGGCTTGTGCTTTATATAAGATGTTCCTTCAGGGACCACAGTAATTTTACTGGTTGGAAGAAACATTTCTGGAAACGTCAGGGAGCCTAGAAACAGGTCTGTGCTATGTGCAAAGAGGTACCAGAGGCTAGCGTGTGGCAGAGGTAGATTATAAATCTCACGAGGAGATTTGGCTTTAAAGAGCTGCAGTTGTAGCTGCTTATTATCTATATGAATGAAAACAGTCTCAGAGTTCAATGTTACACTATTAGAGAAAGGTAAATTTCAACCGAATTAAGTCAAATGTGGAAAGTCAAGATCATAACTATGAGAAGCAAGGTAAGAACATATTGTATGATCTTTGAGTAGAAAACTTCCTGAAATAAAGTATAAAGATTATGAATTCCACTGGGAAATGATTAATAAATGTAACTCACTTAAACCTTAACTCTAGAAAAGCTATCTCAGAAAAAGGTGAGAGGTAAAGACTTAGTCTGGGAGAAAATTTATCATCATGTAACTGTCAACATACATGCATTCAAAACTTATAAATGAGTCCTGAAATCAAAGGCAGAGGAAAGGAAAACAACACAAGTAGGAAGATCCGGAAATATACAAGCATAATGTTCTAGTTCCATAAGAGAACTCAAAGTGACCCCTGAAGAATAAGAGATGTGAGGCCCATTCACACATGCAAATAACAGTTCTAGTGTAGAAGTTATCAAGTCTTTTAGTGTGACAAAGCAAGGTTTTAGATATGTTTTGGAATTAAAGTTCTTGTCTACAAATTGGAAGGACCCATAGACCATAGAGACAGAAATTAACTCAGTAAATTTGCATAAATGTTTACATCCTTAGACAAAGTATTTTATTTCTGAGTGTGGAATGCAAATCATTCTACCATCTGTACAAAAAACTCACTCTAAGACTTCCATTGCACAACACACCATAAGAAGACTGTTTTAACTACGCATGAACAGAAGAATTGACAGGAAGACAGTGACTTGGCCATACTGATTACAGAAATTTAAATGAAGTTATCTATCAATATAGGTAAAGCTCTAAAACATAATTCTGAAATTTAAAGGCAAATTATCCAGCCCTCAGGAAACCTAACTACTATTTGAATTTATTCACAGAATCAGAGGGAATCATAAACAGTCTTCTGTGAAGCTACATGAAATCCAATAGGCCTGATGACCTCCTTAAATGAATGACCCTCGTATGGATTTAAGCCGAGTGCATCTTGTGTAGAATAGTTTGCATATAGGACATACATGTTGATATCCAGGAAGTAATAGCTCATTCTTTCTACACAGAATGGCTTATTTCCAGCTGCAGTCATGTGCAACAGTCAGGAAAATCACCTGTGCTCTCACTGTACTTCCACATCTACATCTGATATCCATAATGCTTTCATAGTGGCAATAACTAAGTTGTTTTGGTTTTCAGAAAAAAATTTAGGGACACTTAGGAAAATGTGTTAGCAGAAGCCTTATATCATCAGTTTGTTTTATAGCTTACAAAATAGAATTGGAAACATATATTCAGTCATGAAGTGTTATTGCTACAAAGGTTAAATATTTCTGAGCATCCTATATAACTGTACAGTAAAACATCTATTTATTTGTTCTTCCACATATATTCTCTGTCTCACCATCAGGCTATGAAACACCAACTTCTTTTAATAAAATCTTAATGCATTCTTTAAAAAATACTTTTCTGATAGAAGGCTCTTAAATATTTTTTACTGCTCAATTTTTAAACTTTTTTCCTACAGTTGAGTAGAAATGAGAAGAATTTAAATGTTTGGCCATTTTCCTTGTATGAAGAGAAAATTTTCATGTTTAAAAAGAGAAAATTATATAATCATATTCATGAATATGAATCACCAGTCTGATCATATCATATTCCCATTCATCGTTGAAAAGGGGCACATTACCTGAAGTAACATCCATTTCTGAAAACATTTCCCCTTTCTAGTAAATAAATTGTCAGTAGTATTCATGAAACTAGTGAGATTTTGACTGGGCCTAGAATAAGTTATTGAATCTTAATGCTCCTTTATACTCAGCTATGACAGATGCCAAGCTCCACCTGGAGAAGCATCAAAGCAATGAGTTTACTGTAGATTTAATAACATAACATGAGCATGCTAATTTTTAAATATTATACTGTTTGTTCTTCTCTGTCTGAACCACAGGATCAGAAACAAACTTTCCTCTCCCTCAGTCTGCAATACCCACAAGCAGCGAAGTGAAGCTTATTGTTTGATGTTAATCAGTACCCCTTTGTAGCAGGGTTTAGTATTGAAGCCTTTAAGGGTAGTTACACTAGAGGATGTGAAGAATAAACTATTATACCAGCATTCTTTAGTCAGAAATTATGATGATTAAGATAATCTAGAAAAATCTTAACATATAGCCCTAGGAAAAAAATCTTTATACCATAAATTTTTATGAATTTAGTTTATATTTCTAAAATGTATTTCACATTATATTGAATGTTTGAACTGGTTATTAATTTATGTCTGAGCTGAAAACTATAATAAAATTTTATCTAATGAATCCAAAGTTAAATAGGGGTCACATTTTTACCTGAGGAGAAAATCCATCAAACATCACAGGAGGTAAAAGTATGGTGATGGTCCTAAGCCTACCTGGAGGGAAATTAAAATTTCTTCTATTTCCAGTACGTGAATAATTATGTCAGTGCTATGAGACCATTGAATGTATAGTTAAATTTTAAGGGTTTTTTTGAAAACTTTAAGGTAACATTTGTCCTAGAATACATATCATGACATACAGAACATAAAAATAAACCACACCAAAAGGGAAGTCAGAATGTCAAAATGTTTGCCTCTTTGATGGTTAATTTTCAGTGTGAACTTAGATAGCTTTATAATCATCTAGATTATAGATACCAATGCATGTTTGTGATGGTGTTTATAAAAATATTCATCTGAGAAGAGTGACTTACCCTGAAAGTGGGCAGAACCATTTCATAGTCTGGGCTCTACACTGGCATCGTAGGTAAAGTACACTAAGAATAAGACCTCCACCAACAGAAGAGTTCAACTTATGAAGATGCAATTGAATTGAGAGGAAAGGGTCCAAAGTGGGAATGCTACTGAAGGGGTTTCCCTGTTCTAAAGCAGTTGTGCTGGCAGTGATTTTCCCAGGTTCATTCACAGGTAGACATAGACCACTGAGACTGTCAAAGCAAGGGGCCAAAGTCATACCTGAGCTCATAAAGACACTGGCAGCATAATTCATATGGTGCTAGTAGTGTAAACTTGAAAATGCAAGAGTTACTGACTTGCACAGGGACTTGAACCAACTTTCCAGAAAGCCTCAGAGAACAAGCAAGGTGTGGCAAGGTCAGAATTTCTGCATGAAGGTCCTGATAAGGTACTGGATGAAAGTGCTAAGGTGCAGTTTACTTTTCAAGCCTGAGCCCAGGGAATGGTCTTCAATGAAAGTAGCAACCACCCAATAGTGCTTGCCCAGGAGAAATTGCTTATGTGCTTCAGGTAGCAGAACTGGAAGGGCAAGACTACTAAATACCAACAGAGCCCAGATGGTCCATTTCATGACAGTTGCTTAAAATGGGGCTTCAAATTTTGGTTTCCATTTTGGGTTTTATTGAACAATAAAAGAAAAGAACAAAACAGGACTGGAAAGCAAAACAAGTTACAACTCGCAGTATCCAATGTCACAGAACATTCTTCCATTTTTGGAATGGGAATCTTTACTCCACCACATTTTATGTTAGTAGTACCATCCCTATTTGTGTTTCAATGTGAAAATTAACTAAAGAATCACTTTGTATCTTCAGATATCAAAAACATTGAACCATTTAGGTTTACAAAAAAGGGAAAAAAGACAATATATTATTTGGGACTATACATGAAATTTAATAAGATGAAACTATGCTAGTTTTATAAACCAGCATGATCACAAACTAAATAAAAGCTAAATGAGAAAGCAAGCTGAGCGTGGGCACTCATCTCTCTATCTCTATCTATCTATCTATCTATCTATCTATCTGTCTGTCTGTCTGTCTGTCTGTCTGTCTGTCTGTCTGTCTATCCATCCATCCATCCATCCATCCATCCATCCATCCATCCATCCATCCATCCATGCATCCATCCATCTATCTATCTATCTATTTCTGTTTGCTTACTTCAAATGCTATATGAAAAACCACTTCACGTTCTCACGGCCATATCTTCATTGCTGTGTCTTCTTTAGTATCTCCTCCAACTATGAACCCAAATAAATTCTTACTTAAGTTTGTTTTTCAGGTAGCCTGTCAGTGCAACAAGAAATATAATCTATAAGAGTTACATTTAGCACTTAATCACTTGATATACCATAAGTTCCCGCCTACTCTGCAGAATTTGAATATAAGTGAATTAGAAACAAATTTTTCCCTCTGACTATCCTCCATCACCAATGTTCTTGAAAAATCAGAGGAGCAAGTTTCTATTGCTTAAACATTTATAGATGTAAAAGTCAGAAACCACTAGCATTTCTCTTATGCCTGGATTTCTATAAACAAAATTCTTCCAATATCCATGCCTTTCCATAGTCAAGATGTCCTCCATTACTCTAAAAGACTGCAAGCAATTCACAAACAGTATACTGTTCCCACTCTCAGAAACCATGCTGAGCTGTCTTCGATGCCTTATCAATTTGTGTGATGGAGTCATTGACAATACAGATCATGATTAGATGTGATTCATGTTCCTGGCATGTAAAATCTTTCATGAGCTCCTCTGTTTCCCCTCTGGTCTTTCCAGGTAGATGTTGATGATGATAAAGTCTAGGGGATAGATAAAATATGAAATGAGTATGACCATATAAAGAGGAGCCTACCCAACTTTTACACCCTAAGACAATCAAGTTAGAATGAAATTAATTTTTAATATGTAAAAATCAATAATATTTTGGAGTCTGATGATATATTGCCTATTCTTTTTTAATTTATTTTTTATTTCTTCAAGTTACATCCCAATCACAATCCCCTCCCTACACTCCCCTCCAGACCAACCCTTCCATCCTCTTCCACACAATCCCCCATCCTCTTCCCTATTTTTTTTTTTTTTTTAGTTTAAGGTATATCTTTTTCTGCCCAACTGTTCCCCCTTTCTCTTATAACAATAAATACAATATAAAATAACAGAAATAAATAGGCCACAATTATGAGAGTTATATGGCTTAGCATACATTCCCAATGTCTAGTCCATATGTATTTGGCACCTGACTTTAACATTCTACTATCTAACCATCTCCACGAGTTTAAAGGTCTATATCTAACTCAGCTTTCATACTAGTTTGCATCACAATTTTAAAAACATCTTCTTAGATCAAGAACACCCTCTTGATTCCTAAACAACTCAAATTGCCTATTCTAATTAATGTGATAGCACTTTCTGTAGAGAATTCTATGTACCACTTGGAAAGCCATCATTGGGTCAGCTCTACTTTTTATGACAACATTCATGTCTACTTTTAAGGATATTAATGTCTTTGTACAATTTGATTTTAAAAGCCTATTAGTGTTTCAATGTGAAAATTAACTAAAGGGTCATTTTGTATCTTCAGATATCAAAAACATTGAACCATTTAGATTTACACAAAAGGGAAAGACCATATATTATTACATTATTTGGGACTATACATCGAATTTAATAAGAAGAAACTACACCAGTTTTATAAACCAGAACAATTTTGGTTTATAAATTAATTCACCAGATAGCTATATTGTCACTAATGTAACTTTACCTTAGCCTTATATGTCTTATTCACACAAGTATCTACTCACAGCTGTCATTGTATGAAGTAAGACTTGTATCTAATACCAAGCTGCATAAATGGCAATATTTGGTCTGGGGAGATGGCTCTGTGGATAAGAATGCTTGTGCAGCCATAATGAGTACCTGTGTTAGGATCCCAAGCACACAAGTAAATACTGATAATACTCATGTATTTCTTAAACCCCAGATCTGGGGACTGGAGAGATAGGAGCATCTATCACAGGGCTTGCCAACCAACCTGCCTAGCAAAAAAAAAACAAAAAAACAAAAAAAAAAAACAAAAAAAAACAGTGAGTTTCAATTTCAATTAAAAATCCATTATCAAAGGAATAAGGTATCAAGTCATAGAGGAAGAGATCCTATGTCCTGTTCAGGGTCTCAAGAGAAAGAAAGCCTAGATCTCATTGGCATTCCATTTATTTAGACATTCACAAATGTATATCTTTTATTTCTGATAAAAACTTTACTCCTTTGGGGGAAAAACCATAGTATCTCTAACAGATATAACTTCTATCATCCTGTGGAACTTTCATTATCATCTCTCTTCTACACAGTGATTCTTTCAGTGATCCCCAGGCATGGGATCAAAAATAATTCTGCCATGTTTGTGTTGAATACTGATGTTATGTGAGAATGACAGAGGGAAAAATAATGAATTGTACAATATAGCTTCCACCTTTCAAAACAAGAAACAAGAATTAAACTCATTTAAAAAGTATTTTAATTAGTTTTATTTATTTTATAGCTTTAAATGTATGAGTGTTTTGACTGGATGTTTGAATGTGCACTATGTGCATGCCTGGTGACCTCAGAGGTGAGAAAAATCCACATGATCCGCTAGGACTGAAATTGTAGGTATCTGTAAGCTGTTATGTGGTATTAGGAATTAAACCTGTCTTTTGCAATAGCAAAAAGTGTTCTTAACCACTGAGACAACTCTTTGCCCTACAGAGTATTCTTACATTCTATTTGTTTGCTTGTTTGTTTGTTTGTTTTGTTTTTACTTCAAGTTACAAATCCATCACAGTCCCCTCTCCATCCCTCCCGGTCTTACACTCCTACCCTCTCCACCCTCTCCCACCTATCCTACTCCTCTGGAGTGCGTTGCCCCTACATATCAGCCCCCCTCAGTTCAACAGTCATATGAGTGTTAAGAGCTTCCTCTTGCTCTGGGGGCCTATATGTCAATTCAATTAGGGCAAATTGTCCCACTAACAGGTAACAAGGTCAATGTTGTTCCTGTTTCTTTCGGTGTGTTGGTTGTAAGATAGTTATACTGTACTACATGACTAAAATCCAATTAGAAGTGAGTAGATGCCATGGACATGTTTCTGAGTCTGGGTTAGCTCACTCAGGATGAACTTCTCTAGTTCCACCCATTTGGCTGAAAATTGCAAGCTTTCATTGTTTCTGGTGGCTGAGTGTATTCCATTGTGTAAATGTACCACATTTAAAAAAAATTATTCTTCGGTTGAGGGACATTTGGGTTGTTTCCAGTTTCTAGCTATTACAAATAAAGCTGTTATTAACATAGTTGGGGAGGTGTTCTTGTGGATTTGTGAGGAATAGTATGGATGTATACGTGGTATGGCTGGGTCTGGAGGCAGAGTAATTCCAAGTTTTCTAAGATATCACCACACTGATTTCCATAGTGTTTGTACAAGTTTGTACTGCCACCAGCAATGGAGGAGTGTTCCCCTTTTCCACAGCCTCACCAGCATGTGCTGTAATTTGAGTTTTTGATCTTAGCCATTCTGACAGGTGTGAGATGGAATCTCAGAGTTGTCCTGAGTTGCATTTCTCTGATAATCGAGGATGTTGAGCATTTCTTCAAGTGTCTCTCAGCCATTAGAGGTTCCTCCTTTGTGAATTCTCGGTTTAGCTCTGTTCCCCATTTTTTGATTGGATAATTTCATTTCTTGGTGTTTAATTTCTTGAGTTCTGTATAAATTATGGATATTAGCCCTTTGTCAGAAGTGGGGTTGGCAAAGATGTTTTCCCAGTCTGTAATGTCCTTTGCCTTACAGAAGCTTTCCAGTTTCATGAGGTCCCATTTATTTATTGTTGGTCTTAAAACCTGAGCTATTGGTGTTCTGTTCAAGAAGTTGTCACCTGTGCCAATGAGTTTGAGGCTTTTCCCCAATTTATCTTCTATTATATTTAGTGTGCCAGGCTTTATATTCAAGTCTTTGATCCACTTGGACTTAAATTTTATGCAAGGTGATAAGTATAGGTCAATTTGCATTCTTTTACATGTCGACATCCAGTGAGACCAGCAACATTTGTTGAAGATGCTGTCCTTTTTCCACTGTACGGTTTTGGCTTCTTTGTCAAAAATTAAGTGACCCTAGGTATGTGGGTTTATTTCGGGTCTTCAAGAGCAGACCAGTTGATCAATGGAATCAAATTAAATTCTATTTCTTAAAAAAGTAGATAAGATATTCTTCAGGAGAAAAGCAATGAAATCCTTATACATTTTTTTTTTTTAAGTATAAGGTACTCCACCTTTGCTTACCACCTTTCCTTCTAAATGTGAAATAGAAAGAGAGCTGCAATGGTACACCAAACTTCTGTACACACCAATCAACCAGTCAAAATGTTAATGGTGTCAAGATTATGATTATATAGGAGGCTGTAACTGGTTTTGTGAAATACATTCTGAAGTGTTTAAAATTGCTACCATACAAAAATATTTAAATTGCTTAATATAACTGAGTGGCATATCCATTCCCATTTTATCACTCTGTTTTCTGTGAGTTTGGCAATTTTAGAAGTCTTAATCAGGGGAATCAGAAAGAATGTCAGAAGAATAAGAATAAATAAACAGTACAAAAAAAGAAAGAAGGAAATATTCTTCACTTTATTTCTTCCCCTCCTACCTATCATGAAAAATGCAACCACAGACTCATCACTGTGAGATTGTTCTCTGCGTCTGTCGAATCATAGTACTGTTCTTTCAGACCTTAGGTTTTACCTTGAAGCTTTTCCTTAACAACATTTGATAATTTAGTCAGATAATTTTAATATTATTCTTTATATATCTGTATCTTCTTCCAGTGTCCTTGTAGTACTTTTATCTTTTAATATATAAATAATTGTACATAATTACTGTTTATAGATGATTTCATATGTATATAGATTATGTGTGTATATATATAATATATATAATGACCAATTTGAATTATTGCATAGCAAAAAGCCTTCAACTATAAAAGTATAAAATGAACCATCTATCCATCAAAAAGAATACAAGAATTAAAAATCTCAGTGTACATACTGCACATGACTATTTTACTTCCTCCTAAATGTCTACTTGTGCATTCTTCATTCAGTTTTGTGGATTCTTCATAAATGAAAGAAATTATTATATTGGATAGAAGTAGAGATACTAAAAATTGATAACAGAGATTAACAAATAAGTATATATAGTCAAAGAAAACTAAACAACTTTGGCAACAAAGGACCAAAATAACCCCTTGTGTATTTGTGAGATCAACTGTAGTTCATTCTGTGCCAATGGCTGTTACCGTCCTAAACTATATTGTGTTCCTAAAATAAGGAAATATGCATTTTTTGTAATTTTTAAAAATGTTTATTTCTTCAAGTTATTAATTTATTTTTTCATGTTACATATCAATCAAAGTTCCCTCTCTCCTCCCCTCCAGGTCCCACTCTCCCTCCCTATTCCCCATCTCTATCCTCTCCTTCTTCTCAGATGAGGGGTGCCCCCATTATCAACCACCTTCTGTTCATCAGTCACATGAGGGCTACTAGCTTCAACTTGTACTGGGGCCTGAAATGCCAGCCCAGCTAGGGTGATGTGTTCCACTAACAGGCAACAGGTTTCACGACTTGCTTCTGTGTGGAGTTTTTCATAGAATAGTTATGCTAGATTCCTGTCTGTTTGGGTCTATGGGCTGTAGGATGTTGGTCCTTTGCTGTATTGTTAATATCCACTTATAAGTGAGTGCATACCATATGTTTCTTTCTGGATCTGGGTTAGCTCACTCAGGATGAGCCTTTCTAGTTCCATCCAGTTGGGTACAAATTGCATGATTTCCTTGTTTCTAATAGCTGAGTAGTTTTCCATTGTGTAAATATATCACAGGTTTTTTTTTTTTTAATCAGTTTTTCAGTTGAAAGACATCTGGGTTTTTTCCAGTTTCTGGCTCTTATGAATAAAGCTACTACAAGCATAGTTGAGGAAATGTCGTTGTGTTTTGGAGAATTTTTTAGATGTATGTCTGGGAGTATAATGGCTGGGTCTTGAAGTAGGACTATTCTCAATTTTCTAAGATATTGCCTGATTGATTTCCAAGGTGATTGTTCAAGTATGCACTCCCATCACCAATGGAGGAGTATGTTAATATATATTCTTATGAAAAAATGAGAGACTGAAAGAATCTTGAGAATGAAATAAGAACATAGACTGTCATACTCAAGGACGGGTGGTCATTCAATTTTGATTATTTATTATAAGAACTAAAACTACTTTAGACATTCATGGGTTTAACATCAATGGACGCAGCACACATCCTTGTTCCTCAGTTAACACTGACACTAAACAAAAATAACCTAGTGTGAAAGATATTTCTTGAACCAGAAACTGTGAACCACCCAGGAATCTTGTTTATTAGAAGTGACTTTGAGACTGTCAATTAGCTTGGTCCATTACTCTAAACTATTATGTCATAAACTTCGTTTAGTTCCTGACAGTTTCCCTCTTGGTAAAATTTGTCTGTGCAATGAATAACTTGGGTCTTAAATCCCTGGTAAACACCCTACTCAAGCTTTACTGCCTTGAAATGGTCTCCCTTACAATAGACAAGGGCAGCTTCACCCATGGCCCTTTGTATGCTGCTAGTCAATACCTTGAACACAGATATTATAAGAGTAGAGAGATTTTAGGATGTGTAAAGAAAAGACATGTGGATGGTTCTCAAAGAGAGAGAAAACAGCCAAATTAGAGGAATACTGGTAATTTCTAAAAACATATATAAACCTAAAATTGACAGAACCCTGAAATATGGTGAGTAGAGAATATCAAAATGAAGCATATTTGGAATATGTTCTTCTTGTTAAAAGTTGAAAAAGTATTAATTTTTAGATTCTGTCTTATAATTCTATTTAAATATGTCCTAAGATTCAATTTTTGTCTTAATTCCTTTTGTTATTTCATGAAAACTCAGAACTAACTGTAACATTTCACTTCTCACTTTATGCAGAAACAAACCAATAGCTGTATAAGTCATTACTTCGTATACAAGTACTTCTACCAGCACCCAAGAGCAAAGTGTTCATAATTCCTCTATTTGCTTAATATTAAAAACTTCACTGTCATTACTACAGAAGACTACAAATTTTCAAATAATGCATATCTATTATATATTAATAGAAGGTCTGCCCTAGAGTACACCTGTCAGTGTAAGTCTTTATTTGCCAATAATTGGAAACCTGAAATACATAAAAGAAAAAGTTATTACATTTTTTTAAAGTGCATAATTGATGGGTGAAATACTGGATGTTAGATCAAAACATACATTATCTTAAAATGTTCAGTACATATTTTTTATATTTATAACAATAAAGGTTACAGAAAAAAGAGAAAAAGTTAACTTCAAATTGGATATGAGAAACATTATAATTTTTATCAAACAGAGCAATTAGCAATCAAAATTTCCACATATATAAAGACATACCTCAGGGAAATTGAAAACTTGAAAATAAAACCTGCTCTAAAGCATTATAATATAGGATAAAAACATAAATATAGATAATTCAGAGCATAACTAAGGCTATGCCTAAAACTTAATAAACACATGTAAAACATGTTTTTTGAGGAAAACTAAAACATGTCTGTAGTGTATTAAACAAATGGAGTCTAGGTATTGGGACATGACTTGGCAAGTAGAAGTACTTCCTGTCAAGTATGACAATTTGGCTTCAGTCCTTGGAGTCCATTTGGTAGAAGGACACCAAGAGGTCATCTTCTGACCTACATAGAAGTTCCTTATCACCTGTGTTTCATACTCCATACACATAAAACAGATAAAAATTAAAACATTAATGTTTGAAGAACACCAAGTTGGTGAATATAAGAGTTAGTTCTTTTGAAGAGACTGATGCATAAAACTCTGACAATTTCATCAATTGCTACATTTGATACTCCCAGACTTTCACCCTCTGCTCAGAGTTTCAAAATAACTAAGAATATCAGCAAAGGCAGAGAAAAGCCTTTAGTATAGAAATAACTAATTAAATTATTACCAGTATTTATATTATAGTTAATTGGTTGCCAGTGTTAATCCTTAACCCTCCATTATAAATGATCAAAGTGAAACACATCATAGATTTTAACAAGCTTTATTCTAGATTGGGCAATCATGGCTCATCTAACTAGCTTATAATTCTATTCCCCAAATAAAACCCCAAAACACACACATGTCCCTTTAGGGTGTTAATCTCCAGGCTATGCTGATGTGCCAGGCCACCTGGAGACATGATCCTTCTATCTAAACCATGACAGGTCTTTCTCCTTCTTCCTGCCTGGCTTCTTCCTGTCAACCTCTCTGATCCTCAAGAGCCTGCCAACCTTTTCCCTGCCTACATCTCTTCTGCCCAATCCAGACTGTAGCATTTATTCAACCAATTAACTTTAAATTAAGTAGAGCAAGGTTTACACAATAAACACAGGTATATGGACCAGATTCTGGGGCCAGTAATTAGCAAAAAAAATACAAGAAGCTTTCAGGTTACCCCAATATTCCCAATATTACAGAATATTTTTCTAGACTTTCTTTGAAATATTTTATCTCAAAACTTAGGTGACAATATAAAACTAAAATGCACAAATATATGTTGTCTAACCTAATTAGGGTCAATAAAAATTATCTTCATAGCTTTAAACATGTTACCTAAATATTTTGTTCATTTGGAAGGAATCCTATTTCTATCTGTCGATCTATACTTGGTTGTAAGCTAAACATATCTTGGAGAATAAAAAACCAAAGGTTTTTGGAGGAATTTTAAATTTATTTATACATCAATCCAGTACTATATACTATTATTATTATTATTATTATTATTATTATTATTATTATTATTTAGATGCTTAGCAACAAGAGAGACACTCACAATGTTAATGAGATTATAAAACCTAATTTCATATTTAACATTTAAAATTATGTGAAAAGAAACAAATCTAACAAAAGTGTTCATATCTTTGGTTAAGTACACTAAATTGCAACCTGTAGAAAATCCATTGTAAGCATTATAAACTATCAACTTTTAAGTTACTCTATACCTTTAAACTATAATTTCACTAGAAATATGTATGGGTGAGTGAGAATTTAGAATAATTCTTCTATGCTTATCATTCATTGATTTTTACGTTTTCAGAACTTCTTATTAATATAGATTTGTCATTTTCTAATACCCAAATTCTTTTGCATTGTTCTTAAACCCTCCTAATGTATCCCTGTCCCCTCAGATCATTCTGTTGTGAGGCTTTCATGAAGGTTTATATTTGACTTCCCAAATTTCTCATTTCTAGATTGAAATTTCATTCTAGTTTTTATCAGTTTTCTGTATTGATTTCTCTATATTGATTTCCACTCCTGTATCCTATTTTCACTACTGTATTTAATTCTTTTGGAGTATGTGCTCCTGTGATTCATTTAGGAGTTTATTTATGTCTATTTCCATTTCTTAGGATATACTTACTACCATTCTTCTGCATTATTTTCTGGGATTTTTTTTTCTAATTCACATCCATCTGAGGACATTATTGTGTGATTAGTAGGTTTTGGCAAAGTCATATTTCATAAGTTTTTCATATCTTGTGTTTCTGTGTTGGACTTGTGTTGAATTATTTGTTTGTATATTATTGTATTGTATTGACTTATATTAAATTATTGAGGTTTTTAAAAATTCTTTTAGTGTATGTCTTTTCGATGTTCAAGAAACACTGGATTATTGTAGGATTCAGATATAATTTTTCTCTACTGGACTTGTGTTTAGAGCAACAGGTAGGCTAATAATTAATGATAACAGTTCACAAAACAGACACACACATATTAAATAATTGTAGTTTAAAACAGAATCCATGAATTTATGTCCTCAAAGAAATACCATTCATCAGCAAAGATAGATGCAATCTTTTTTTTTAATAGATAATCTGTTTTTATTTATTTTGTCATATCTCTTTTAAACTTATTTTAGAGCCATGTTTTATAGTGCATATAATATAGTAGGACCATATATATATATATAATTTATAAATACATATATATCCATTAAAGCATTGTACTAAATTATTTGGTGTTATTACTTCCAGGAATACATGATCAAAAACAAACAAAAAGTTCATGTGAAAGGTCTTGGCTAGTATTTCTTTTATTTTCTTTTTTTTTTTCCTTTATTTTTTATTTCTTCAAGTTACATCTCAATCGCAATCTTAACGTGGAAGGGTGAGAAATGGTATTCCAAGTAGAAGAGACTCAAAATTAATCAGTTGTAGCTATTCTTATATTTGACAAAACAGACTTCAAGCCAAAGCTAGTCAGAAGAGATAAATACTATCACATTACAGTGATTAAGGGAACAATTCATCAGGAAGATATTACAATTTTAACAACTATGTATTTCTCAAGGGTACACTAAACACCATAAACAATTTACAACTAGACAGAAGGTATAGATTAATGCAACAGTTGGTCACTTTGAGATCCCATTATTATCAATACAAATGTCATCCCAAACACAACAAAAGACATGTCTAAATTAAATTGATGAGTCAGTCACAATAGAAATAAAAAACAATTTTTGCTTAAATTCCTGAAATCAAATAGGAAATCACATTATACCAAATGTATGCCATAAATGAAAACAGTCTAATTGGTAAGTTTATAGTTATAAAAGCCCACATTTAAATAAATAGTATACATTAAGGTCTTGGAAAAATAAGAGGAAATCATGTGCCAATAGGTGAATGGAAAGAAACAATTGTAGAAACTAATGAAGTGGAAATGAACAAAGAATACAATGCATCAATGAAACAAACAGTTATAATTCTAAAAATAAAAACAAAGCACAAAACTAAACAAAAGATATAACTAGAAAATCTAAGTTAATCAAATTATATATAGAAAGTGAGAGATTATAACAGATACCAATGAACATTAAAAATAAAGCACTATTTGAAAATTTATATTCCACTAGGTTCGAAAACCTAAACCAAATGGTGAACTTTCTGACAAAAATTAAGCCAAGTTGTTAAAAATAATTTAAAAGGATATATAATGTAGGCAGTGGTGGAAATGGCTCCTTCTTAGGCTCTTCACTCTGAGACACCATTGGAGAATCTGAGATGTAACACCCTTCCTCTGTCCACACAGCCTATGCTGTTGCAGTCAACTTTGCCTTACATTGTATCAAGGCCTCCCTCACATCTCTGAAGCCAAGTCCATCACTGTTTTGTGGAGCTCCAGTCCTGGAAAAGAGAGCAACTTCCTAGCAGGTACTGTTGCTTTTGGGCAGGGTGAATATCACCTGGTAGTCACACCTGGCTGTTTTTTTGATAGAAAGAATTCAGCTGGACATGTTTTTTTCAACTCTCCTTTTGTAGAAGTGGAGCTCACTCATTATTATTTGTTTTTTATCTGATCACACAAGGAGTGTGATGTTCCTCATTTAGTTTATTTTGTGTTTTATATAATTAAACTATTATTATCAATAGTTTATTATATTCCTCATAATAAAGCTAGAATGTCATCACATCAATTACTAAAATTTAATTCTTAATTATGGATTTATTTATCACTTTACTGTACATATAGCTCTAATGAGCTTGTACAGATATGAGAGCACCTGAATCTCACCACATTAAAAACCCTAGATATTCCATTTTTAATAATGTAAATTGTAAAAAAACTTTAATTTTAATTTATATTTTTCTTTTTACAAATAGTGCTTCATTATATGCACAAATACACTTGAATTTACTTTTCTATAAACTATTAGTATTCTGCTAAATTTTTTGTTCATTGCAGATTTGGGGTGTGAGTGTGTGTGTATGTGTGTGTGTGTAGCAAGAATTATTGTTTTCAGCCCCTTGTTACTTTCCTATGTTGGACATTTCTGATGTACATTTTAAAATATTCTATGTAATTAAAAATTAATATATGATTTAATGATATTTACATTAGATACTGCACTTACAACAAAATTATCTTTCCATGCTTTATAAATATATTATTATAAACATCCAATATTAATGCTTTATGGCTTCCTTTTTGCGCCTCTCTCTGATCTATGTATTTGGTCTATGTAAATGATGAATAGCAATCAAATTTTATTTTCATTTTTTAAAAAGGTACCCAGTTGCTACAACAGCATGTAATACATAAATCATCTTTGTTTCATGGATTTGCAACACACATGCTTTAAACAAAATCCCATGTATCTTAACACTCACCTCAGACCTTTTTTCAGATTCTGTCTGTTCTCATTATGCTTAGAATAATGATATGTAATCTCTACTCCTGAAAACACTAAATACAGAGACTTCATCATGTGTCAAAGATAATCATCACTACTTAATTTTTCCAATTATATCAAACTATTTCTTATAAACTGAAGCTTAGTTTAACATAATTTTGTTTCTGTTTTTTGTAATTTTGTTTCTATCTTTACCTTTTTTACACTAAATGTTACTGAAGTTTCCTTTTCTCAAGTTAATTAATTTTATACCTATTTAGTATAATAAAATAAATTTATTGTGATTCACAATGGAATAGTTTTTAATATATGATGAATTTATAAATTTTTTAAATATTTTAAATACATTTTCTTCAAAAATTTTATATTAATGACTCAATATAAAAGTACACAAAACTGTAGCTGGCATTTGGTACTTTGTGGGATTTTCTTTCTTTCACCCTTCTCTGCTCTTTTTCTACCCTCTCAACTCCCTCACACTGGATTTGAGAGAAAAAAAGAATAGAGAGGAAAGGAAAGAGATCCCTGAATAAAGTTAGCAGTTGGAAAGGGGGCGACATTATCCTTAGATTACTTCCTGCTGATTAGGGTATCACATTCCTTGGGGAATTTGATCTTTGCCATCAGATCATCTAATTGTTTTTGCTTTGCACACGACTATTTAACAAACCACGACCAACAGCAATCAATAATCAACCAACAACCTACCAAGGACCCACACTGCTTCTCTGAATTCTAGCATTTATATACCCTCCAAAAAGTCCCCAGAATTCCAAACATCACACAATCACAGAAACTGTCTGAAGTTGACAAAATCATGTCCCTGCTAGAGCATGAGGCAAATCATAGTCAGCTGCTGCAAAGTAACCCTATATCCCCACACCTGGAATTAAAATGAAAACATCTTTTTATAATACTTCTGGGTTTTTGAAAGAAATCAAAACTTTAAAATTATCCCTACACATGCAGCTAAATATATGCTTTCCATTGTTTATGAAAAAGAAAAATGCTTAAGTGTCTCAGTAACCACTCATAGATGGAGCAAAATGCTCTCATATTCCTCTTACTATTTTAAAATTTATAGTAGTGTTGAATAAAGATCACTGTTAATAATTAAGCATCAAAAAATGAGAAGATTAAGCTCTAATGACAGTATGATCATGGTCATTGGCATGTAGTACATATATTGTGCCTTCTTGTATTTTTGTATAGCCAATTAATCTAGTATAAATAATATTAAGACGAAATAACATAATCATGAAAAATCATTATATTTTATAATATGTAATATTATAGCATCGACATAGTCATGATTTTGAATGCTCATATATAGTATTATAGCATCTATGTATTTATGATTTTAAGTGCTCATTTATTTTTAATATTTATCTATTAATTTATATTATTTGCAAAAATAAATTACTTGTGCCCATGTACTGCTGTATCACCAATTTTATACTTACATCTCAAACTGTATACTTCTATATTCGTAGCTCTCAGATCCTAAGATCTCTCTGTGATCATTTTCATGCAAATAAGTCTTCATAAATAAAGTCTTAATTTCACATCTTTTGTATTTGCAACAAATCTTCCAGTTGCACAGAATGCATCTGTAGGGGTGTTAACATGGTGAATTACATGCCCAAGGTTTTCCAAAGGAAGATACTATGTCATCAACTTATGTTATGTTTTCCTAGTCAGATATTCCTGCATCTCATAAAAACTTTAAAGTGGATTTATATATTTTTGAAGACTTGGAAATTTGTATTAGTTTGAGATTCATTTGGTTTGTGCATAGTGAAAGTCATATATGATGTGATTGACAGTTGATTTCATATATAATTTAGCTATCAAGAGCAAGCTATTATGTGGAAAGTCTATGGAGTTGAAACCCAGTGACATGAAGAGTGACATAAAGCTACAAATAACTCAACAATATGAATTGTCTTAAGAGTCCTGGTACTTGTTGAATGTGATAAGGAAGAAAAGAAATAAATGATTCTTAGAACTAAGATCTATCATGAGGAACAATCAAACATAGTATTACAGCATATCAGTAATAGACATGATAGTTTGCCTCCTCTTTTGACAATATTACTAATGTTTCACACAACATTACTTAACAAGCTATGAAGCTGAAATAAACTTTTATCAGCTATCAATCAGAATTTCAAAATTTTAATCAACCATTTCAGAGAAAAAATGTATTATCTTTCTACCATCTCTGTAGAAAATGTTAATGGTTGCTGTCACATCAATAAGGCATCACAGGGAGTTCTGTAAAGTATAAAAATAAAGATCACAGAACCGTGTCAAAAGTGAATAAAAACAGTATATTCTCTGTCCTGTCTTTGTGTGTTTGTAGTATTACATGCAGTATTTCTAAAATTACTGTGAGTAATTTTTTTGCATTTATACACACAAAACTAAACTTTTATAACTATCTAAAAATGTATATAAGTTTCAAATATGAATCTGTAGCCAACAATTGGTTAGCAGGTGCATTTGTGAGAGTGTGTGTGTGTGTGTGTGTGTGTGTGTGTGTGTGTGTGTGTGTAAAGGAAATGAAAGGAAGGAAGGAAGGGGAAGGAAGGAAGGAAAGAAGGAAAGAAGGAAAGAAGGAAGGAAAGAAGGAAAGAAGGAAGGAAGGAAGGAAAAGGAAGGAAAAGGAAGGAAGGGAAATGGAAATTGAAGTGGCAATAAAAATTAAAAAATTTTAAAAAAGAAACAACTCCAGAGAGCTATAGAGAGGAACAACAGAACTTTCAGTGCCACTGAATACGTGTACTGGAGCCACACTTGGCCTTTGTACTTGAGTTCTTGAACAGATACAGTGTCAGGATCAGGATTCTACTTTATCACATGATCTACTATGAGAAAGCATGGGGTAATACATGGTGGATCTACTAAATTATGAAGATGTTGGATGTAGCACTATCTACAATCAAGTACAATGTATAAGAAAATCCTGATGATTGTGCTGCCAATCATTCTAGAACTCAAAGCCGTGTTATACTGACCTCTGGCACTGAAAAAGAGCTTAGAATCACTTCACAGAGCTTCCTAACCTTTTAGAGTTCAAAGAACATTTCCAGTCTTAGAAAAGTGTACTTTCTTAAAGTGCAGGTTAAGTTAGAAGCAGAATCTCATGTTTTTGAAAGTGAATTGCCTACATCTACATGTTCAGACACCAAGTGAAGAAAATATCCTTAATAGATTAAGACACTGATATTGCATCTAAAAGCAAAGGAAATTGTGCTAAATGGAAAGCTGTAATGCTGCGGCACGCTTTTTACACCTCGCAGTTTAGGGTGTTAGGCTTTATAGGCATTTATGGAGGACACAAATATCTAGAATTATGAGTCTCTTTTTTGTTACCATTTTTCCCTCTGACTACAATGAGCTCCAGTCCCTTCCAGCTGGCTCTATTCTGTTGCCAAGGACTTATTGAAATATCATTTATAGATATTCATGAAATCCCTGATAACAGAATCCAGCAAGTATTGACTGTGGGTCAGACACAGTCACTAATGTGTTTACTCATTTGACAAACATTGTGTGCATAGTGGTTTTTAGACTCTATATAAATGCTGAGAAAATGGAACTGTTTCTACTTTGGGTACAGCCCATGTCTTTAGGAACTTAATTTCTAAGGATTAGAAAAACTTCAGACAGATAATGATAATAAAGAACCTCAAATTATATAATACATAAATATACAGAATCCTTTAACACAATAAAAGGGAAAGAAATTGAAGAGGCAATCCTTACCAGAGACAGTAATACTGGAGTAGCCATTTCTAAGAATTTCTTCACTCAGTTACAAGGAGGAGGTTTTAGAAATGAGTGGACTCTTTTGCCTGCTCTCGGGAATCTTTTCCTCCTACTGGATTGCTTCACCCAGCCTTGACATGAGGACTTTTTCCTCATCTTGTTGAAAATTGTTATGCTATGTGTGTTTGCCTGGGAGGCCTGTTCTTTTCTGAAACAAAATGGAGGAGGAGTGGATATGGGGAAGAAGGGAAGTGGGGAACTGGGAGGAGTGGAAGGAGAGGAAACTGCAGTTGGGATGTGTTATATGAGATAAGAATAAATAAAGAAGGGAAAGAAATGAGTGAGTATAAATAGCACCTACATAGTCTATTACTTTGATATATACATAATTTTTTAAATATGATGAATATAATTAAAATAATTCTACAGTACAACAAATAATAACTATCATAGATCAGAAAAGTATTGATGCAAGAGATATATTCTATGTTATAGTACACAGGAATTTGTTTTGATACCAAGAGCTCTCAATTTAGATGTTGATTTCATCTAAGCTGTTTTATTATATATAGTGATTATATTAGAGCCTGAAATAAGCCATCCGTAGACCAAAAAAAAAAAAAAAAAAAAAAACCCTAAGTTTTCTCTTCTGAAATACCTTAGCAGAGTCTAGTACACAATAGTTTTCAGTGCATACTGCTAGAGGGAATAGTTAACATACAAGACTAATCTGGTATTTATAAATATCTTTTATAGTCTTTTCTCCTAAGAACTGAGGTATGAATGAAGAAGTAATGACAAGGTGAAAAATGAGACAATCAAGAAGTCGGGTGAAGAACAGATGGTAGCTGGGATGTGAGATGGCCATGCTAAAAATGTTGACAGTCAAGAGAGGGATAATTTCATTTCATTTCTAGGACTCCCTTGGAACAACTCCAATATCACCAAGATTTCATATTGAGTCTCATTCAAAATGTATTGTGTATGTTTGTATGTGCAATTTTTTGCAAGGACCTTGAGAGAGCAGGCTCTTGTGTCACTGATTCCCCAGGCACTGTGACAAAAAATATGAGAAGATTCAGCTGGCCAAGATCCAAGAGAGAGTAAACAGACTGAAAAAATAATGCAGGTGGTTAATCTCCTAAAAGTAAAGACAGTTTTGTTCCCCTAGTTTCCTGGTTAAGGTCTATGTCTACCTTATTTGTTATCTGACCCATTGGGAAATCTATGACTTGACCTTGAATCACAAAATAAGGATGTCCTGGGTCACTAAATAAGGGAAAGCCACTGAAAAAAAAGAAAACTATTTAGTCACACTGTATGACAGAACTGAAATCTGGAGAAAACTTGGCCCCAGGCATAAATGACTCTGAGTACATTTATTAAGACTTGAGGAAAAGAGAAACCAATGAATTGGCAATGTGCCTTATTATTACAAAGCAATCTCTTTTTATCATCATTCAATAATGACTCTAGATGACTATCTCAGCCAGAAAACTGCACTTACTGCAGAAAATTATATTATATGTATTACCATAAAGATGACATCTCAATTGTCAAAAACTTTAGTGCTGTCTAGGTAGACAGTGTAGATTCCATAGATTCTCAATGAACTGAATGTTGTTTCTATTCATTCTCTAATGTGCTATTACTTAGTGTGAGACAAGCAAATGTGTTTCAGAAAATTTAATATTGTATCAGGTTTCAGGACAAGCTCAAGTACTGTTGTCATCTTCTAAAATGTTGCTTACATGATTGGCATGATACCACTGTTTCCTCCAAACAAATATGAGAAAAATTTGCATGTTTATTTGCAAAGTCAAATCCATTTCCATAATAATAAAATATTATGTGACTTTTTATGGAGTCGTAGATAGAACCCAGGATCTTATACATGCTAACATTCACTTTATGACTGTGCAGGATCCACAGTTGTCATTAGACCTGTAAATCTTACTTTCTGAGTATTCCATAAAGTTTTCCAGAAATAAAATGACATGTGATATTGTGGCAGGTTAAAAGCACAGGGACTGGCATAAGAAGGTAGCTATTTCTTGTTAATCTAAATAGCAATAGTTTTTAATATATATAAACACACATTGCGTGTATGTATTATATATGTATATACAGCAATATTCTTCTAATCTCTCATTTTAAGAGTCAGAATTGAAGGAAGATACTACAGTGTTTCCAGTGAAGAACCTGTTGGTGGTTTTATCCTTTTCACCTTTATTTTTTATTTTTTACTTTTTATTTTTTCGAGATAGGGTTTCTCTGTGTAGCCCTGGTTGTCCTGGACTCACTTTGTAGACAAGGCTGTCCTTGAATTCAAAGAGGTCCTCCCACCTGTGCCTCCCTAGTGCTGGTATTAAAGGCATGCACCACCATGTCTGGCCCTTTTCACTTTTATATAATAATTTGATAGTAGAAAGGTAAGAAAAACTGTCAAAATCTAAACTGACAAATGGGGGATTTATATTTCTTATTCTTTTAAAACTAAAAAGACAAACATTTACATTTAAAATAAGAATTAAAATAATATAAATATTAAAGATACAAGTGTGAAGGACAGATATAATACAAATATAATAAATTTTATGTCTAGTTTTCATATGTAAAAAAGGCAAGTATAAATGAATTATTTGGAATTAGGAATGAAACCCTCAAACATTGGAGATGAAATCATAGATTAGTGATTTACATGAGTGTGTAAATTAAATGTTTGCATTACCTACAAAATCTTACACAGAATAGCTACTCCCATTGTGCTGATATGAGAAGATATGGTTACTGGGAGGTGATTATGTTCTGAGTGTTAGGATATCTTTAATAGGACTAATACCTTTATGAAAAGAACCGCATGGTGGTCTGAATAATAAATGCACCCACTATCTCCAGCATTTGAACACTTGGTCCACAGTTGTGGTGTTGTGTGAGGAGATTTAGGAGGTATAGCATTAGTGAAGAAAATATGCCACTGTGGGGACAGTTCAAGAGCTTAAGACCCTGCCCTGCTTCCAGCTTGCCTGCTCTAAGTAAGTGCATGAGATATGAGCTCTCAGGTTCCTGCACCTGGCATACCTACTGACATGGGTCCTCCATGTTTACTGGTGTCTCTCTGCTATGATAAACTCTTATCTGTCTGCAACCATAAATCCAAAGAAATTTCATTTATTTCTTTCTTCTCCCACATCTCTGTCATATGAGAACCACAAAAGAACAGTAAGAGTGAAGCCTACAACACAGACAAACCCTAAAATATTCTACACATGGTTGTATTTTGATCTCAAATTTCTAGCATCCAGAGCCATCAGAAATACATTTGTTTCTCTTGTATATAAGTTATACAGGCTATACTTTCCCAATATGCAACATGTTTCTATTTTTCCAACCTTTTCCAAGTGTTTCTACCATTCACTCCTATGCTATTTTTTTCTTATAAACATCCTTTTGTTTGTTTGTTTTGTTTTTTCAACATTTATTTATTTCTTCAAGTTACATTTCAATCACAGTCCCCTCACTCCTCCCCATCTTGGTCCCACCCTCCAACCCTCTTCACCCTTACCCTCTTGTCTGCTTTTTTTTTTTAAATATAAGGTGTATCTTTATCCCCACGGCAGCTCCCCCTTTCAGTACAATAAAAGGCTCTTTTCTTTATAACAATAAATGCAATACAGATCAATAAGAACCATTAAGCCATGATTATGAAAATTATGAGGTATAACATATATTACCAATGTTCAGTCCATACGTATTCAGCAACTGATATTAATATTCTATTGTCTATCTCCATGAGTTTAAAGTTCTATGCCTAAATCAGTTTCTATCCTAACTTGCATTACAAACTAAAAAATATCTTCTTTGACCTAGAGCATCCTTTTAATTCACAAACAACTTAAATTTTTTTCCTTTATTTTTTATTTCTTCAAGTTACATCCCAATCACAGTCCCCTCCCTATTCCCCCCTTCAGTCCCACCCTCCCACCCTCAACCCCCCATCCTCTTCCCTTTTTTTTTTAATTTAAAGTATATCTTATTTCCCCCTACAGTTTCCCCTTTCAGTCCAACAAATGGCTCTTTCTCTTATAATAATAAATACAATACAAAACAACAGAGGTAATTAGACCATAGTTATGAGGGTTATATGGCTTAGCGTACAATCCCAATGTCCAGTCCATATGTATTTGGTACCTGAATTTAACATTCTACTATCTAACCATCTCCATGAGTTTAAATTTCTATATCTAGCTCAACATTCATACTAACTTGGAACACAATTTTAACAGTATCCTCTTAGATCTATAATACTCTTTTGACTCCTAAGCAACTCAAAATTTAATTATGAGACTCTAGTTATCTGCTCTTCAACCACCTCAGAGACCTGAGAGGGATAAATATATCTGATTTTATAGGAAGTACGGGACCTGCAGTTTCAAAAACTAAGAAATGGCATACCAGTGGCTGCCTGGACAGTTCCCATTATCTCTCCATACATTACAGCACCGATCTTCAGTCGTTTGGCCCCATTTCTCTGATAGACATTGATTGTAGAGCAGGGGTGATGAAGGACTTGCCTACCCTGTCATGGCACAGCTAGGTTGTTGACTTACCTGCTTCCAGGTTTTGTCCTTTTTGGATAGCATTCTGTCTACAGTTGGAGCAAGGGGCTTTTCCTACCAGGAGATAGGCTTGTGACTAATTCAATCTTCTCCCACTGGAGATTCTTCGATGCTCATCTTCTACTTGGGGTAGAATAGGGGGTGCTGTCAGGAGTTGATATGTCTTGATATAAAAAAATCTAAAGTTACAAAAACATCTTTGAATGCCATATTGTGCAGATCTCTTGAGGTTTTTGAAGAGGCCCTATTTATCTCTTCTATTAGGGTAAGCAGATGTTGCTTGTCTCTTAGCAGGTTTATTTCTGGTTAGCTTAGCAAGTAACTATAATAGGCTGTCATAGTACCTAACAGAATGACTGGCTTGCATAACCATTAGTTTGCATTTCTTAATTATCCTAAACAGTTTATGACAATTAGTAGTAAAAGCCCGAAACATCACATTTCATTTTTTTTCTTTACCTCCTAACCCTTCCATCCCATTTCTCTGGGGTGGGGTGTCCTTATATAACAGTCCCTCATCTCAGTTGAGAGGTCGTATGAGAACCAAGAGCCTCCTCATGCATTGGGGGTCTACGAAGAAGTACAATCAGTGAAAAGTGTCTCATTACCCGGAAGAGAGAATTAAAAAACAAACAAATAAATAAGCAGACAAATAGATAAAAAGACAAAAAAATAGAAAAAATATTAAAAACTATAAAAAATAAACAAATAAATATAAAAATAAAAAGTCTATGTCCAAGATCTCTTTCGTGTGTTGGTTGTAGTATTGATACCTTCTACTATATAGCTAAAATCCCACTAAAAGTGAATAGACGCCATATGCGTCCTTCTGAGTCTGGGTTAGCTCACTGAGGATGAGCTTTTCTAGTTCCATCCATTTGGCTGCAAATTGAATAATTTCATTGTTTCTGATAGCTGAATAATATTCTATTGTGTAGATGTACCACAGTTTTTTAACCCATTCTTCGGTTGAGGGACATCTGGGTTGTTTCCAGTTTCTAGCTATTACAAATAAGGCTGCTATAAACATAGATGAGGAAACTTCCCTATGATTCCGTGAAGAGGCATTTGGGTGTATACCCAGAAGTGGTATGGCTGGATCCTGAGGCAAAGCTATTCCAAGATTTCTAAGACATAGATAGACTGATCTCCATAGTGGTTGCACAAGCCTGCACTCCCACCAGCAATGGAGTAGGGTACCCCTTTCTCCAAACCCTCGCCAGCATGTGCTGTCATTTGATCTTTTGATCTTAGACATTCTGACAGGTGTGAGATGGAATCTCAGAGTCGTCTTGAGTTGTATTTCTCTGATGATTAAGGATGTTGAGCATTTCTTCAAGTGTCTCTCAGCCATTAGGGATTCCTCCTTTGCGAATTCTCTATTTATCTCTGTCCCCCATTTTTTGATTGTATTATTTGGTTTCTTGGCATTTAATTTCTTGAGTTGGTTTCTTGGCATTTAATTTCTTGAGTTCTTTGTAGATTTTGGATATTAGCCCTCTGTCAGATGTGGGGTTGGTAAAAATTTTCTCCCAGTCTGTAGGCTGTCATTTTGTTCGAATGACAGTGTCTTTTGCCTTACAGAAGCTTTTCAGTTTCATGAGGTCCCATTTACTGATTTTTGATCTCAGGTCCTGAGCTGTTGGTGTTCTGTTCAGGAAGTTGTCACTTGTGCCAATGAGTTTGAGGGTTTCTCCAACTTTTTCTTCTAGTAGATTTAGTGTGACCAGCCTTATATTAAGGTCTTTGATCCACTTGGACTTAAGTTTTTTACAAGGTGATAAGCATGGCTCTAATTTCAATCTTTTACTAGTGGACATCCAGATGAACCAGCACCATTTGTTTAAGATGCTGTCCTTCCATTGTGCTGTTTTGGCTTCTTTGTCAAAAATTAGGTAGCGATAAGTGTTTGGGTCTATTTCTGGATCTTCAATTCGATTCCATTGATCTACTGATCTGTTTCTATACCAATACCATGCTGTTTTTACAACTATTGCTCTGTAGTACAGCTTGAAATCTGGGATGGTGATACCTCCAGATGTTTTTTTATTGTACAGGATTGAGTTAGCTATTCTGGGCTTTTTTGTTGTTCCATATGAAATTGAGAGTAGCTCTTTCCAAGTCTATAAAAAATTGTGTTGGTATTTTGATAGGAATTGCATTGAATCTATATATTGCTTTTGGTAGAATGGCCATTTTCATTATGTTGATCCTACCTATCCATGAGCATGGGAGTTCTTTCCATCTTCTAAAGGCCTCTTCCATTTCTTTCTTCAAGGGCTTGAATTTCTTGTTGTACAGGTCCTTTACTTGCTTGGTTAGAGTTAACCCCAGGTATTTTATGTTGTTTGTGCTATTGTGAAGTGGGTTGTTTCCCTTATTTCTTTCTCAGCCCATTTGTCTCTTGTATAAAGAAGGGCTTTTGATTTTTTTGAGTTAATTTTTTATCCAGCCACTTTGCTGAAGGTGTTTATCAGCTGTAAGAATTCTCTGGTGGACTTTTTGGGGTCGCTTATGTACACTATCATATCATCTGCAATTAAGGATAATTTGACTTCTTCGTTTCCAATGTTTATCCCCTTCATCACTTTTAGTTGTCTTATTGCTCTAGCAAGAACTTCAAGTACTATATTGAAGAGATATGGTGAAAGTGGACATCCTTTTCTTGTCCATGAGTTTAGAGGAAATGCTTCAAGCTTCTCTCCATTTAATTTGATGTTGGCCACTAGCCTGCTGTATACTGCCTTTATTATTTCTAGGTACGGTCCTTGATGCCCGTTCTCTCCAGAACTTTTAGCATGAAGAGGTGTTGGATTTTGTCTAATGCTTTTTCTGCATCTAGAGAGATTATCATGTGTTTTTTTTCTTTCATCTCGTTTATATGGTGAATGACGTTGATAGACTTTCATATGTTGAACCATTCCTGCCTTCCTGGGATGAAGCCTACTTGATCATGATGTATGATACTTTTGATGTGTTCTTGAATTCGGTTTGCTAGTATTTTATTAAGTATTTTTGCATCTATGTTCATGAGGGAGATTGTTCTGAAGTTCTCTTTCTTTGTTGGGTCTTGTGTGGTTTAGGAATCAGGGTGACTGCGGCCTCATAGAATGAGTTTGGCAATGTTCTTTCAGGTTCTATTTTGTGAAAGAGTTTGAAAAGTATTGGTGTAAGCTCCTCTTTGAAGGTCCAGTAGAATTCCGTGCTAAAGCCATCTGGCCCTGGGCTTTTTTTGGTTGGGAGATTTTTAATGACTGTTTCTATTTCCTTAGGGGTTATAGGGCTGTTTAATCTGTTTATCTGATCTTGATTTAGCTTCAGTAGGTGGAATCTGTCAAGAAAATTGTTCATTTCACTTAAGTTTTCAAATTTTGTGAAGTATAGATATTTAAAGTAGGATCCAAATATTCTCTGGATTTCCTCAATGTCTGTTGTTATTTCTCCTTTTTCATTTCTGATTTTGTTGATTTTTGTTTTCTCTCTCTGTCTTTTAGTTAATTTGGCTAAGGGTCTGTCTATTTTGTTGACTTTCTCGAAGAACCAACTCTTGGTTTCATTGATTCTTTGTATAGTTCTTTCTGTTTCTAAGTTGTTGATATCAGCCCTAAGTTTGATGATTTTCTGCCTTCTGCTCCTTTTGGGAGTGTTTGCTTCTTTTTTTTTCTAATTCACTCAGTTTATCTGCTAATTTGCTAATATGAGCTGTCACACTTTTCTTTTTGAAGGCACTTAGTGCTATGAACTTTCCTCGTAGCACAGCTTTCATTGTGTCCCATAGGTTTGGGTATGTTGTGTCTTCATTTTCTTTGGATTTTAAGAAGTCTTTGATTTCCTTCTTTATTTCTTCTCTGACCCAGTGGTCCTCTAGTAAAGAGTTGTTCAATTTCCATGTGAGTGTAGACTTTCTGTTGATTCTTTTGCTATTGAAGTCCAGCTTTATTCCATAGTGGTCTGATAAGATACAAGGGGTTATTTCAATTTTCTTGTATCTGTGGAGGCTATCTTTGTGTCCAACTATGTGGTCGATTTTGGAGAAGGTTCCGTGAGGTGCTGAGAAGAAGGTGTATTCTTTTGTGTTTGAGTGAAATGCTCTGTAGATATCTGTTAGGTCCATTTGGTTCATGATCTCTGTTAGACTCATTATTTCTCTGTTTGGCTTCTGTCTTGATGATCTGTCCATAGTTGTGAGTGGGGTGTTGAAGTCTCCCACTATTAAAGTGTTTGGATCGATGTGCGTTTTAAGTTTTAGAAGTGTTTCTTTTATAGATGCAGATGCCTTTTTATTTGGGGCATAGATATTCAATATTGAGATGACCTCTTGTTGGATATTTCCTTTAATGAGTATAAAATGCCCTTCTCTGTCTGTTTTTATTAACTTCAATTGGAAGTCTATTTTGTTTGATATTAAGGTGGCTACTCCAGCTTGTTTCCTGTTCCATTTGCTTGGAAAACCTTTTCCCAGCCCTTTACTCTGAGATAGTGTTTATCTTCAATAGTGAGATGTGTTTCTTGTATGCAGCAAAAAGATGGGTCTTGTTTATGGATCCAGTCTGTAATTCTTTGTCTTTTTATTGGGGAGTTGAGTCCATTGATGTTGATGGATATTAGTGACCAGGGGTTGTTATTTCCCATTATTTTGGTATAGCTGGTTGTCTTGTGTTTCTTTTTGTTTAGTTGCTGTGGAGGTTTCTATATCCTCTGTTTTCTTGGGGGTAGTTATCTTCTCTGTGTTGGAATTTTCCTTCTAGGATCTTCTGTAGGACTGGTTTTGTGAGGAGATATTGTTTGAATTTGATTTTGTCATGGAATATCTTGTTTTCTCCATCTATGTTGATAGAGAGTTTTGCTGGGTATAGTAGTCTGGCTGGGCACCTATGTTCTCTCAGGGCTTGTAGGACATCTGTTCAGGCCCTTCTAGCTTTTAAAGTTTCTGAGGAGAAGTCAGGTGTGATTCTGATTTGTCTGCCATTGTATGTGACTTGGCCTTTTTCTCTTACAGCTTTTAATATCCTTTCTTTGTTCTCTACATTTGGAGTTTCTATTATTATGTGGCGAGAGGAGTTTCTTTTCTGATCTAATCTATTCGGTGTTCTGTAAGCCTCTTGGATTTTTACTGGCATCTCTTTCTTTAGGTTTAGGAAGTTTTCTTCTATGATTTTGTTGAAGATATTTCCTGGACCTTGGAGTCGGGAGTCTTCTCTTTCCTCTATGCCTATAATTCTTAGGTTCCATCTTTTCATTGAGTCCTTGATTTCTTGGATGTTTTGGGTGAGAGATTTTTTAGCTTTCTCATTTTCTTTGGATGTTGTAGTGATTTCTACCATCAATTCTTCCATGCCTGAGATCCTGTCTTACATCTCTTGCATCCTATTTTTGATACTCACATTTGTAATTCTTGCTCTCTTCCTTTGATTCTCCATTTCCTCTTTTAACTCTGCCTGTGTTTTCTTTATTGTTTCCATTTCTATTTTCATGTCTTGAATGCTATTGTTTGGTTTGTACATTTCCTTCTCCAGTTTGCTTGTTTTTGCCTGGAAATCTTTCATTGCTCTGTCCTGTTCCTGTTCAAGCTGAGTCACCTTGGCTTGGAGCTCTTTAATGGTGTTATTCATTGTTTTGACTTGTAAAATTGTGACTTCTTTGAATTCCTTCATACATTTAATTTCTTCTTGAAGGGACTCTATCACTTTCCATAATGTAGAATTGTCATCATTTTCATGTGTTTCAGTTGTGGTGAGGTGGTTCGGGCTGGATAGAATAGCGTTGCTTTCTTTTGTTGGAGACATTTCGCTGTTTTTTTTTTTTTTTTTTATCTGGGGCCTCTGGCCATGTGGAATGTTTTTGCTGTCTTCTGGACTTGGGTCCAAAGCGGGTACTTTGATGTAGAATTCGAGTTGCCTTACTCTAACCCTATAAGGTGAGTCATTCAGCCCCGCCTCCTAGGTAGAGACCTAACTAATCCAGGTGGTGGAGCTGTGTACAAGTAAGCTCTGGTTCCCCACCGGAAGGGCCAGTACTAGTACAAAAGTCTGATATACGACAGTTTCAAATATCTCCCAGTTTGCCCGGGGTTGGTTCCTGTAGTGGGTAAATCTGCCTGCCCTTCAGCCCCAGTAGCTTTACCGCTCATGCGGCTTGGAAACTGGCCAGTCACATCACAGCAGTGGTGTTGCGATTTGCAGTCTAAAGGCACTTTGTAGCCGAGCTATGTTCACTTCCAAGGGTCGCAACCATTCTCCAGATAGTTGGATCGTCTGTTCCAGACCTGGGGGTGCCCAGCAGTGTGGGGATTATCTCTGCATGGGATCTGAATCTGCCCGCTGGGTTTTAGATTGGAACTTACTGGGAGTCTCTCCTGGTGGGGGGTGGGGTCCCCAATTCACGGGTCCAGCAGCTACCTTGTGTGCCCGAGAGTGGGAAGGAGCATCCTGCCCAGGGACTCTCAGTGGTCCCTGGGTAGCTGGGTGAGATTTAGAAGGGGTCATGCCATTTGTACAGCATCCTGCAACTCTTGCCACCTTGTGACTGTTAACCCCGAAATCAAAATACATTTGCGTAGGCCGCCGCCATCTTGGATCCCCCCACAACTTAAAATTTAATTGTGAGACTACAACTATCTAGTCTTCAACCACATCAGAGACTTGAGAAGGATAAATATATCTAAATAAACAGGAAATGCAGAGCCAGCAGCTTACAAAACTAAGAAATGATAGACAGCTAGATGCCCAGACAGTCCCCAATTTCTCTCAATACATTGGAGTATCTATCTTCAGCCTTTTGGCCCAGTATGTCTGACAGACATTAATTGTAAAGCAGGAATTATGAAGGTCTTGCCTACCCTGTCTTGGTAGAGCTATGCTGTCAACTTACCTGCTTCCAAGTTTTGTCCTTTTTGGACAGCATTCTGTCTACAGTTGAAGTAGGGACTTTATCTTGCCTGGTGACAAGTTTGCCACTAATGCAGCCATTTCCAAATGGAGATTCCTCAATTCTCATCATCTACTTGGAGTAGAATGGGAGATGCTATCAGGAGCTAATATGTTTCAGTATCAAAAATCCTTAAGAAAACATCTTTGAAGGCCGTATTCTACAGCTCTCTTGAGGCTTTTGAAGATCACCTACCTATCTCCAAACATTTGGATAAACAAATGTTGTTTGTCTCATAGCAACTTGAATTCTGATTAACTTAGAAAACATCTGTGATACACTATGTTAGTACCTAACAAAATTACAAGTTTGAATGGCTATTATTTTGCATTTCTTAATTATCCTAAACAGTTTGTGACAGTTGCTATCCAAAGGCCAAAGCTTCACATTGTACTTTTAAGTATTACATAGGTACAATACCTTAAAAAGAGTTAACTTTAATTTTGTATCAATACACAAAGATATAAGAGCATGTATCATAATCTATCCCTTTTTCTTTAACAGTCCTATAACATGTCTATATCCCCCCTTTTTTCTTTTGCAAGTATTTCTCCCCTACATAAAAGAGAAAGAAGGATAAAGAAAAGAAAAAGAGAGAAATACCTGTTTCTAACCTCTTAATCTTATAAACAAGACAATTTAACAACTGGTAACCAATCCCCTTAAATAACAAAAAACATCTATTAACCATCAATAGCATATTATTAACCATGTATATATATATGGTTATATATATAAAAACATAATAACATTAACCATAGACATATATAATCACCTTCCCCACCTTCCCACCTTCTGGGAATGGGACACCCATCACCACTCTCTTAAAATTGCTTCCTGCTGATTTGGTATGTAGGAAACCTCGTTGGGAGCCTAAATAAGAATGGGAAAATGGTTAAACTAGTTAATAGCAATATTTGATGTCCAGTCTTTTTGTGCTGAGCTAGTTAAAAGTCCTAGGAAGTTTGTAGTCAGAAGCTGAACTTTGGGTGGAAAAGTTCATTGCTTTACTGAAGCCTGGCTGGAACAGTCTGTGGGGCTGGACCATTTTAGTTAGCCATTTTGAAGTTGTTCTGGATGTATTTATTTTTTTGGAAACAGCTATTGAGGCATTCTGTGAGACATCTTGGCTACTTATCTTCTTGGTGTCTGGTCCCTTTTCTTCAGATGTTTCAGTTGTCCAGTTGTCCCTGGACTCATTAGATGGATGCTTTTAATCTTCTGGAAAGATAAGAATTGAACCCTGCCCTAATACTAACTCTGGGGTGCTACTTTTTTTGGCAAGTAATATCTTTCTTAGAGCAAATTGGTTTTTTGGGGGGGTTTGTTGTTATTGTTTTGGTTTTTGGTTTTTTTTTTACAATATAAAAAGAATTATCTTTCAACTGGCATTAAAAAAATCTTTTGATATTTTGGAACTAAACATACCTTCAAATGTATATATTTTGAGATCACAAAGGACAATTCACTTTGAATTTCAGTGTGCATTTTGCATGTGGCTTTTAAACTTAAATCATTGCAAATCCTATGTGCCTGCCTCTGCCTACCAAGTGTTGGTATCCCCATTGTTGGGAATAGGGTGTGAACCTATACCCCTGGATCTAAGTTTTTCTCTATTTAGAGGTTGCTCTGCATGCTTCTTTCTCCATTGTGCTGGTATTAAAGGTGGATGCCTCTCAAGTGTTGTGATTAAAGGTTGTTGCCTGGAACCATGCTTAGGACTCTTGGGGGAGGGGATGTGGTGGCAAGGAGTCAATGACCCAGACTCTGGGACCTAGTAAATGATAAAAGCAGACCAGTTTATTTCAAAAAGAGGGTGACCTCTTTATAAACTCTGCTCAAAGTCTCATTGGCTCTCAAACTGCAAGCTGCTGCACCTTTTCCTCATTGGTTCATGTCTCATTACTCATGTGACATCATCAATCTCCAGGAAGGTCTGGGCAGGTTTCAGGCCAGCTGCCTGTGGAAGCCCAGCCACATGAATGCATTGTTTAGTAGAAACTCTCGTTCCTGTTCATTGGCAGCCCTTGTTCCTCCTATATATTCACCCTTTTGTTTTTATTTTTAATTTTTCAGCAATGCAATAGGAACCAGAGTTCTTAGGCTCTGATCTTGTTGACCCCACCTGAGGGACCCCCAGTACAATGGACTGTGCCTGTCTTAGGTTGACCTGACGAACAGATTCTTACCTGTCATTGACTACCAGGCCTCAAAGGGTGGCATCCCCGGAGAGTTCAAAAGATGTGAACTATACAAATTTTTTAAAAACTACTTCTTCCTCATCTTTCATGATGCCATAGAATTTAACCTGTTATATAGCAACTATGCATCCCCTGGGTTTCTGAACTCAGATTTTTAAAACTTTCAATGTGTCTCCAAATTTGCTGTAGTCACAGTTTCTATACACACCCCTATATAACAAATCAATATATAATTTTCAATTTTAAGAATGGAGAGAATATATTTTTATTAAGTTGTGTAAACCTCTTATTTTCAAACAGGTGTGCTAATAAACATCACACACAATAAATCTCAAATTTTATGAAATAAATTGTCTAATTTAGCCACCTATGAAAGTTGCCATCTTAAATTTATTTTATTTTTTATTTCTACTGCCAAATTAACATTTTTTATTAAATTGTCTATTTATTCTCTGCAATGGTGGAATGATTTAAGAATATTTTATTTTTCCTGACTTTTATAAGCAAATAAACTTTACTATTAGAACAATTTTAGCTAAGAAGAAAATCTGTACCACAAATGCATTCTATTAACATCTTGGATTAGGGTGATACATTTGTTAGGATTAATCAACCAATATTAAGATGTTAGTAACTAAAGTTCATATTTTATGTAAAAGCTTATCCTTTGAGTTATAGAATAATGTTATAGATAATATAATAATTCATGACCATTGTCATATAGTTGTCAAAACACATTTATTACATACTGCAGTATCACACAGAAACTTTACGGTCTAGAAAACTTCTTGAACAGGGACTGAAATGACATGCAAATATGAGGCCTGGATTCAGATTTCCAAAGGTCTCAGGAGTATTCTCCCATAACCCTATATACAGTAAGTAGAGGTAGGACATTCCAGGGTTATTATACTAGCTTTTAACCTTCTCTAGAGATGCTAATATCCTTGCTTTCAATCTCCTCTAAATAGATGGTTCCAGGTTCAATAAGAGACACCCCCCCCCCAAATAAAAAAGGACAAGTAAAAAGATGGAGAAGTGATTCAAGAGGACTCCTGACATTAATCTCTGGTTTCCACATAGGCCTGGTTCACATACAAACTCCACCCCACTCCTCCACCCACAAACCAGAGAGGGGAAAGGAAGGAAGGGAGAGAGGGAGGGAGGAATGGAAGGAGGGAGAGAAGAAAGAAAGAAAGGAGGGCAGGATGGAGAGAGAAAAGAGTAATGGAGGTAAGGAGAGTAGACAAAAAAAGGAAAGACAGAGGGAAGGAAGGAGTGGGAAAACTTCTCTGGAATTCACCTATGTTTTCCTTCCTCCTTTGACAATCTTCTAGGTTTGTTGATTCCATAGATTTGACATCTCTGTCACATAGTTTGTAATCATATCTGCAGTGTTTTGGATCTGGACTTTCTCATTTAGTAATAGTCTTTCAGGTACCCACACCCCTCTGTCTTTTCTGATTTGTTAGATCACTTCTTCATTGCCAAATAATATTCCAGTGTCTACATGCACAATAGATTTTAGTCATTCATTTATAGAACGACATCACAGTTGCTTCTGCATTTTGGCAGTTAGGAAACTCTCAACCCAGCTACCTTTTCAACTTGATTGAGGAAAAGTGTCTTTCACAAAATTCTGCTGAAACATTACTACTTAGGTGTAGGTAATACATGGAAAATAAAAATATACTTGCAATGTTGACTGTGGCCAAAGGCTCAAGCCTTAGTAAAAATACTCTTATGTAGACAAGAGTTATTTATAGCATATGAGTCCAAATTTATTCCTCAGTAAAATTCAGATGAAAATATGTCATGTTTTTGTTATGAATGAGATAGCTAAAAATCATGTAAATTAATTATACATAAAACCTATCTTCTCTCTATATTTCTGTATATAAATCTAATAGTATCTAAAACTAAGGGTCACTTTGTCTAGTAGCCAACTGGTTTTTTCCCAAACATATGCTGCTCCAAAATTTAAATTATTTAAATATATTTTGGAATACAAAAATTCTCTTGATATTTATAATTTTTAACAAAATTAAATACTGTAAAAAGAGCTAATCTTTAACATGTTTATCATAAAGCCTGTGGTTTTAAAATTTGATCAAATGGCACCTATGACTTAATTTGATATATTTTCACTATGGTATCCTTTAGTTAGGTATCCTAATATATCATTAAAATTAAATACATTCTACCAAAGCCCAGTTTCTATAGCTTAGCACCCTGTAATACATGACTTCTTTTTGTTTATAGAGTAAAGCAAATTTATTGGAGATACACATGTTTGTGTTCATAAGGTAAAAATATGTGTAAGAGTAATAAACAGTATCAACAGGCAAAAAAATGAGAAGGTAATGAAACTTAGTGACTTCTTTTAAGATTTTATTAATTTCTATATATATATATGAGTGTATTGCTTGTATGTATGTATGTGTACTCCATGCATACCTAGTACCCAAATGTTCAGAAGACAGCATCAGATTCTCTGGAAGTGAATCTGGAAGTGGTTGTGAGCTGCCAGGTCCTATATGGTCAGCAAGTGCCCTTAACCACTGAGGAATACCTCTGGCTCATGTGTGGTGATCTGATAATAAGAAACCACAGCATCCTTCAAAGCAGAATACTTCAATGTATATATAACCATCATTGCCTCTTGAAATAAAGAATGTTTTTTAATAGATTATCTGATTAAAATTCATTTTGTGATTTTATAAACTAAAATCATTTATGCTAATATAGTCAGCTGCTGTACTACTTACAAAAATTCAGTTTGTGATGAATAAAATAACAATGCTGATATCCTGTTTTCTCAATGTAATTTGTATTTCACACTCCTAGTTTATACACAGTCATTCAAGAATGCTGGATGAGAGGTATCTTATTACCTTGCAACTAGGACCACTCAGTTGTTCACAAGTCTCATACAGCAGAGGATCGCTATTAATGAAGGTCAAAACAAAATCGCAAACTTACTTTGAGTGTTATATGATTTTGCTTTTATATTTTGTTTTTTATTTTTGTAAGTCAACTTCATGAATCTCCATTTTGCAATGTCAAAGGTTGGAGAGGTTTTCTTTTCAATCTCGCTTTTCAATATGTGGTCTGCAGAAGAACATTACTGGAATTCTCAGGATATTTTCTGGAGTCTTGTCTTAGACCCTACCTCAACTCAAGTCAGTCTGAAGATTTGACAGTCTCACTGATAATTAAATGTCTAAAACTAAGAGTAAAAACTTTCAGTACTCTGAGTAGCTAGGCTATTCACTTTTACATAACAATTAGAAATTTATCCTTTTCATTTTGATAATATAAATAAGTGGTGTAATGGCTTCACAGCAAATGATGCAGTAAATTTACAGGAAAAATTCCAACTATACTTAGGTATTTATCATCACAAATATTGATGTTCAGAATGAAAACTGATGTATATGTGTCTCAATATTTATATATTCCAAGATGTTTCTGGATAATTTATATGTTTCACCTCTATTGGACAAACTATCATAAAATCAATTATAGTTCTCAGCAACTAAAGTTGACAATAATTTTTTATTAGAAAAATATTCAAGACTTAGTATATTCTCCTGAGGTTAATAGAATCCCAGTGTGCCACAAACTGGCCACTACACAATACCATAAATGAGAAGGTAAATCATAAATCATACACTGAGACAAGGGGGTAATCTAAGCGAAAAGAGAGGTCAATCACTTGTTGGAGAACATATGATGCTGAAGATTTCATAAGTAGTATCATAGGTAATTCAGAAAGCAAATAGAAGGGGAGCTGATGACATATGAAACAGGAATTCAAGTAAAACTATAGGGCTATAACATGATTATAATAAGACATCTTAAAAATAAACATATTCTTAAAGAACTGACACAAAACACCAACTTTTTCAAACCTGACATTGTTGATTATTTGCACCATGAAAGAATTTGAAAGCACTGCCTTATTTCATTTATTCATTTTATAATTTTCCTAAACTTTTGTATATTTTAAAATAAAATTAATATTGCATTTGCTAAAAGTGCTGAATATTTAAATTCTTGCAATAGATGAGTAATACACATTCATACTTTACCTTAGATTCAGTCGTATCTGTTTATAAGAAAGACTATTCCAAAAGTTAGTTCAAATATTTAGGGCATGTGAAATGACTTTAATCTAACTATAAATATCATAAGACAATTGAAGTGTACTGATATGAGATCCAGTTGAGGCTCTTATGCTTCTGAGTAAGTTATTCAACCTCACAAAAGCTCATCTTATTTTCCTATTTACTAGGATAAAATATCCATGCCCTTTGTAGAAAATTGTATTAAAATTTCTGCATGGGACATTGGAATACTCAGTAAATGCCAATGTTAATTTTAGAAATAACTTTTTTTTTACATCAACACTCTAAACAGCATAGATGCCACTGGTATAAGATTTTAGAATGAGTTTCCCTGGTTCCACTACCAAAGAGCTCTCCAGCTTTCAAAGTTTGCCAATCCATTCACGGACAATTCCAATTTGCAAAATAAATTTACATAGTACAGACATGGACCTATCATTTTATTACCTATATATTTTATCTTAGCAGTGCTTTCCAAGGTATTTCAACCTAAATACCTTGATTTAAATTTGATGTCAAAAAGAAGGGTAACAGAAAAATTACATATGAAAAGTTACCATCTCCTTTACTGCATGTAACCCACATTACTGAATCCTTCCATAGACACAGTTCCTAGGCTTGCCTTGTGTGACAGCTAAACAAGTGTTTAGAGCATTGATTGGGCACAGAGAAGCAGTTGCCAATCATGTACCCATGTTTTCCTAATACCTTATAAGGAATATTATGATGCTCCTCTGACATACGCTTATTTGTTCACTCAACCCAGCTTCATCTTAGCAGTCCCATCTTGAACAACCTCATTTTCTGCAAAGTTGATCATTAAACATAACAATTTTTGTGGAGAAATAGAATTAGACTCTCATAGAACTAAGTGAACAGATCAGAAACAGAAAAAGAAACAGCTCTTATGAAGCATCCTGATAAATTTAATTTTCTTTTAACTTTATCAGAAAATTTGCTACAATATTGTACACCCCGTCCTTCCTCCATTTTAATACAGGTTCTGGAAAAATGTACAATTGAGACTTCATTAGAAATCTTTACTCTGTTACTTTAATTCAAGGGGAAATGCCTCCAGTCTGCATATCTGCCCTCAGTCAGTCAGCTGAGCTTAGTGGAACACCACGTTATTCTTAAAGCAACCAATCAGCCATTTCATGTTCTACATCCAGTTGATTCTGTGCCTTCCTGCCTCTAACACTTGGTTTATTGTCAGGTTTGCCAGACTATTTAAATTAAGAAGAATGTTTCTGTTACTGCCCATCAGTGATAGGTCAAAGCCACATGTACCCACATGATACCCTGCACCATGATGCAATTTACCAGTGATATATGAGACAGTTCAAGGAAATACAGCTGTGCAGATTATAGTAACTGGATATATGAAGCTAAGAGACTTAATTTCTATATGTGTTTTTCAACAATCACAATACAGATCACCAAGGTCATCTGGTACTTTGATACATAAGGTACTAAGAATATGGAATGGCAATACCAACTTGCCTTTTCAGAAAACAGAATATACTTAAGAAGTCTTTGAAGTAATCAGAGGGCATCTGAATATTTTATTTATTTAAAATTTACTTACTTCCAAAAATGACTATAGTTAACTGCCAAAGAGAAAAGGCTATGTGCCAAAGGGAATTTCATGTTCCTTTTGTTTGTCATAACATATAAATCAGACTTAATTTCGACTTAAATGTTAGTAGTGCCAAATGGATAGAGCTTAGTGATGCTGTAGATCTAGGATAAGACTGGCCTTGATTCTTGTCACTATCTGTGACATTGAGTGACTTCTCTTCTACAAACGTTGTTCCTCTCCTTTGTGAAATAAAGTTAATAAATAGCATCTCCACACCAAGTTTTCCTGAATCAAATACTGAGAGAAGCCCCAGAAGAAATTGAGTACTATACATTACATATTATTATATTTTACATTATTATTTTGTCTTTTGCCCAGAGTGGATCTCATTCAGTATAATCATACTGCCATTAAACATCTATCTATATGCTAAATGGTTTCAAAATTTCTTGTTATAATAGTGTTTTTGAGCTTCTAGAAGTCTCATTTTGTTTTAAAACTGCTAGTCTCCACTTGCAACACATGCTGCTGTACTAGAAGGTCACCAATATCTCATCATATTTATTGTGAACCCAGATGAATAAAAGTGAAATGTCAAGAAATAAAAGAAGAGCAGAAGTTTACTTTGTTTCGTCAATAAAACTGTTTGGACTTAGTTTTCTTTCCTGCCTCCTTCATTACCCTGGAGACACTTGGAGGTTATAAGTGATTGGACTTGGTTACCTTTCCTGCCTCTTCCATTAGCCCTGGAAACATTTTGAGGCTATAATGTAAGCTGTTTCTAACACAAGATCAAAGAAAGTATTTCTTTCTGCATTTAAGTATTTTACCAACAAGTTGCTAAATCAGACTTCCTAAGTGCAAATGTGAGAAAAGCAAAAGGAACATGGACACTGGCCAAGCTTTTTATTTTATTTTGATTAGTTTCAAATGGCAGCATTTAACGCTGCCACTGGTCTGTTTGTGAATCAGGGTTGCACACCTCAGACTAAAACAGTATATTATGAACTGGTTATTTCTAGTCTGTTACTCCTCCCATCAGTACCTGTGTTACTCCCTTGTGCTTGAGTGTCATTCTAGGAGCAGCATGCAGGTATCACCTTTGAGTCCGACAGACCCACTGAATGAAAACTGCATTTGAACAGGATGTCAGGGTGATGCCCGTACACCAAACAGTTTGAAGAGTACCATTGTGTCTATAGTTTAGCTCCCTCAGCTTTCCTCATTCGTATTATACTCTTTTAACTTCCCCCAATATCTCCACATTGACATCTTGGTAATGTTTTGTATACTTTCACTCTAATTAAATATGTTCATTTCAAATATTTTGCATTTTACATACCAACATATTCATATTCGTGGGAAAAGTAAGGTTTGGCATGGTCATTCAAATTCTAAACTCTTTGGTAACTAGATTCACTAACTAAAAATATAATTGACACCTCCAAAGATGTTGGGGTAGTGTTAAGCATTCTAAATTTTAATTGGTCCTGTTTGCTGTCTGTAACTTACCTTGACTCTGATTGGTTAAATAACATGCCAAGGCCTGAGACTGGACAAAGACAGAGAAAGTTGGGACTTCCTAACAGGAAGCCTGTGCTTTAGACAGAGAAGAAGGAGGGACACACCATGGGTTAGAAAAAGGAACCTCGGGCGGGCCAAGATGGCGGCGACCTACACTGACGCGTTTTGAACGCGGGGAAAAAAGAGCCATAAAAAACACAGAGTTATTGGGCACTGTGCAAAAACTGGAGGGGCTAGACCCCCCCCCAACACTCACAGCTCCGAAGGGATTGTTAAAAGTCCCAGGGCAAGGCTCTCACCCATCTTTCACAGACACGGAGGCCACTAAACCCGGGATACAGGAACTCCCATTTGGAGAGGCGCCTGGTAAGATCGATCCCAACTTACAACAGGCAGAATCAGGGTCCACTTAGCCATAGATCGCTGTCCTATTGGGCTCCCCACACATCAGGTTGAACTTATACCCACTCAAAAAACTTTGCGAGATAGTGGAAGCCTTAGCAAGGAACAAACAGGGGGCTCAGCGGCTCAGCGGGTGGTCCGCAGCCGCTCGTGAGGCGGAGGGCGGGAGGTTCTGAGAGAGCGCAGGAAGCTGGGAACACAAAAGCAGGCAGGAGGGGCCGAATCCCGCACACTAACGGTAGCGCAGGTGGGGAGAGAGCATGGCTGGAAGGGCCAAATCCCCGCGAGTCCACGGCAGGTCATCTGGGGAGAGAGACAGGAGTGGGCGGGGCCAAAGATCCGTGCACCCACAGCTGAGCTGCTGGGACGAGAGGTCCACTCAGGCAGCCGGAGGATCCGGGGCTTGGGGTACCCACGGGACCCGTGGCGGAGCAGACAGGAAGGGAATCAGGCACAGAGTCCAGCCCTGTGGCGAGAAGCCTAGAGAGAAACCAGAAATCCGGACCATAGCTGTATCCTGGAAAATCCAGACATATTAGGTGTGGAGCCAGACACTGTCAGCCTCTGTGACGACAAACAAAGCCCACAGAATATGTGCCTGGGCAAACAGACCCATACCATCAGAACCTTTACAGGCTGATAACTCAGAGTGCAACATAGGGAAGTCTGAATTGGGAGCAGTAAAACAATCCTGGTCCATTATTCACAACCTGGGAATAGGGTGTACCATCTCACAGTGCCTCTGGCGATTAAAACCACAGTGACCTTGAAATCCCCCTGTAAGCAACGACAGATAGCCAAGTAACTCGTCCCCTGCACCAAATCATCCACTGTGGTTCCAAGCACAGAAAACAGACAGCTAAATGCATCCAATGGGGAAAGGTCAAAAAAAAAAATAGAAATCAAGGAATTATGACTCCAACAAAGCAGAACCATCCTAGCTCATCCAATTCGGATGACCACACACAAACAGAAACACATGAAAACATTGACAATTCTGCATTATGGAAAGTGATAGAGTCCCTGCCACAAGAACTTAAATCTATGAAGGAATTCAAAGAAGCCACAATTCTACAAATCAAAACAAGGAACAACACCATTAAAGAGCTCCAAGCCAAGGTGACAGAGCTTGAACAGGAAAAGGAAAAAGCCATGAAAGATTTTCATACAAAAACAAGCAAGCTGGAGAAGGAAATGTACAAAACGAACAAAACCATACAAGACATGAAAATAGAAATAGAAACAATAAAGAAAACACAGTCAGAGTTAAAAGAGGAAGTGGAGAACAAAGGGAAGAGAACAGGAACTACGGATGTGACTATCAACAATAGGATGCAAGAGATGGAAGACAGGATCTCAGGCATGGAAGATTCAGTGGAAGAAATCAGTACAACATCCAAAGAAAATGAGAAGGCTAAAAAATCTCTCACCCACAACATCCAAGAAATCAAGGACTCAATGAAAAGACGGAACCTAAGAATTATAGGTATAGAGGAAAGAGAAGACTCCCAACTCCAAGGTCCAGGAAATATCTTCAACAAAATCATAGAAGAAAACTTCCCAAACCTGAAAAAAGAGATGCCAATAAAAATCCAAGAGGCTTACAGAACACCAAACAGATTAGACGAGAAAAGAAACTCCTCTCGCCACATAATAATTGAAACCCCAAATGTACAGAACAAAGAAAGAATATTAAAAGCTGTAAGAGAAAAAGGTCAAGTCACATACAATGGCAGACCCATCAGAATTACACCTGACTTCTCCCCAGAAACG
>CAJQZJ010001694.1:12045316-12080477 GCA_907164525.1 Lophiomys imhausi | reverse complement strand
GTGGGGGGGCCACCGTAGAGTTGGTGGTCTTATGTATTCTGGAGTCATACGGAGCGGGGTGGTGAGGGTGCATACTCTTGGTCCCACCATTCAAGAAAAATACACCCTTGGTCCTAGCTCCCAGCACACTGGAGACAGAAACGGGCAGATCCAGGAGCTCAGGGTCAGCCTGATGCAGGGCAAACTCTAAACAGAGAAAGACTTCGATCCAGGAGTGGTGGAACACATCTTTGATCCCTTCAGATGGGAAACACAGGTCCCTGATCCCAATAATTAGAGTTCAGAGACACACACATGGGATTTGGAGGGACCTAGGTTTGGAGGCTACTTACAAAAGGCTGTCTCGATGCAGGCAGATTGTCCTTTGGGATCTCAAAATACATACACTAGAGCTGGTTTAGCTCCAAGGTGACAGATGATTTCTTCTTTAACCCGGATTGAAAGATAACGCTTTGTATGTTGTCAGAAGGCCAAACTTGCTTCAGGAGAAGTACTACCTAGCCCCCCCCATCCCCCCCAGAAAAAAAAAAGAGGGCAATTGTCCTAGGGTTGGGATTGGGGCATGGCTCTGTTCTTATCGTTCCAGGAGAATCGAAGCGTCCATTAGGGGAGCCCGGGGATGGCTGGACAGCGGAATCCTCAGCAGAGAGCAGAATCAGGCACCAAGGAGGACGAGTGACCCAGTTGATTCTGCCTGGCAGACTTCCTCAATAGCTGTCTCCATCGGGGGCCTGCAACCACCACAGCAATCCAATGTCACTGGGACCCCTCAGCTCTGCACCATGCCCCAACAGGAACCTCAGTGAAACCTGCAAGACCAGCTTCTGCCTACAAACCACTTAGGTCATCTAAACAGCTGAGAACAGAAGGACTGAACATAAAAGGAGTGTACTAACATTTTTAATCATTTTTCCCATTTGGGGTGGGGCCCCAAACAGGTCTACTACGACCCAAATCAGCAGGAAGTCACTTTAAGAGAGCGACGTCCCATGCCCAGAGGGTAGGGAGGGTGTTTCTCCGCCCTTCTTTTTGGTTATTTGAAGGATAACTGAAAACTCTCTTATGTAGGGGAAGAGACTGCAAGCTGATAAATGGTCCTGTCTTACTGGGTTTTGGAGGTTAGCCCCAGGGAATTCCTACTTTTCCTTTTCTGTATCCTTCTTCCTCTCCTATGTAGGAGTGCATGGGCTTGAGGAAAATGAGATATAGACATAGCACAGGAAGGTCCAAGAAGAAGGGGCAGATTATTGAATATGCTCTTATACCTTTGTATATTGATACAAAATTAGTAGTTTATTTGGCTAAAGTGGTATTGACCATTGTTTATTGTGCAAAAATAAGATTGTATTGGATTACATCGGTATTGATCTTTGTATATTGATACAAAATTAAGATTATAGTTGGCCACAATGGTATTGACCCTTGCATATGGACGTAATATTAAGATTATATTGGGCTACATAGGCATTGATCTTGGTATATTGATACATAATTAAGAGTATATTTAACCACAATTGAATAGATCTTTGTATATTGATACAAATTTACAGGTAATGCTTCCCAATGGTATCATACCTAGAGATACTTAAAAATAAAATGTGAAGCTCTGACCTCTTGATACCAACCGTCGAAAACGGTCTAGGATAGTTAAAACAAACTCCTAGTCATGCAAACATGTCACATTGTTAGCTACTATTACAGTCTCTCACAGATATTCTCTAAACCACCCAGTAATCAAGTTGCTAAGAGACAAGCAACATTTGCTTACCTAAATACAAGAGATGGATAGGGCATCTTCAAAAACCCCTAGAGATCTGCAGAATATGGCATTCAAAGATGTTATCTTAAATCAAGATTTTTTTTTGATATCGAGACATATCAGCACCTGACAGCACCCCCTATTCTACTCCAAGTAGAAGATAAGCATCGAAGAACCTCCACTATAAGATGGTTGAATTAGTGGCAAGCCTTTCTCTTGGCATGAAAAAAACCCCTTGCACCAACTGCAGACAGACTGCTGTCCAAAAAGTACAAAACTTGGTAGCAGGGAAGTCGACAGCTTAACTCTGCCAAGACAGGGTAGGTAAGTCCTTCATAATCCCTGCTCTACAACAAATGTCTGTCAGAGAAACAGGACCCAAAGGCTGAAGATTGATGCTGGAATGTATGGAGAGAAAATGGGAACTGTCCAGGCAGTCATTGGTATGTTCTTTCTTAGTTTTGGAAGCTGCAGGCCCTGCACTTCCTATATAAGCAAATATATTTATCCCTCTCAGGTCTCTGAGGTGGTTGAAGAATAGACAGCTAGAGTCTCATAGTTAAATTTTGAACTGTTTAGGAATCAAGAAGGTGTTATAGATCTAAGAAGATACTCTTAAAAGTGTGTTTCAAGATAGTATGAATGTTGAGTCACATATAGACCTTCAAACTCATGGAGTTGGTTAGATAGTAGAATGTTAAAGTCAGGGGCCAAATATGTATAAACTGGACATTGGGAAGGTATACCGGGCCATTTAACTCTCATAAATGTGGCATATTTATATCTATTGTTTTGTATAATACTTACTGTTATAAGAGAAGGAACCATCTGTTGGACTGAAAGGGGAAACTTCTGGGGGGAAGAGGGTGGAAGGGCGGGATAGGAAGGGGGAATAGGTAGGGGTTTGTTACTGAGATGTAACTTGAAGAAAAAAAAATAAAGTATTTATAAAAAAAAAAAAAAAGAAAGAAAAGAAAAAGGATCCTCATTCCACATGTCCAGGAACATCGGCATATCGTGGAGAACAGCAGTTCAAGGGGACGTACGTATATATGGGTTCATATTTGGGGAATAGACTTAAGAGCTAGCTTAGATGGGCCAGGATTGCACAACTCAGGCCAAGGCTTGTTAAAATCCATCATGTGTCTGTGTGCTCATTTATAATAGCTGCTTAAAGATTAACAACATCAAATCATTAACAATAATATAAATATTGGTAAACAATTTAACTAATTATTTCTATAAATGGTGCCCAATGCAATTTAATTATTTTTTACAAATGTCACCCAATGTGGGGCGCCACATGAAAACTGCAAGTTAATTAATTAATGTAGTTATTTGTAATATAAACTGTAATATTAGGCTGGCGGAGTAGCGGGTAGCTTGGCAGAGGAGCAGGCGGCCTGGCCCTAGTGCCTTAACCAGCTGCCTAATTTATCCTGGAGAAAGAGCCCCGGAACAAAGGTGGCCTATACCACCTATAACCTAAACTCTGTTAATTAATATAAGTTGTTATATTAGGCTGGTAGAATTACTGGCGGCTTGGGGGGAGATTCACTTGGGCTCAAGGGGAGTCTGGGAATCCAACAGCCCCGACTGCTTGGACTGAGGGCCTATAAGCCGTCGCAGTCTTTTCCCCAATAATTAAACACACCAAGACCTTTTAATATTTTAACGCTTAGCCCTTAGTTGGGCAGAATCTCAATTAGCTACTCTAAGTTAACCCCAAACCACCATGTGCCTGTGAGTACCTTCCAGACTTCTCCAGACGTCTGTCTCCTTCTGTGTCTCCTGGCGGAAAAGAGAGAGAATCTCTTTGTGTGCCGAGTTCCTGTGCTGATCTGTGTAATGCCCAGTTTCAAGAGCTCATTTTTCATTTTATTTAAAACATAAGCTAGAAATCTAGAAGACTATCTTCATTTTAGAGTCTATGCTAGTAGATCTTTCATACCATACAGTATAGCCTACATACATTCTTGCTAACGCAACTTTGCCTTTGTGTTGGTATTATGTTCATGTAAATAATATCAAATATATAGCTGTTATAAAAATAATTAATCTGGCATTATTTTTGTCCTTTCTATAGGACAAAAATCAAAATGATCCCATTATTAATTCTTACATAGATGGTAATCTAAATGTACTTGACTACTAGAAATAGTGCATAAAGTTAGGAAGTTGGCTTTTTTGTCAAAAATTAAGTAAGCATAGGTGTGTGGGCTCATTTCTGGGTCTTCAATTCCATTCCATTATTCCACTGGTCTGATTCTATATCAGTACCATGCTGTTTTTATTACTATTGCTCTATAATACAGCTTGAAATATGTGATGGTAATACCTCCAGATTTTTTTTATAATACTGGATTGATTTAGCTTTTCTGGGTTTTTTGTTATTCCATATGAAGTTCAGAATTGCTTTTTCCAGGTCTATAAAGAATTGTGTTGGTATTTTGATAGGAATTGCACTGAATTTGTATATTGCTTTTGGCGGGATGATCATTATTATTATGCTGATGCTACCTATCCAGGAGCATGGTAGATCTTTGCAATTTCTGATGTTCCCTTCAATTTCTGTCTTCAAGGACTTGAAGTTCTTGTCATACATGTCTTCCACTTGCTGGGTTAGAGTTAACCCCAGGTATTTTATATTGTTTGTGGCTATTGTAAAGGGTGTTGTTTCCCTAATTTCTTTCTCAGCCCATTAAATTTTTATATAAAGAATGGCTTCTGATTTTTTTGAATGAATTTTGTATCCAGCCACCTTGCTGAAGGTGTTTATCAGCTGTAAGAGTTCTCTGGTGGAATTTTTGGGGTAGCTTATGTATACCATCCTATCGTCTTCAACTAAGGATAGTTTGACTTCTTCGTTTCCTATTTGTATCCCCTTAATCTCCTTTAGTTGTCTTATTGCTCTATCAAGAACTTTAATTACTATGCTGAAGAGATATGGCGAAAGTGGCATCCTTGCCTTGTCCCTGAGTTTAGAGGAAATGCTTTAAGTTTCTCTCCATTTAATTTGATGTTGGCTACTGGCTTGCTGTATATCACCTTTATTATTTCTAGGTATGGTTCTGGTCTAATTGGATGTTGACATGTAAAAGAATGAAATTAGACCCGTACTTATGACCTTGTACAAAATTTAAGTCCAAGTGGATCAAAGACTTTAACATAAGGCCTGACACACTAAATCTAAAAGAAAAAAAAAAAGTGGGGAAAAGCCTCAAACTTATTGGCACAGGTGACAACTTCCTGAACAGAACACCAACAGCTCAGGATTTAAGATGAACAAACAATAAATGGGACCTCATGAACCTGAAAAGCTTCTGTAAGGCAAAAGACACTGTCATTCAAACAAAAATGGCAACCTACAGATTGGGAAAAGATCTTCACCAACTCCACATCTGACAGAGGTCTAATATCCAAATTTTACAAAGAACTCAAGAAATTAAATGCCAAGAAACCAAATAATCTCATCAAAAAATGGGGAACAGAGCTGAACAGAATTCACAACGGAGGAATCCCTAATGGCTGAGAGACACTAGAAGAAATGCTTAGCATTCTTAATCATCAGAGAAATGTAACTCAAAAAAACTTTGAAATTCCATCTCACAGATGTCAGAACAGCTAAGATCAAAAACTCAAATGACAGCACATGCTGGCAAGGTTGTGGAGAAAGGGGAACACTCCTCCATTGCTAGTGGGATTGCAAGCTTGTACAACCATTATGGAAATCAGTCTGTCAATATCTTAGAAAACTTGAAATAGCTCTACCTCAAGACCCAGCCATACCACTTCTGGGAATACATTCAAATGATTTCTCACCAAACCAAAAGGATGTTTCCTCATCTATGTTCATTGCAGCCTTATTTGTAATAGCTAGACACTGGAAATAACCCAGATGTCCCTCAACTGTGGAATAGATAAAATACTGTGGTAGATCTACACTATGGAATACTACTCAGCCATCAGAAACAACAAAATCATGAAATTTGCAGACAAATGGATGGAACTAGAGAAGCTCATCTTGAGTGAACTAACCCAGACTCAGAAGGATTTATATGGCATCTATTCACTTATGATTGGAATTTAGCCATATAGTACAGGATAACTATACTGCAACCAATGCACCAAAGGGAACAGGAACACAGAATGCCAATGAGACACTTTTTCCTAGTGGTGCTGCCTTGTAGGCCCCCAGTGTATGAGGAGGCTCTTGGCCCTCATATGAGTGCTGAACAGGGGTGGGAGTTCATATGTAGGGACACTCCACTCTGGAGGGGTTGGATGGAAGAGATAGGGGGTAGAGGGCAAGACTGGGAGGGGTGGAAAGAGGGCACTGTGATAGAGATACAGCCTGAAGTTATAAATATACATTTAAAAAAAAAAGACCATGGTGCTGGTACAAAAAAGAAGTTGGTTTCTATAATAATTTTTTTATTCCAGAAAGGGAAGATGCATTTTAGTAGATTTCTCTCTCCAAAACCTTCATATCAGACAACACAGCAAACTCATATACCCTGCTGTCACCTTTCATTCTTCCTCACTTTATTCTTTTTATGCTACTTTCATTCAAATATTATGTATGGTGAATACTATGTGTATGGTATTCTGCTGGATGCTGTACATGAAATATGCCTTATAATAGGAGCACCAATTTAAGAAAACTATATACAGATTAAGAGATGAGTCACAGAAATTGGCCAAAGTGTATATATATACAAAGTGTGTGTGTGTATGTGTGTGTGTGTGTGTGTGTGTGTGTGTGTGTGTTCTGTATAGAGACATTAGAGGGAAGCATATAATTTGTCCTGAAGAGACAGTCAAAGGGTCACCTCACAAGTGACTGCAGATATTGGAAATGCTTTTTGATCAAGTAGGTTGTCCAGCAGTTCTTATCACTTTAGAGATAATCAAGGGAATGGTTAAAAATGGAGGGAACACAGGATCTCAGGATCAGCCAATCCCCAGGACAGGGAGTTTTCCTGAGCACCAAGTTCAGCTGACAAAAAAAACAAATAGACAACACCAGGGTCAATCAGATGACAAAAGGTCAACGCAAGAACATGGTTAAAAAAACAAAAAAACAAAAAAGCAACAACAACAAAAAAAAAAAAACAATAGGATGTCTCCAGATCCTAGCAGTAATGCTTCAGACAACTCTGGACAGCCTAACACGTTTGAAACAAAGGAAAATGACCTTAATCCTACACTTATATTAATAATAGAAGGCCTAAGGAAGGAAATCAAATTCATCAGAGAGCAACAACAAAGTACTGCAAAGGAGGTGATGGAAATGAATAAAGCGCTTAAAGGAATGGAAGACCTGAAAAGGGAAGTTGAAGCAATGAAGAAAATCCAATCCAAGACATCCATAGAACTGGAAAACCTTAAAAAAAGAATCGGAACTACAGACACTAGCATCACCAACAGAATACAAGAGATGGAAGAAAGAATTTCAGGCTCAGAGGATAAAATTGAAGAAATTGATACATCTGTCAAATCTAAAAAAGTCCTGACACAAAACCTTCAGGAAATCAAGGACACAATGAAAAGACAAAATCTCAGAATAATAGGAATAGAAGAAAGAGAAGAGTCCCACCTCCATGTACCAGAAAATATCTTCAAAAAAATCATTGAAGAGAATTTCCCAAATCTAAAAATAAAAAAAGAGATGCCTAAAAATGGAGGGAACAGTTTTTCAATAGGAGTTTAAGGGACTGTCCTAAACAGTCAGTCCCATAATGGGGTATAATGCATGAAATGCAAAAGTTCAAAGTCATTGGATATCCAACAGAAATTTATACAATTTAAAGGCCATAATCCTTTTCTCATGAACACATCTAGCCTTGTATTTCCGAGTACCTTACTTCTGATTTATTTACATAATATCAAATCTAATTGTCCTGGCCCAGACAAAGAGTAGGGTAGGACAGAACAATGATCGTATTTCCAGAATCTCCCATGCGCTTGACATTCACCGGCATGATTTTTATCATCATTTTATCACCAGCAATCCAGAGTACACATCCACTTTGGCATTTAACATGTTTGACATTTGCTACACTCAAGAGCTTCAAACACGTCTGTGCATTCCTACATAGGAGATAAAGAAGGATACAGAAAAGGGAAAGAAGGGATACCCTGGGTCTAACCTCCAAAACCCATTAAACAGGACTATTTAACAACTTGTAATATCTTCCCCTAAATAATAGAGTTTTCAGTTGTCCTTCAAATAACCGAAAAAAGGGGGGGCAGAGAAACACCCTCCCCACCCTCTGGGTATGGGACGTCGCTCTCTTAAAATGACTTCCTGCTGATTTGGGTCATAGTAAACCTGTTTGGAGCCCAAACCAAAATGGAAAAATGGTTTAAAATGTTAATACAATCCTTTTATGTTCAGTCCTTCTGTTCTCAGCTGTTTAGATGTCCTAAGGAGTTTGTAGGCAGAAGCTGAACTTCCAGGCTTTACTGAGGTTCTGGCTGGGGCATTGTGTAGAGCTGAACGGTCTTAGAGGTATTGAGTTGTTGTGGTTGTAGGCTTTTGATGGAGACAGCTATTGAGGGATTCTGTCAGCTGAATCATCTGGGTCACTCGTCTTCTTTTGGTGTCTGATTCTGATTTCTGCTGAGGTTTCCGTTGTCCAGTTGTCCCTGGGTTCCTTGAATGGATGCTTTGATTCTCCTGGAAAGATAAGAACAGAGCCCTACCCTAATCCTCACTCAGGGATAATCGCCCTCTTTTTTTTTGGGGGGGGGGGTAGGTAATATTTCTCCTGAAGCAAATTTGGTTTTTGACAATATATAAAGTGTTATCTTTCAATCTGGTTTAAAGAAGAAATTATTTTGTTATTTTGGAGCTAAACCAGCTTTAGTGTATTTATTTTGAGGTCTCGAATGCACGGACTTGAGAAAAATTGAGACATAGACAGCACAGGAAGGATCAAGAAGAAGGGTCACATTATTGAATATGCCCTTATACCTTTGTATATTGATACAAAATTAGTAGTATATTTGGCTAAAGTGGTATTGACCATTGTTTATTGGGCAAAAATAAGATTGTATTGGTCTTCGTCGGTATTGATATTTGTATATTGATACAAAATTAAGATTATAGTTGGCCACAATGGTATTGACCCGTGTATATGGACGCAATATTAGGATTATATTGGGCCGCATAGGCATTGATCTTTGTATATTGATACAAAATTAAAGGTAACGTTTCCTAATGGTATCGTACCTAGAGAACTTAAAAATGAAATGTGAAGCTCTGGCCTCTTGATACCAACCATCTTAAACTGTTTATGATAGCTAAGAAAAACAAACTATTTATCCCTCTCAGGTCTCTGAGGTGGTTGAAGAATAGACAGCTAGAGTCTCATAGTTAAATTTTGAGTTGTTTAGGAATCAAGAGGGTGTTATAGATCTAAGAAGATACTCTTAAAAGTTTGTTGCAAGTTAATATGAATGTTGAGTCAGATATAGACCTTTAAACTCATGGAGATGGTTAGATAGTAGAATGTTAAAGTCAGGGGCAAAATATGTATAAACTGGACATTGGGAAGGTATACTGGGCCATTTAACTCTCATAAATGTGGCATATTTATATCTATTGTTTTGTATAATACTTACTGTTATAAGAGAAGGAACCATCTGTTGGACTGAAAGGGGAAACTTCTGGGGGGAAGGGGGTGGAAGGGCGGGATAGGGAGGGGTTTGTGACTGAGATGTAACTTGAAGAAAAAAAAATAAAGTATTTATAAAAAAAAAAAAACAAAAACAAACTCCTAGTCATGCATGCATGTCACCTTGTTAGCTACTAAGACAGTCTATCACAGATATTCTCTAAGCTACTCAGTAATCAAGTTGTTAAGAGACAAGCAACATTTGCCTATCTAAATACAAGAGATAGATAGGGCATCTTCAAAAACCCCAAGAGATCTGCAGAATATGGCATTCAAAGATGTGGTCTTAAATTAAGATTTTTTTTTTGATATCATGACATACCAGCTCCTGACAGCACCCCCTATTCTACTCCAAGTAGAAGAAAAGCATTGAAGAATCTCCAGTGTGAGATGGTTGAATTAGTGGCAATCCTATCTCTTGGCATGTAAAAACTCCTTGCTTCAACTGCAGACAGACTGCTGTCCAAAAAGGACAAAACTTGGTAGCAGGGAAGTCGACAGCCTAGCTCTGCCAAGACAGGGTAGGTTAGTCCTTCATAATCCCTGCTCTACAATAAATGTCTGTCAGAGAAACAGGACCAAAAGGCTGAAGACTGATGCTGGAATGTATGGAGAGAAAATGGGAACTGTCCAGGTAGTCACTGGTTTGTCATTTCTTAATATTGGAAGCTGCAGGCCCTGCACTTCCTATATAATCAGATATATTTATCCTTCTCAGCTCTCTGAGGTGGTTGAAGAATAGACAGCTTGAGTCTCATAGCTAAATTTTGAGTTGTTTAGGAATCAAGTGGGCGTTCTAGATCTAAGAAGATGGTTATAATAGTGATGCAAGTTAGTATGAAAACTAAGTCAGTTATAGAACTTTAAACTCATGGAGATGGTTAGAAGGTAGAAGGTTAAAGTCAGGGGCCAAATATGTATGAATTGGACATTGGGAAGGTATACTGGGCCATTTAACTCTCATAAATGTGGCATATTTAATTCTGCTGTTTTGTATAGAATTTACTGTTATAAGAGAAAGAACCATTTATTGGATTGAAAAGAGAAGCTGTTGGGGGGGGGAAGAGGGTGGAAGGGTGGGACAGGAAGGGGGAATAGGGAAGGGTTTGTGACTGAAATGTAACTTGAAGAAAAAAAAATAAAGTACTTATATAAAAAAAAAAGAGCTTCAAACACTTTCTCCAACATAAACTCACAAATAAATATTTCTCAGCCCAATGGCCATGTGGGTAGGAGATGTGTTACAGGCCACAGTGCAACAAGGAACTATTTTATCTTATATTTTGTGAAAATCAACATGAACTCCTCCTTCCTTCAGAATGTCTAGGTTCTGGCACTGTGTTAGTTATTCTAGAAATTCTAAAACTTTTCATGTAAAGATAATTTTATGAAATACTGCAAAATCATAAGTATGGTATCATTTCATCTCTTACAAAGTAATAACACTCAGGAAGAGTCTATTTGTGCCTCAAGTTCCAAACTGCTTTCGACTCCCACATGTTTTGCATCACACAACAGATATTCCTCCTTGGCAGTGGATGGTTTTCAGGCCTTTTAGGTAGTCTAGTCTCTTTGTTACTTTTCACACATTGCTGTGATGAAATCCTCTGACAAAATCAACCTAAAGGCAAAGGGGTTTATTTTGCTCAGAGTTCAAGGTTATACAGAACCGTGGGTGGAAGGCCACAGCAGCAGGTACTTTGGGTATCCGGTCAATTGTGTCCACAGTGAAGAGCAGACAGCCAGCACTGCTTATGCCTGTGTCGGCTCTATTTTACCATTGTGCACAGCCTTCCATCCCCACACAGGAAATGACGCCACTTGCCCAACCTCGGAACCTAATCAAGGTTATCATCTGCAGACATGCCTGGAGGCCCATCTCCTGGGAGTTCTCAAATTTTGCCAAGTCAATGAATAGAAATGCTTATATCAATAGCTTCCTTTGTTGAAGTCCTAATGTGCCTTTCTTACTCCCTACTCACCATAACTTCCCTAGAATTCCATTAAAGTCTCTTCTGTTGAAGTTGAGGGAGTTTTAAAAAAAATGCCTAACTAAAGCCCATTTGCACAGATGTGTGTTACTTGTGTACACACATTTTCCTATGTGTATGTATACTATGAAAATTGCATATAGCCATATAATGAGAGAATTTCAAAATATAACAAATGAGAATAAAGGAAAAATTAAAATATCCTTACATCACTTATTCTCCCTCTTTTCCTTCAAACTCACCCATTGCCCCCCCCAAACTCCTCAAATTCATGACCTCTTATTCCTTAATTATTGTTACATGCACACACAAAGGAATATATAAATACATCTGCTGAGTCTGTTCAGTGTTATTTACATTATATGATTTAGGTCTAACCTGTTGGCACTGGATAATCAGTAAAGAGACTCATCCTTGGGGAAGACTAATTCTCCTTCTCTCAGCAGTACTTAATTATTTGTAGCTCTTTATGGGTAAGATCCCATGAGATTTCTCCCATCAACATTGGCAAGCCAATTGGTGTTATCATTGTGCAGGTCTTGTTCAGGCAGACATATTGTTGAGATTTTTAAGAGCTGTATCATAAATATTATTCATCTGTAACTTAGATAAAGTTCAATAGCTTTGCAATAAAACTACACAAGATCTTACTATTTTAATTGCTAACATGAACATCTTTTAAAATTTTGCTAGCAATTCCTTTGTTTTACATAATCAAACAATAATGACTTCTTCAAATTTTCAAGCAGTGCATAGTCCAAATGTATTTAGAGAAACCCCTAATAGGTGTTATCATTGTAGTATTTCCATATTTCATTAACAATTCTAATTCTATTTTTAGTACTTTCCAATATATGTGCTCTTTGAAAATGTTAGTTTTTATAATTACTCTTTTTACTAAGAATAGAGAGATGATAGAGATTAAATTCATAAAATCTTTAAAATTATGATTTTGTAATATGTATATTTATCATAAAGAAAATTATACTATACAAATGCTCTTAAAATTAATAACATTGGTTTCAGAAGTAATATATTTTATTAAAATTTTTCATAGCAAAATATTGAAAATACTACTTAAATAATGTGCTACTTTTTATTACTGATATTTTTCAGAAGGCTACTATACTATTTAGAAATTAATTCTTCAATAAAATCAACTTGGAAAAGTTTCACAAATAAAATTAATCATTCTAAAAAATAAAACAAAGTACATAGTTATATTTTCTCTATCACTGTTTTGAAGCATGAAACTAGGCCATTGCCTATTCATTTTTAATATACAAATGTTTTAACACAAGATAAAGAATAAACCAATTTCTCCTTTTACTGTCTTTTATCTACTTATTTCACAGAAATACACACCTAGAATAGAAAAAACTTAAGAGGTAAATTAATAGCATTAATTGTTAAAATGAACTTGATAAATGCATTCCCAGAATATCTTTAAAAGTAACTTCTGCTTGAAAATATTCAGCACAGAAAAAATATCATCCCTCTAATACCTTTCTTGGTTTAAAAACTCCTGAAAGAGTTGTTTTTTAAAGGGTGGCATTGAAATTCATTAAGGAGCTGTTCCTTTTTTGTTTTTTATTTTGTAATTTTCTTTTTTTTCAACATTTATTTATTTCTTCCAGTTACATGTCAATCATATCCCCCATCCTCTTCCCCCTTGAGGTCCCACCCTTATACCCTTTTTCCCCTTCACCCTCCTATCTGCTTTTTTTTAAAATTTAAGGTGTATCTTTTTCCCCCAAACTCTCCCCCTTTTAGTCCAATAAAAGGCTCTGTTTCTTATAACAATAAATACAATAGAACACAATAAGAATAATTAGGCCACAATTGTAAAAATTATAAACTATTACGTACATTCCTAATGACTAGTCCAAACATATTTGGCAACTGATATTAATATTCTATTATCTATCCATCTATCTCGATGAGTTTAAAGTTCTATACCTAACTCAGTTTCCATGCTAATTTGCATTACTAACTTAAAAACATCTTTTTATACATAGAACATCCTTTTAATTCCTAATCAATAATGAGAACCTATTCTAAGAGCACCTAATGTTTTCTTAAATAACTACTTTAAGCCAGTCATAATAGTAAAGGTTTGTAATCCTAACAGGAGCATAAGTTCAGCATGTGCCAGCAATGAAACTCCTTTAAAGAAACAAGGCCTGAGCATGCAGCTCAATAGTAAATCCATTGCTTCGTGAATACAAGAGCCTGAGTTAGGTTCATAGCAGCACAAAACGGGGGAGGGAGATGATTACTTTAGGTAATAGTTTTTTTTTTAATTATACAATTAATATGTGAATGAAAAATCTTTCAATTCACGTAAATTGGAAAGATACCAGAGTTGACTTACAGAATTTGTTAGTATTAGCAATGTGCATGATGACTTGTCCCTTAGCAGATCTATACTGAAGTTCTCTTATGCCCTGACAGTCTATGTGTTATTTTTACATCATGTAGTCCAGGACACTAGCTTCTTATAAACTTCATAAAGAATATTAGTACATATTTAAACAGATTTTATTTTATTAACATTTTAATTTTAATTTTGAGTTTATATTATAGTGATATTTCTCCCTTCCCATTCCTCTGTCCAAACCCTACCATATACCTTTTCCCATTCTCCTTCGAACTCATAGCCTCTTTTTTAAATTATTTTTTATTGTTTCTCTAAATATACAAAGATCTAAAAAAGAAAAACCAAAGTATTATGAAACAAATAACTATTTCAAAAACTGTGCCCAAAATCTAAATAAAGTGTTCTTGTGGTGGATTAAATAGGAATGCCTCCAATGGACTCGTGTTTGAATGCTTGGTCACCAGAGACTGGTACTATTAGGAGGTATGGCTTTGCTGGAGTAGATGTGACCTTGTTAAAGAAAGTGTGTCATGGGAGTGCACTGTGAGGTCTCAGATGATCAGATGAAGCCCAGTGTAACTCTCTCTTCCTGTAGCCTGCTGATTCAGATGTAGAACTCTCAGCTACCTCTCCAGTACCTCCATGCAGTTCGCCGTTTAGTAAAATGGGGCAGGCGGAGGAAATCAGTAACTTCTCCATCACCATTGACTAGGGCACAGAACACAGGGTGATCTCTGGCAGAGGAGAAAGCAATGCCTAGGACTCGCACGCCCTTCCCCTGTCTGTCTTCCGTAAAAGTCGTCATCTTCCTCTCTCTACCTGCTGATCGGGTCGGTAGGGTGCCACCCTCAACCAGTTGTAGAGCTTTCGGCTACAGGCCTTTACAACACTCTCCCTGGCCTCAGCCAGCAGCTTGTTCTTGAGTTCTTTGGCCATCTGCACGTAGAGGAACTGCTGCAGAGCTCGCTGGATGGCCATAGTGCGCTGCCGGTTCCATTCCTGTACTTGGTGGCTGAACTCATCCCGGTAGTAAAACTGCTTGATCTCCTCAAAATATGTCTGGTCATTGCCACACCCTTCTACTCCCTTCATGTCTATGCAGATGTCAACAGTGAGCAGCCCTTCATCTTCAGCCAAGCCTATCTTGAGGAACTGGTCATCTCTTAGCTCTTTAACAGGCTTGTTCTTTAAGTATTTAAAAGAATAGGCGTAGTGGGCCTCATCCACATTCTTTCTACCTTTCTTGGTTGGGGTTATGTTTAGCTTGGCTCTCTCCTGGAAGGTTTGCCTCAGCACCTGTCTGACAAGGGGCTCCCGTGCGATCTGTAGTGCAACCATCTACCGGGCACCTTCAAGCACAGCTTCTGGTGTAGGGAACTGGCTGCATATGTAATCTTTGGCTAGCTGCAGGGGCTCTGCAGGGAACTGCTCTGTCTCATGTCGTTGCATGTGTCATGCTTCTTCACCATAATAATAATGAACTACACCTCTGAGCTGTAAACCAGCCCCAATTAAATGTTTTTCTTTATAAGAGTCTTATCATAGCAATAAACGCAAATTTTGACAGTTCTCAAAAGAAGAAAAAAATATAATAAATATCTTTAAAAACATTCATTCAGTGGCAATTGTTTAGTCCTGAAAATACGCATACAAGTACCTCTAAATGAACACAAGTTATATTTAGGAATATATGTCTCTATAAACACATACATATGTGTGCAATAACAAATCATGAAAAAAGAGACCATGGTTTTAAAGTAGAATAGGGAGGGATATATGGAAGGTTTTAAAGGGAAGAGAGAAGGAAGAAATTCTGTAATTAAATTAGAGTCTCAAAAACTAACCACAAATATGTTCATCCAGCCTAACTCTGCCAAGACAGCAGTATGTCATTTCTTAGTTTTGGAAGCTGAGGGCCCTGCACTTCCTATATAATCAGATATATTTATCCCTCTCAGGTCTCTGAGGTAGTTGAAGAATAGATAGCTAGAATCTCATAGTTAAATTTTGAGTTGTTTAGGGATCAAGAGGATGTTCTGGATCTAAGGAGATGTGTTTAAAATTGTGATGCAAGTTAGTATGAAAGCTGAGTTAGATATAGAACTTTAAACTCATGGAGATGGTTAGATAGTAGAATGTTAAATTCAGGAGCCAAATACATATGGACTGGGAATGTATGCTAAGCCATATAATTCCCATAATTGTGGCCTATTTATATTTGTTGTTTTTTATTGTATTTATTGTATTTATTGTTATAAGAGGAAAAAACATTTCTTAGACTGAAAAGGGGAGATGTTGGGGGAAAAAAGATATACCTTAAACTTAAAAAAAAAGGGAAGAGGATGGGAGGTTGTGGAGGAAGAGAGTGGAAGGTTGGGACTGGAGGGAGGGAGTAGGGAGGGGATTGTGATTGAGATGTAACTTGAAGAAATAAAAAATAAATTATTTAAAAATGTTCATCATCCTTAGAAATATGAAAATGCAAATAAAAATGGCTCTGAGGTTCTATCTTAACAAGCAATAGCAAACATCAGTGAAACAACCTACAATGAATGCTGGAGGGAATGCAGGGAAAAGGGAACCCTTATTCACTGTTGGTGAGAATGCAATCTAGTGCAGCTACTATGGAAATCAGTATAGAGAATTCTCAAAAATCTAAAAATAAATGTACCATAAAACATATTTTCAAGTAAGCAAACAGATAAAAAAGAATAAAAAATTGAAAAAATAAAACTAAAAATTAAAAAATAAAAAGTCTATGTCCATGTTCCCTTGGTGTGTTGGTGTAGTATCGATATCCTCTACTATATAGCTAAAATCCTACTATAAGTGAATAGATGCCATATGAATCCTTCTGAGTCTGGGTTAGCTCACTCAGGATGAGCTTTCTAGTTCCATCCATTTGGCTGCAAATTGCATAATTTCATTGTTCCTGATAGCTGAATAATATTCCATTGTGTAGATGTACCACAGTTTTTTTAACCCATCCTTTGGTTGAGGGACATCTGGGTTGTTTCCAGTTTCTAGCTATTACAAATAAGGCTGCTTAGTTCTCTCTCCCTGGCAACGAGACACTTTTCACCAGTGGTACTTCCTCGTAGATCCCCATTGTATGAGGAGGCGCTTCACCCTCATATGACCTCTGAACTGAGATGAGGGACTGTTATATAGGAACACTCCACTCCAGAGAAGTGGGATGGAAGGGTCAGGGGGTAAAGGAAAAGAAAATGATGTGTGAAGTTTTGGCCTTTTGCTACTAACTGTCATAAACTGTTTAGGATAATTAAGAAATGCAAACTAATAGTCATGCAAGCCTGTCATTTTGTTAGGTACTATGACAGTCTACTACAGTTATTTCTAAGCTAATAAGAAATCAAGTTGCTAAGAGACAAGCAACATCTGCTTATCCTAATATAAGAGATAGATAGGGCCTCTTCAAAAACTTCAAACGATCTGCAGAATATGGCATTCAAAGATGTTGTCTTAACTTTAGATTTTTTTTTTATATCGAGACATGTCAACTCCTGACAGCACCCCCTATTCTACTCCAAGTAGAAGATGAGCATCGAAGAATCTCCAGTGGGAGATGACTGAATTAGTGGCAAGCCTATCTCTTGGCAGGAAAAACCCCTTGCTCCAACTGTAGACAGAATGCTTACCAAAAAGGACAAAACTTGGAAGCAGGCAAGTCGACAACCTAGCTCTGTCAAGACAGGGTAGGCAAGTCCTTCATAATTGCTGCTCTACAATCAATGTCTGTCAGAGAAACGGGGTCAAACGACTGAAGATCGATGCTGTAATGTATGGAGAGAAAATGGGAACTGTCCAGGCAGCCACTGGTATGTCATTTCTTAGTTTTGGAAGCTGCAGGCCCTGTACTTCCTATAAAATCAGATGTATTTATCCCTCTCAGGTCTTTGAGGTGGTTGAAGAATAGATAGCTAGAGTCTCATAATTAAATTTTGAGTTGTTTCAGAATCAAGAGAGTGTTCTGGATCTAAGAAGATGTTTTTAAAATTGTGATGCAAGTTAGTATGAAAACTGAGTTAGATATAGAACTTTAAACTCATGGAGATGGTTAGATAGTAGAACATTAAAGTCAGGTGCCAAATACATATGGACTGGACATTGGGAATGTATGCTAAGCCATATAACTCTCATAATTGTGGCCTAATTACCTCTGTTGTTTTATATTTTATTTATTATTATAAGAGAAAGAGCAGTTTGTTGGACTGAAAGGGGGAGCTGTTGGGGAGAAAAAGTTATACCTTAAACTTAAGAAAAAAAAAAAAAAAGGAAGGGGATGGGTGGGTTGAGGCAGAAAAGGGTGGGAGGAGGGGACTGGATGGGGAAGTAGGGAGGGGATTGCAATTGAGATGTAACTTGAAGAAATAAAAAATAAAGAGGAAAAAAAAACATATTTTCAAAGTAGTTGAGAGTCACTGACACCCCTGAGCTACTGAAGTAGGAGCAAGAATCAGGTTTATTGTTGACTGAGAAACTTTAAAGCTCCCCTCAATTTCACTAAATGTAAATAATCTTGATCTTGACTAGTAACAAATTTGTCACTTATTTTTCTATCGATTGAAATAGCCTTTGTGATACTTCTAACCAACTTCCAAGCCCCAATGATATTTTCCAAGAAATACCTCTTTGAAATATATTCATCAATGGAGATTATCTTCCAGCCTGTTTTATAGGGGGATTGGCGCCTAATTTTTTCAACACCAGTTAGCAAGCATTGTGGGCCTAATTACAAAGAAAATTATTTGCAGTTTCACAAGTGACTCTATGTTCTGGAAACATTCTACCAATCACTTTCAACTCTGACACTCCTCATTACTCTACCAACAGCTCTTCCTGTGCCTAAAGCCCTTCCACCACCATCTGTGTCTGCAGAGCCGAGTTCTATCTCCCTTGCCTACTGCAGCAGACAAAAGAAAGCTTTCCTTGCTTATTTAGCTTTGTGCTTTACAATTTGTATTTTACATTATGAAATATAGAGTTTCAAATATAACAAATGTGTATTATTTAAACTGGTGTGTTGGTATTGTGTGTGGTAAACAGCTGGAGCCTAGCTAGTCTATTCATCTGTCAGGCTTCTTTCAGTGAGAGCTTATTTAAATAGACCACCTTCAATTTGATTTCTCAAAGGTCAGAGGCTTGGATGATTCTCAGTATGGATTCTTCCAGGGAGGGTCAAAAGCAGCTCTCCAATGTGAAGAACACAGCATACAAGGGAAGCCTAGATCACAGACCATAACTGTCCACTTTCATCCAACACATCCCCCTGTGGATGAAATCCCACAGAATAACAAGTTCAAACTACTTCCTGCAAGACAAAAAGCAGAATCCTCACTAGCCTTGAAATAACTAGTCTTCACATAAGACTCACATATTCAAAAGTAACCACTATTATGCAGAACCATATTGCTAAGCAAAAATCTTTTGCAGCTACCCTTCCTTTGTATGTTAGCAATAATTTACTAGAATTTCAATGAATAAAAGAACATGAAGAGAAAATTGGACTGTGTGCAATGATAACAAAAGACTATTATGTCTCTTATTCTTTTTTATTCTATACGAGACCATTAATTTACTAAAGCTACAGAATAATCCTTGTTCTAGGAATCCAGTGGGAAAAAGTTGTAAATATATATAAATATAATGATATATAGAAGAAGGTAGAGTTGCAGCATCCATTCTGAGAGTGGCCATTGCTCTTTAGAACTACATGACTAAAGGGAATGATAATTTCACTAAAAGCATAAGTACTGGCATTGTCAAGATAAAAAACATAAAAGGTGAATAGGGAAATACTAGAAAATTAACATAAACAATTGGATATAAAAACAAAGATGGTATGATTCATCCAAAAGTAGGGAATCATATCTAAAACTTTAAGGACAAGCTGGATGCAAAATTGTAGCATGAAACAGCTCAACTCATCCCTTCTCTTCTTTCTCCCAATCCAAATCCATGAGTCTCCTTCTTCTGGGTGTAGGAATGGCACAACCTTAGCCCAACTACATCAGAAATTGCTCTTTGCTCAGCTTCTTATTGGTTGAACTCACAAAAGAAAAGAGATAGTCAGTGATACTAGATTTAAGGCACAAACTTTTTGTGTACCTTAATTTTCAACAACCAGTTCATTGCTGACTTTACATGTTTGTCAATAAATGTCTTATGCAAACTGTTTCTATGATTGATCTTACAGGTTTTAATCAATAAAAAAAGATTACCAAGAATTTTCTCCAGAACTAATACAGTTCTGACAAGAATACTCTGGGTGGGGATAGGGACTAAACATAAGCCTTTAATATCATATATTTTAAAATGCTTCAAATTAATAATAAAGAATCTAATTATCTCCTATACTTTATCTACCTCTAGAACTAACACATATGTGTAAGGACAGAGGAATGTTCCTAGCACTTCAATAACTTCATAAAGATCTCAAGGTTGAAGTCCTAGCTAAGGTAGGAATCTGGCCATGTTGATAACAGCATGAAGGACATAATAAATGCTCCAGTAGTCACAGACTGGTTCAACAATCTTTTCCTCTGAAAAGATGTAAGAGAAATAAAATGAAAGATCATGTATCTGCTATGTCATTTTCTTCATATTGAAATGAAATTTATGTCTAGGAAACATGTTTCAGGTGAGTTTTTTAAGTTATGGAAGGTATATATGCTAACAAAACCATTTATTCATTAGCATGGTTGAAAATTTAAAGCAAACATCTATAAATGTGTACATGAGAATTAACGGAGCAGTTATTTGTTAACAGTATGCAAACCACCACAGGAAAGGCTTTTAAACAATAATTCCTCTATCTAGAATTGGCTGTCAGTAAATACAATGATCTCTTTGAGTAGAACAATGCACTTATTAAAAAGTATAATTTGCTGTTTCATCATACCTTTCTTTCCACCTTGGATTTGCAATGCTAATCACTCATGGTTTGCTTCTGTTGTTTTAACATCTTTAAAATTCATTGTAAATTATACCTAGATTATAAACACCTGTATATTTTTGCATACATATGTATAGAAAAATCAATATTGCTGTCTAAAGTGTTTGAAAAAATATTATAACTAGGCAGTTCCACTGATCCATTACCACCTTGATTTCCCTTTATGGTATTTTTTATGATTTTATAATAGACAAAAATATATAGTCTCATTTATTCAACCTTATTTTTTGAAAGAAAGTTCACCAAGTCAATTAAAGTTTCTTCTGCAGATGGATCTTTTAAAGTGTGAAGGAGTCCTTATCCAGATGCTAAAGTAAGCAGATGAATAGTTAACATATTTTAACAGGTCCTTTCACAGAAGCCCTCCTACACAGTAATTCACAGGCAAAGAAAAAGAAAACAGAAAAGAAAGAAAGAGAATCTCCTTGGAGACAATGCTGAGTAAACCAACCAACATCCTTCATTTGGATATTTTTAAAACATTTTAGAAAGCCACCATGTACCTTTATGTAGTTTCCTTTATGAGAACAAAACATTAACCAGTTCATAAACAATTGACAGTCTAATAGAGAGAGCACCTATCCATCCATCCATCCATTCATTCGTTCATTCATTTATTCATTCACTCATTCACTCACTAATAATAGCCCAAAAACCACGACAGTAAAGAGTGGGCAAAATTGGTAGAAATAGTTCTGTGGTGAGGCATACCATTCTGAAGTTCTCTTTTTATAGGCGGTTGACTAGAGATGCATGCATGGCAGTGTTTAATAAAATTAATCATAAGTCACACCATAGTGTTTTCTACTTGTTTTAAGAGAAATAAGTCCAGCCCCTTATATCACGTGACTGCATTTCTTATCTCTATACTTCCTGTTACCATCATGACCTGGGGTCAACCACTTACCCTCTGTTTTTTACCTGTAATGCAAGTATATTCTTTCCTCATTAGTATGACTTTATTACAAATTGTGTGGGAAATGTCTATCTATAATTCTCTGGTTTTCATTTAAACTTTGTAGCCTTTTGGAAGTCAGGCAGAGCATTGTTTCTATTCACCCTAATCAGGAATAACCTTGGGTCTAAGAGATGTAATTTGCATAATATCATGAATGAAGTATGGTAAATCTTAAAGCTTAGATTTGAATGTTTCCTGAAATTAATGCAAAATATTCTTTTCTCTACATCATAGTTATGTGACCATAAAATATTGCCAATTTGCTTTTGCAAATCAATCAATATCTAAATTACTTGTCTAATTCTCTATTTGTGTCCATAAAACATAAGTAACATATTCATCATTCTAGTGTACAACTGTCTTCTCATCCTAAAAGACACTGCAATAATGTCTCAGTTTCATCAGTAACAGTATTCACAAGTTCAAGAATGATCACACCAAGTCGCCCAAATACAACACTACAGACTTGCAATAGTGTAGAATCCTCTGGAAGATAAGAGTTCATTATAGCAGACAAAAGTGTTTAGACAGTTGGGAGTAGCCAGGCCAGAAAGAGTTGAAACCTGTCAGGGTACTGCCTGTATATTAAAAGTAAACAAAAATCTAAAAATCCAGAATGTTAAGGACACTTCATTCTGAAAGTTCATATAGAGCATATTCACTGGGAATCTCTTACACTGTCCTCACAACTTCCTCCAGGGAATGTATTGCCCATTCTTTTAGGTGTACATAATCCTTTCCCGTGTTTAAACAGCTCCAAAACATCTCAAATTTCAACACATCTACAGCTTTTACTGCTGTTCCTCAATACCTGAAGCAGTGCTGGAGACAAAAGAAATGCAAGAATGCATGTTTATTGAAAAACGAAATGATACCTCAGAGCAAGTCTCCTAGATTGATGTGGCAGGCAGGAGAACATAGATGAAGACTAACCAGGCTAAGCACAGTATGCTGAATCAAAGATGATTTCCTGTGCTGTACTGACAGACAACACAAACTCAGTAAGAGACAAAAGAAGTTTGTTGCACCACGGTATTGTTTTTCGTTTCCAAGTTTCTTCATCCTAACTATATAGATGAGCTACACAGAATGATATAATCTTAACTATTACATGTTTTTTCCTTAATGATGTGTAACTTGAAATACATACAGACACGCTTTCTATTTCACCAGGCAGTTACTAGTTATCTTTATCTGGGCTAGGTATCTGGAAAGCATGGGGACTTAACTTACATCAAAAGACATGATCTTTTGCCTGTTTACCAGGCATTGTAATGAACTCATGATTTTTGTAGTGCATGCAAAGATACTTGTGACATTAAAAATCCATTACTGTCACCCAAAACACAAGAAATACCATTAAATGAAATCATTTTCACTGAAAATCTAAAATGGCTACATTGTACATTTTTTACTACTTAAGGTAAGTATATTAAAATGAAATAAAAATCCTACGTGATACTTTTTCTCTCTTTTATCTATTATAAGTTGACCATGGTTTCCCCTCCATCCTCAACTCCCAGTCCTTCACCAACTCTTCTCCCTTCCTTCATCCATTCTTTCTCCATTTCCCTTTAGAAAACGGTAGACCTCCCAAGGGATATCAACCAAACATGGCATATAAAGTTGCAATAAGACTAGGCACCTCCCCTCATATTAAGGGTGGGTTAGGCAAGCAGGTAGGAGGAAATGGCTATCAAAAGCAGGCACAAGAGTCAGAGAGAGCCCCTGCCCTCACTGTTAGGAGTTCCACAAGAACACAAGGCTACACACAAAAAGAACATAAATACAGAGGTCATAGGTTAGACCCATGTGGGCTCCCTAATGGTAGTTTCAATCTCTGTGGCCACTATGGGCCCAGGTTAGTTAATTCTGTGGGTTCTCTTGTGGTGTCCTTGTCCCTTCTGGTTCCTATAATCCATTCTTTCTTCCATGGGATTCCCTAACCTCCTCCTAATGTTTGGCTGTAGGTCTCTGCATTCATTTCTATCAGTTACTGGGTGAAGGCTCTCAAGTGATGATTATGCTAGGCTCCTTCCTGTCTACAAGTATAGCAGAATATTTGGAATCATTTCATTGACTTTTTTTTTTCTGGTCCTGTTTGGCTCAATTCTAGATGTCTGGGTTATCCAGCCTCTGGTTCCTGGCCCACAAGGCAGTATCAGGTGTGGGCTTTCTCTGATGACAAGGGTCTCAAGATGGACTGAATGTTGTCCACTCCCCCAGTTACTGTGCCACCTTTACCACAGCACATCTTGCAGGCAGGACAAATTGTAGGTCGAAGGTTTTCTGGCTGGGTTGGTGTCCCATTCCCTCCACTAGGAGACTTGCCTGCTTACAGGAGATGGCTTGGTTCAGGCTCCATATCTCCCCTTAGTAGGAGTCTTAGCTGGTGTCATCCTTGTAGTCATTTCTGGGAGTTTCCATTCCACTAGGTTTCTATCTCAATCCAGAAATGCTCCTCATTTCCAGTTGTATCTCTAAGTGCTCTCTGACTCCATTGTCCCCTCACCTGATACCTCCTGTTTCTGTTCCCACCCACCTCCAGTCCATCCACAATATCTATTCTATTTCCTCTCCACAATAAGATTAATGTGTCCTGCCTTGAGCACTTCTTACTTAGCTTTGCTGAGTCTGTGGATGGTAGCATATCCTTTGCTTACAGCCAATATCTACTTATAAGTGAATACAAACCATGTTTTTCTTTCTGGGTCTGGGTTACCTTAATCAGAATAATTTTTTCTAGTTCCATCCATTTCCCTGCAAATTCCATGATGTTATTTTTTAATTGCTGAGTTATTATACTCCATTAGGAAAATTTACTACACTTTCTTTAACCATTCTTTGATTGACGGACATTTAGGTTGTTTCCAGTTTCTGACTATTATGAATAAAGCTTCTATGAACATAGTTGTCTAAGTGACATTGTGGTAGGATGGAATATCCTTTGAATATGTGCCCAGTAGTGGTACAGTTTGCTCTTGAGGTAGGTCAGTTCCCAGTTTTCTGGGAAACCAGCATATTGATTTCCAAAGTGACTGTAAAAGTTTGCACTTCCATGAAAAAAGGAAGAGCATTCCCCTTGCTCCACATCCTCACCAGAATGAACTCTCATTAGGTTTTTTATCTTAGCCCTTTTGATAGAGTCCATTTCATTTGCATTTCCCTGATGGCAAAGGATGTTGAAGATTTCCTTAAGTGCTTCCAGGCCATTTTTGATTCCCCCAAAGAGAATTCTCTGTTTAGGATTATACCCCATTTTTAAATTGGAATATTTAGTTTGTTTATGTCTAGTTCCTTGAGTTCTTTATATATTTTGGATATTAGCCCTCTTTCAGATGCAGAGCTTGTGAAAATCTTTTCCCATTCTGTAGGCTGCCATTTTATCCTATTGCCAGTATCCTTGGTCTTACAGATGTTTTTCTGTTTTATGAGGTCTCATTTATTAATTGTTGATCTTAGGCCCTGTGCTATTGGCGTTGTCTTCAGGAAGTTGTCTCTTATGTCAATGTGTTTAAGAGTATTATCCTCTCTCTCTTCTATCAGGTTCAATGTATCTAGTTTTATATTACATCTCTGATCTACTTGAGATTAAGTTTTGAACAGAGTGAAAGATATAAATCTATATGCATTCTTTTACATGCTCACATCCAGGTAGACCAGCACTATTTGCTGAAGATGCTTTCTTTTTTTCTTCATATAATTATGGTTTCCTTATCAGAAATCAGATGTCCATAGTTCTGTAAATTTACATCTTGTTCTTCCTTTCAATTCCATTGGTCAACTGTCTGTCTGTCTGTTTTTAGGCCATTACCATGTGTTAAAAAAAACATTTATTTATTACTTCATTACATCTCCATTGCCACCCCTTCCCTGCACCCCTTCCCAGACCCTCCCTTCCACTCTCTACCTTCTCTCCCACCCATCCCATCCCTCCCGTGTGGGGTGTCTCCATGTATCAGCCCCCCTCAGTTCATTAGTCGCATGAGGTCTAAGTGCTTCCTCCTGCACAGGAGGCATACATGACAGTTCCACTAGGGTGGAGTGTCCCACTGAGAGGTAACCAATTTCCTGTTCCTGCTCTTTTGGGTCTATTGATTGTAGGATGGTTATCCTATACTACAATGACTAAAATCCAGTTACAAGTGAATATACGCCATGTGTATTTTTCTGAGTCTGAGTTAGCTCACTTATGATGAGATTTTCTAGTTCCATCCATTTGGTTGCAAACCACCCATAACCCAATCAAAAAATGGGGAACAGATCTAAACAGAGAATTCACAAAAGAGGAATATAAAATGGCCAAAAGACACTTGAAGAAATGCTCAACATCTTTAATCATCAGAGAAATGCAACTCAAGATGACTCTGAGATTCCATCTCACTCCTGTCAGAATGGCTAAGATCAAAAACTCAAAAGACAGCATATGCTGGCAAGGCTGCAGAGAAAAGGGAACGCTCCCACATTGCTGGTGGGAATGTAAACTTGTACATCCACTATGAAAATCAGTCTGGCGATATCTCAGAAATATTGGAATAGCTCTACTTCAAGACACAGCAATACCACTCCTGAGCATATGCCCAAAAGATTCCTCACCAACCCACAGGGACATCTCCTCAACTATGTTCATAGCAGTTTTATTTGTAATAGCTAGAAACTGGAAACAACCCAGATGTCCTTCCACCGAAGAATGGATTAAAAAAAAATGTGGTACATTTACACAATAAAATACTACTCAACTATCAGAAACAAGGAAATCATGCAATTTGCAACGATGTGGTTTTTTAAATGTTTGTTTATTACTTCAACTTCTATCTCCATCACAGTCCCCTCCTCCTCACCCCTCCTTAGGGTGAACTCTCACCTATCACCCTCTCCCCCTTCTCCCACCTATACTATTCCTCCGGTGTGTGTTGCCCTACATATCAGCCCCCTTCAGTTCAGCAGCCATATGAGGGCTAAGAACTTCCTCTTGCACTGGGGGCCTACATGGCAGCTCCACTAGGGCAAAGTGTCCCACTAACAAGTAACAAAGTCTATGTTCTTGTTCCTTTCAGTCTGTTGGTTGTAGGATAGTGTGTTTTTTTGTTTTGTTTGTTTGTTTTTTACTATAACTCTGTAGTAGAGCTTGAAATTAGGGATGGTGACACCTTTAAATGTTCTTTTATTTTATAGGTTTGTTTTAGCTAACATGTATTTTTTTCATATGAAGGTCGGTATTGATTTCAGGTTTTGTAAATAATTGTGTTGGAATTTTGATGGGGATTGTTTTGAATCTGTAGACTTTTTGGTAAGATGGCCATTTTTACTGTTTATCCTACTGATCCATGAGCATGGGAGATCTTTCCATTCTATAATATCATCTCCAATTTCTTCAAAGTCTTGAAGTTTTGGCCATACTGTTCTTTCACTTGCTTGGATAGAGTTACACCAACATATTTATATTATTTTTGGCTACTATTAAGGGTGTTGTTTCCATGATTTCTTTCTCAGCCCCTTTGTCATTTGTATATTAGAGGCTACTGAATTTTTTGAGTTAATTTTTTTAAGTTAAAACACCTCCAGACATTTTGCTGAAGGTGTTTATCAGCTGTAGAATTTTACTGATAGAATTTTTGGAATTGATTATATATACTATCATATATCATCTAAAAATACTATGACTTCTTCCTTTCTGATTTTTGTTCTCTATCTCTCCTTTAGTTGTCTTATTGTTCTAGCTAGAACTTCAAGTAATAAATTAAATAGATATGGTGAAAGTGGACAGCCTTGTTTTGTTCTTGATATTAGTGGAATTTTTTTGAGCTTTTCTCCATTTAATTTAATATTGGCTCTAGTCTTCCTGTAAATTCCCTTATTATATTTGTATGTGCCCCTTTTATCTGATCTCTCCAAGTATTTTATCATGAAGAGATGTTGGAATTTATCATAGGCTTTTGCAGACTCTAATTAGATGACCATGTAGGGTTTTTTCTTTCAATTTGTTTATATGGTGTATTACATTGAAACACTTTTATATGTTGATGAATCAATCCCTGTATCTCTGGATGAAGAATACTTGATTGTGGTGGATGATCTTTTTGATGTGTTCTTGGGTTTACTTCGTGAATATTTTATTGAGTACTTTTGCATCAATGTTCATGAGGAAATTGGCCTATAATTTTTTTCTTTGTGGATTCTTTGTGTGGTTTGTGTATCAGGGTGACTGTGGCCTCATAAAGTGAATTCTACAATATTTCTTCTGTTTGTATTTTGTGGAATAATTTGAGAAGCATTGTTGTTAGCTCTTCTTTGAAAATCTGGCAGAATTTTAAGCTAAACCATATGGCCGTGTGCTCTTTTTTGTTGTTGTTTTTGTTGTTGGAAGTCTATTTTGTTTGATATTACATTCCAAGAATCAAAATGGCTACATCAGTTTGATTCTTGGATCCATTGGTTCAGAAAATCATTTTCTAATCCTTTACTCTGAGGTAATATTTATCTTTGATGTTGAGATATGTTTCTTACATGCAGCAGAAGGATGGATCCTGTTTCTACATGCATTCTGTTAGTCTATATCTTTTTATAGGGAATTGAATCCACTGATGTTGAGAGATATTAATGGCTAATGATTGTTAATTCCTGTTTTTCTTTTGTCAATGTTGCTGTTGGTGTTAGTGGTGTTGGTGTTGGTGTTGGTGTTCGTGTGTGTGTGTGTGTGTGTGTGTGTGTGTGTGTGTGTGTGTGTGTGTTATTTATCTCCTGTGTTTTCATGGATGTAGTTAACCTCCTTGAGTGGGAATTTTCCTTCTAGTATCTTCTGTAGGATTGGATATTGATTGAATTTTGTTTTGTCATAGAATATATTGTTCTTTCTTTCTGTGGTGATTGAGAGTTTTGCTGGATATAGGAGTCTTTGCTGGTATCTGTGGTCTCTAAGAGAAGAGTCCTAAAGGTATCTGTTCAGGCCCTTCTGACTTTTAGAGTCTCTCTTGAGAAATCAGGTATAATTCTAATTGATCTGCCTTCATACATTAGTTGGTCTTTTTCCTATGCAGCTTTTAACATTCTTTCATTATTCTGTACACTTGGTGTTTTTACTATTATGTTGGAGAAGGGACTTTCTTTTTTGGCCCATTATATTTGGTATTCTTGTACATTTATAGAGATCTCTTTCTTTAGGCTAGGAAAATTTTCTTCTATGATTGTGTTGAAAGTGTTTTTGAAAATTATTTTTCTGAATTTGAGCTGGTAAACTTCTTCTTCTATTACTATCATTCTTAGGTTTGGTCTTTTCAAAGTGCCCCTGATTTTGTGGATGTTTTATGTTATGAACTTTTTAGCTGTAGCATTTTCTTTGCCCATGTACGAGTTTCTTCTGTTACATACTTATGGTATCATGAAATTTTATGGTATCATGGAACCCATAAGAAGAAAGCTTTCAGATTAGCTTCAACTCAAGTCATTTGAGACTTTTTCTAAGTGTATGATGTCATCAGCAATAAGGACATGCCTCCAATCTCTGAGAGGAAATCAAGGGTTACAACAATCTGCATCAGAATCTGGATGTGTCTCATTCCCTACTTATTTAAAATTAATTCTACAGTACAAAAGTTGAAAATCTAGAAGACATGTTTAATTTTTGAGGCACTAGTCTTAAAAAAGCTCTCACATTTAGTAAGTGTGTCACTCTAGGTTTATGTGTTTGCTCCATAATGGTATCTTCTCTCACATTTATGAAGGAAGCATCAGAATTCTTATTCTATTTTAGCCAGGCAGAAGCTGAGCTCCCTAACCACATGTTTGGACAAGCTATCTTTGTATCAAGGGTCTTCCTTTAGCAGGAATCTTATGTAATTTATAGAATTAGCCAGTTTATCAGTTTGTTATGGAAGGAATTTCTCATGCTCTCCCACTTCTACTCACTGTCCCTGAGTACACCTCATTTCCAACTGTTCACACAGTATATTCCATTATGTTTATTTATTCTCTTGTTCTTCACCATAATTTAACTCCTTTGTAGACAGAAGATTTGTGTTTGTTTTCAACTGAGAGACTCTATTTTCATAGGTGAGTAGGCATTCTCTACATAAATTAATAAAATTTCAAGTAAATCTAGATCTAAGTGCCAGTGAGAGGCTTCAAATGACTGGCCTCCTTATTAAAATGAATATTTCTAAATACATATGTGAAAATATTAGCAAAGGGGAAACCCAATTGCTGCAAAATTCAAATGAAGTAGCAATCTTACCCTTTCTCATAGATAGCTTTTACTATTCTCAGAGCCATGAAGTGCCATCAAATTCCCTGATTCTCTTTTTTATCCCCTAAGAGCCCATTAACTTAACTAAAAGGTGGGCTTTCTGCCAGGCTCTGTCTTTGGGTGAGGAAAACACTTTGCTAACTAAATATTTTAAAAGGATAGACCTAAATTAAAATTATGAGGCAGAATTTTTCTTTAATGGCTTTATACTTTGATTGTCCAGCCTTGATCATTCAGTTTTGACCAAACAAGACAAGTGTATGGATTCTAGTCACTAATAGGGTTTCCTAAAAATGTAAAATGTAGGCACTTCACCCCTACTCTGATGAACAACCTTTGCTCAGGTGCAGGCCATGCCAGAACAAGTTAGACCTACACCTACATAGAGAACCCTCCCACTCTTTTGGTTTGAGCCCAAAGACCCAAGCTACTGACACTACTCCCCTGCCTCCTCCCTGCCTACAACACACGGTTCCATTCACTGGTCCCTAAACCTGTGAGCAGCCTCTGCTCAGGTTCAGGCCATGCTAGCCAGAACACGTAAGATCCCTACCTGCTCTCCGATCCCTCCCATCCCCTTGGTAAGGAGCCCGAAGACCCAAACCACTGACACTCCTCCCTCCCCAAACCCCTGCCTACTGCTTACCCCTGCTGTTATACCCCTGATGCTACACATATAGAAAGCTAATGCTCAGGTGTAGACCAGAAGAGTCAGAACAGGTAAGAGCCCTACTTACACTCAGAACGTTCTCATGCCCTTGGTTTTGGTACCACAGATCCACCCTCAGACACACCTTTCCATGCTGTGCCCCAAAACTACGTGCCTGTCATGCCCGTATCCCCATCTAGAGTGGGTATCCACTGTTCAAGTACAGGCACAGCCAGAAACTTCCCACTAGCTTGGTATGGTGATTGAAGACTCTAGATGTTGACACAGCCACCACTACCCATTCCTGGTGCCATTCCTACTGTCTTGTCCCTTCTGCCTTAATGCAGACTATGCCAGTCAGAAGAAGAGAGACCCCTTGTGGTAGGTTTAGTGTTAGTGTATAATAGCATAGAGAACTTGGAATAAGGCTGGACTGTAAGATAAAAGACCTACTTACATGTCCTTGGGAGCTCACCAAGGACCAGTACTTCTTTGATCTTAGGGATAGGGGCAGGACATGCCCCCTGAGGAGCCCACCCTCCAGAGGTCTGCTGCCAATCAGAAGAAGAGAGACTCCTGCTGGAGCAAAGGCTATATTAACTACCAAAAATTCAAGAACGCAACTCTGATGGAGACTCCTTGTTGGACCAGAAGTCATGCCTGCAGCCAAAAATACAGACCACAAAGGCTAAAAGACAAAAAGAAAACAAAATCATAGTGGGGGGGGGATACAAAACACTGGTCCAACAAAAACATGACTCAGAAATTGGTTCTTAGACTTATATTCATCTCAAACCTAGATGACTAGATGATAGTGTACGAGCACCATAAACAACAGATAAGGCAATATGGTACCACCAGAGACAAGCTATCCTACTACAGCAACCCTAGAATATTCCAACACAATAGACCCACAAAATAACAACCTTAAAATCCATTTTATGTCAGAGACAGTCCCTGATTCCACTGTTAGGAGTCCCACAAGAGGAACAAGCCACAAACTGTAACATATGTGCAGAGGCCCTACGTCAGTCTCAAAAATAGGCTCCCTGGTTGGCAGTTCAGTCTTGGTAAGACTCTATGAGCCCAGGTTAGTTGATTCTGTGGGTTTTCTTGTGGTCTCAACCCTGGTTCTTACAATCCTCCCCCTTCTCCATTACATGGGATCCTGCAGTTCCTCCTAATGTTCAGCTGTAGATCTCTGTATGTGTCCATCAGTTGCTGGGTGAAGCCTCTCTCATGAGAATTGGGCTAGGCGCCAATCTGTAAAGATAGCAGAATATCGTTAGGAATCATTTCATTGAGTTTTTTTCCCATTCCTATTTGGTTCTAACCTACTTCTCTGGCTATCCAGCCGCTGGATCCTGGCCTACCAGTCAGTGTCAAGGGTAGGCCTCCTTTCATGGCATGAGTCTCAGGATTGACCAGTGGGTTCCTATTGTTCCTACAACTTGATATGCCATAGCTGGTTGATATTCATGGGAAGCACAACCTTTTCTGAAGAGAAACGGAGGAGTAGATTGAGTGGGATGTGGAAGGGAGGGACTTGCAGGAGAGAAAAAATGGGAAACTATTATCAGGATATATAAAAATAAAAATGGGGGGTGGCAAGATGTTGGCAATAAGGTTGGACACATTCTGATCCTCAGGAAGACCAACTGGCCCACCACAGAGATATACTCTTGCTGAATAGCAGTTTATGAGGTGCAAGCCTATCTAGGCTCACCCAATAAAGCCAGGGACAATAAAGAACCCTGTACTGGAAACATAGACAGTGGAAGAACAGAGATGCAAGACATGGGACATGTGGTATTTCCCACAGGGAGAGTGCATTTCCTGCTGTAGTGGAAGAAACAGCAGCTGAGATGCCCCCTGAGTCCCATTGCTGTAGACACCTTGTGAACTCCATATTGGAACTCCCTGCCTTCATCCACTCTAGGTCTACTGCCTCAATTTGCAGCATCTAGATCTCTATCCAGATCAATAAAACATTTCTGGACTATTGTGTACTTCCCAAGCAAGTGGCAGGCACCAGAACCACAGAGCTTCTGACAGAGAGGCACAGATTGATCCTGAGACTCCCTGGAGAGTAGCTTGGGAAGATCAAAACCACAGTCCAGACACACTAGCTACAGGGAAACTACCAGAAGCCATGGCAGGCCAGACAGGCTTGACTGGAACACAGTGATTCTGGCCAAGAAAAGGTAGCTGAGCTTCTCTGAATCCAAGCAATCTGGACAGGGTGTGAATTCTACATCAGAACTCCCTGTCAGCACCTGCTGAAGGGGCTGATAGGTTAATATAAGTTAGATTTAGTGAATACCTAAGTTTCTGATACAGTCTCTTAATTCGGGGCATGAAGATCAACTGCTGTGAGCAATTAGCTTATCAGCTTATGGATGAAGTCAGGTGAAATGAGGGGAGTCTCTTTGGACTGAAAAACAAGGTTGAAGCCAGGTGAAACAAGGAAAGACTTTATGACCTGGCATTGCTTTCAACTGCTAAGTGGGCAGAGCCCAAATTAAGCTGAAGCAGGTGGAACAAGGAGTGATCCTATTTAAGGACAAGTGGATGACGCCAGAGAGGCGCGTGCGTGCTAAGGGCCCCCGATATGAGAGAGCTCCGAGAGTCCTGCTGGAGAAAGTTCTGGTAGACCAATGGCCAGATCTCCCTGAGGCAGAAGGAAGCTGGTGAGCAGAGAAAGCCTCGGCAAGACAGCAAAAGGCCAAGGACTAAACCCTGTGGCTCAGCTTTTGCCTAGAGGGGTTTGACCTGTCCGAACAGTGGCCTGAACGGAACTGTGGCCAGCTTTAAAGACTGAGGCAGAACGGCAGAGTTGCTGATACGAAGGAAGTAAGGTGGCCTACAGACGCTGAGGTCTCCCAGAGAGAAGAAAGCCTCAAGCCTTATTTAAAGTGAGACTTCGATAGCCAGTTTACCCTGACGAACCTGCGTCTGAGCTATTCCAGAAAAAGGACTGCTAAGTGCGTTAAAGAGTCTACCCCCGAGACTGGTTTCCTGACGACTGAGGACCTGCCCCAGAGACTGTATCATTCTAAAAGGGTATGAAAGTAGTTGTTATGCTTATCAATAGGTTTAGCGGATAGGTTAAAGGGGTTGTAGGAATTTATAGGTTTAATAGATAAGAAATTGTTGGCGTTTGTTATTATAAGTGAATTTAGTAATAAATAAATAAGTGTTAAAAAATAATAACTAAAAGTTCGGTTTCAGGTGGCGCCCAACGTGGTAAGGCATTATGGGTAATTTTGTTTTCAAAACTATAGAGAAAACTGCAGATTTTGAAACTATGATGCCAGTTGTTGACAATATGGCAATGTTTACTGCTGACCTCTACACTGTTTTTCAATCAGACCGAATGTTTTATGCTGTTTACTTTTTTTTATTTTATTGGTTTGTCATAAGGAAGACGTCTGTTACACAATTAAAAATTATGGAAATGCAAATTGAGGAGCTTAAGAAAATTCTGGCAGGGCAGGTGACTGGAACTGAGAAAATGGCAAGTTCTTTTCTAGCTAGGTCTCCACAGTCGCCGCATGTACCAGTAGAAAAGCCGCCACGTGTGTCAGTAGAAAACCAGGTAGGTAATGGTGCTAATGTGGAACCAAGTGCGCCCCCAGAAGAGCTGCATGGTACTGCACAATCACCATCAGCTTTTCCAGTTATGTTTCAATTTAGGCCTGATAATAACGGTCAGCTCAATCAGGAATTAACATGGCGTCCAATAGACATTTTGGATTTAAAAAGATTTAAGGAGTCTATTGTCTGTTATGGAATGCATTCATCATTCGTTAAACAGATGCTAAATAACTGGGCTTTGCAAAATAGAGTCATTCCCCAAGATTGGAAGGGACTGATATCAGCTGTGCTAGAAGGTAGCCAGCAATTACAATGGTTGTCATGGTGGAGACATGAAGCCACAAAATTAGAGCAGCAAAATATGGCAAGGGGAATAAATGTCACAACCCACCAAATGCTTGGTGAGGGACCTTATGCTGACATACGGTTACAGACTCAATTTGAAGATGTTGTCATCGAACAATGTCGTGTTGCAGCTCTGAGGGCCTGGGATATGGTGGCTGAGGCTGGGAAAAGGTTTACTTCATTTACCAAGATAATACAAGGTCCTCAGGAAACCTTCTCAGACTTTTTAGGGAGATTGACTTCAGCTGTGGAGAGAGATGTAGATAACCCTGATGCCAGACAGGACTTGATAAATGCCTTGGCATATGAAAATGCAAATGCTGAATGTCAAAGGGCAATTAGACCATTGAAAGCTCGAGGGGCCCCAGTAGATGAATGGATAAGAGAAACAGCTGATATTGGTTTTCAAGAGCATCAGACTAATGTCATAGCACAAGCAGTTGCTAGGGGTCTTAACGAGTGCTTTAAAAATGGTGAACTTGGTCATTTCCAAAGATATCGTAAGGCTGAATCCTCCAGAACTCGAAATGATAGCTACCTGGACTCTGCAGAACAGGGTCATAGAAGGGAACGAACGGCTTT
>CAJQZJ010001694.1:12014128-12030316 GCA_907164525.1 Lophiomys imhausi | reverse complement strand
TGGCATAATCTATTTAATTTCTCCACTGAAAGGGTTCAACATTCCTGGACATGTCACTGGTGATCTTTAATAGAATTTATCTCAATAAACTGGATTTGTGCTAGAGTTATGTGATCTTTAGCATCTTGTTCATTATCAAATTCCAGGAATTTAGGTTTTCTTAAACTCACCTATAGTGATATTTTGTAGAGTTGTCTAGTTGTAGAAAACCTCTCCATATCTGTCCTCTCCACAACTATTATAGACTCTGCGTTGGTATGAAAAGTGTCCCAGGAGGAGCAAAGGCTCTTTGACAGTAATATCTCAAATTGGGACATACACTTTATTAATCACTACTTCTTTGACATAGTTTCTTATCTGTGGATATGCATAACTTTATTGATATCATTTTGCTAAAGGACAGTAGTATTCTGTATATTTCATGCAGCAAGGATAAATTTGTGTTTCTATATCCTTGTTGATAAAAATTTGTTCCCAGGCACCAGCTGCCTTGGAGCTCCCTATACTCCTTAATTTTGCCAGCTTAGGAGACAGAATGATATTCTGTGTTCCCACCTGTGCTCTAGCAGCTCTCACACTGGCCACCAGAGCCTCATCTAGAAACCTGAATGGAAACTGAGAGGGTAGGTTGACCTTCTATACTTGACACTGTCAGTAATGTTTTTTTCTTTCCCACAAAAAAGATTAGTGATATATACAATAAGTATGACTGATGCCTTAGAAATATTGATTCTGCAAAGAGCATGGCATGAGAAAACTCCCAAACTTTTATATTTTAATAGAAAGTGTGGTCTCAGGGAGTACTTTTCAACATGACAACAACTAAGAAATGTGATGGGGATCCTGAAACTCTTGATTGGTTCCTTTCCCAATCTTTCTCTCTTTTTTATTTCTTCATTTCTACATCTCATCCTTAATGTTTGATCAGAAAATGATTTAAGGTGTCCTGGAAACATCACAAATACAAACATATTAGAACTAGGATATAGAAAAAAGTAAAGAAAAGGGTTAAGAAATTTTGTTCATTACCTTTGAGTGAATGTTTAATTAATTAATTCATTCAAACATTCATTTATCCATTTACTCATTAATTTATCTTATATCCTAACTGCAGTTTTCCTCTCATCTCCTACCAGACCTCCCCAATTTTCCCTCTTCTTCTGTCCCGGCCAATCTACTTCTCCTCCTCCTTTTCTCTTCAGAAAATGGAAGGGCTCCCATGGAAATCAGCTAGCCATGGCATATCAAGTACCTGTAAGACTAGGCACCTGCTTTCCTATTAGGCTAGACTAGGCAACTCAGTAGGAGGAAAAGGACTTCAAAACAGGCAACAGAGTCAGAGACAGCCCATGCTTCCACTTAGGAGTCTCACAAGAAAACCAAACTACACTCTCAGATATGCAAAGGGCCTAGGTCAGTCCCATGCATGTCCCCTGGTTAGTGGTTCAGTCTCTGTGAGTCCCTATGAATCCAAGTATGTTGATTCTGTGGATTTTCTTGTAATCTCTTTGATCCCTCTGGCTCCCACAGTCATTCCCCCTACCTTCCTCAGGACTTCCCAAGCTCAGTCTAATGTTTGGCTGTGGATCTCTGTGTCTGTTCCCATCAGTTGCTGGATGAAGCCTTTCTGATGACAAATGGGCAAGGTACCAGCCCATGAGTATAGCAGAATACCACTAGGAGTAATTTCATTGACTTATTTGTCTTTCTTGTTTGGTTCTATCACCCTGACTAAAAACTCAAATTCAAGTGTGTGGGGTTTAGTGTTAGCATATAGAGCATAGGGAACTTGGAATTAGGCCGGACTTTTAAGATAAAAGACTTACATCTGAAGTGACATGTCCTTGGGAATTTGACAAGGACCAGGACCTCTTTGATATTAGGGCTAGGAGCAGGACATGCCCCCTGAGGTGTCCGCCCTCCCGAGGTCTACTGTCATTTCACATCTCTCTCTCTCTCTCTCCCTCTCTCTCTCCTCTGCAAAAAGCTTTCTTGAAAAAAACTGAGCCCAGGGACATAACTGGAAAAGTACATGAAATCTTCTGCTGACAGGTGAAGATGTATAAGGCAGGATTCACGTGGATGCTGGGCTGGCTCTTGTAACCGAACTTTTAAATTATTATTTAACTCTTATTTATTTATTACTAAATTCACTTATAACAAACACCAACAATTTCTTAACTATTAATCCTATAAATTCCTACAACCCCTTTAACCTATCCACTAAACCTATTGATAATTATTTTTCTAACCTTTTAGAATGATACAGTCTCTGGGGCAGGTCCTCAGTCGTCAGGAACACAGTCTTTGTTGTAGATTCTTTAACGCACTTAGCAGTCCTCTTTCTGGATCTCTCAGATGCAGGTTCGTCAGGGTAAGTTGGTTATTGCAGTCTCACCTTAAATAAGGCTTCATGCTTTCTTCTCTTTTGGAGAACCCAGCCGTCTGCAGGCCAACTTACTTCTTTCGAATCAGGAACTCAACTGCTCTGCCTCAGTCCTTAAAGCCAGGCACAGTTTCTTTTAGGCCACTGTTCGGACAGATCAAACCCCTCTAGGCAAAAGCTGAGCCACGGGGTTTAGTCCTTGGCCTTTTGGTGTCTTGCTCAGGCTTTCTTTGCTCACCGGCTTCTTTCTGCTTCAGGGAAATCTGGCCATCAAATGATGGCCAGCAATTTTTTTCAGCAGGACTCTTGAAGCTCTCTAGCATCAGGGGCCTCTTCTCTTTCTGGGCTCCATGCACTGTCCTTAAATAGGAGGAACTCTGTTTCAGCTTAATTTGGGCTCCGCCCACTTAGCAGCTGAAAACAATGTCAGGCCAGATACTTTGTTTCTTCAAGTCCATTAAGTCTTTCCTGTTTTCCTGACTTCAACCTTGTTTTTCAGTCTATTGAGTCATTCCTGTTTTTCCTGACTTCAACCTTGTTTTTCAGTCTATTGAGTCTTTCCTGTTTTTCCTGACTTCATGCTGATAATGCTCTTCATGCCCCGAATTAAGAGACAGTATCAGAAACCTCTATACATTTTCTAAATCTAATTTATCTAACCCCCTACAGGCTCTCTCTCCTGTTCCTGACTCATTCAACATTTTCCTCGACTGGCAGAAAAACATGCATCACAATCTCATTGGAAAGTTTCACCCTCTGATATTGACCCATTTTGGGTCTGGAGAGGAGAGGGATTCTCCCTGAGATTCCTGCATGCTTAGACACAGAGCTCCTGGACTTGGCCTTTTCAGGTCTTAAGCATCTGAATAGGTGAGATACCTGGGAAACTTTCATATTTTAATTGGTATTAAGACCACAAAGGCCAGGAACGAAATTCAGACACTTTAAGAGACTTTAAAACTGATGCTCAGAGAAAAATATCCTTTTGACAAACCTTAGGTTAATGTTAAATGCTTGTATTATAGGTACTAAGAAGTTTTAGGTGCTAGGTTTCAGAGTTAGGGTTTCGGTTTAGGATTTAGGAATTTTGTAGACAATTGTTAGGTAATTGTTAAATATTGTTAAGTATTAATAAATATATGTGTGTGATAAATAAAAATTTTGCTGTTACACAAGTGCATCAATGACCTCAACATAAAACCAAATATTTTCCACCTTATAGAGAAAGTGGGAGAATTCTCTTGAATGCATTGACACAAGAGACAATTTCTTGAGGAGAACACAAATTAGTGCAGCCACTAAAATCGACAATTAATAAACGCAACCTCATGAAACTAAAAAACTTCTGTAAAGTAAAAAAGAAAAAAAAACAAACAAGCAAAAAACAAACAAACAAAAAAAACCCACACACCATGAACAGGACAAAACAGAATGCAAAAAGATCTTTAACAACTCCACATCTCACAGAGGACTGATTTCCAAAATATATAAAGAACTTTAAAACTAGACATCAACACACCAAGTAATCCAATTTGAAAATGGTACAGATCAAAACAGAATTCTCAACAGAAGAATTACAAATGGCCAAGAAGCACTTGAATTGTTCATTATGTTTAGCATTCAGGGAAATGCAAATTAAAATGATTCTGAGATTCCCTCTTACACTTCTCAGAATGGCCCAGATAAAAACCACAGGTGACAGCTCATGCTGGAGAGGATATGGAGCAAGGAGATCACTCCTCCATTTCTGGTGGGAGTGCAAACTTGTACAGCCACTTTAAAAATTAATATGCTAGTTTCTCAGAAAATTTGGAAGTGATCTACATCAAGACCCAGCTATATATACTCCTGGGTATATATCCAAAGGAAGGTGCACCACCCAGAAGTACACTTGCTCAACTATTTTCATAGCAACTTTATTCTTTTTTTTTTTTTTTTTTTTTGGTTTTCTGAGACAAGATTTCTCTGTGTAGCCCTGGCTGTCCTGGACTCACTTTGTAGACCAGGCTGGCCTCGAACTCACAAAGATCCACCTGCCTCTCCCTCCCAAGTGCTGGGATTAAAGGCGTGCACCACCACCGCCCGGCTTGCAACTTTATTCTTAATAGCCACAAACTGGAAACCACCTAAATGCCCTTCAACCAAAGAATGGATAAAGATAATTTGTACAACAGAGAATTGCTCAGCTGTTAAAAACCATGACCTCATTAAATTTGCAGTCAAATGGATAGAACAAGGAGAGATCATCCTGAGGGTGATAACCCAGATCTACAAAGAAAAACATGGTATGTCTTCTCTTACAAATGGATATTAGCCATAAAGTAATGTATAACTATAGATAATCATGATATAATCCACAGACTCAGGGAGCTAAGTAGCAAGGGGGGCATAATGCTTTACACATGAATATTCCTGTTAAGGGGAAATCAAAGAGACAAAGCAGGTGAATAAGGGAGAGGGTCTGGATGGTAGAGGTAGGATTAGGAACAAGAGGGAATATGTGGCAGGGATAATGGAGGGAAAGAACACTGGGAGAGACAACTGTAATCAAGACAGGGGGAATCTCTTGGAAGAGCTAGAAACCTAGTGAAATGTAAACTTCCAGACCTACAAGAGTAACCTTAGCTAAGACTCCTGGCAATGGACAATCTGGAGCAAGAACTGGCCATCTCTTTTAACTGGCCAAGACTTCTAATGGAGGTATTGTGACAACAACCTAGCCACAAAACCTGTGACCTACAATTTGTCCTCACTATTGGATATGCTTGGGTAAAGGTAGTGCAGACATTGTACGAGTGGCCAACCAATGACTGGTCCAGCTTGAGACCCATGCCATGAGAGTGTACCTACCCCCTGACACAGCATGGAGGGCCAGGATGCAGAGGCTGGATTCTTTTGATCCACCTGTCTGTTTTTATGCCAATACCATAGGTATTTTATTACTATTGCTTTGCAGTACAGATTAAGATCATAGATTGTGATACCTCTGAAATTTCTTTTATTGGACAAGTTTGTTTTAGCTATCCTGATTTAGTTATCTTTCCATATTAAGTATGACTCTTTCAAGGTCTGTAAAGAATTATGTTCAAATTTTGATGAAAAATTTCTTGAATCTGTAGTTTGCTTTTGGTAAGATGGCCATTTTTACTGTGGTTATACTACTGATTCATGAGCATGGGAGATGTTTCCATCTTCTGAGACCTTCTCCAATTTCTTTCTTCAAAGACTTGAAGTTCTTGTCACACAGGTCTTTCACTTACTTGGACAGAGTTACACCAATATATTTTATATCATTTGTGGCTATTGTGAAAGGTGTTTCCCTGATTTCTTTATCAACCCATTTATAGTTCATATATAAAAGTGTTACTGATTTTTGAGTTAATTTTTTATCAAGCCACACCCACTTTTTTGGGAGCCTTTTAATGTCTATTTCTATTTCCTTAGGGATTATATGTCTAATTAACTGTTTATCTGATCTTGATTTAACTTTGGAAAGTGGTATCTATCAAGAAAATTGTCCATTTCTTTCAGATTTTCTAATTTTTTGAAATATGACCTATTGGTTCTTTGGATTTTCCTGGTGTCTGTTGTTATGTTCCCTTTTTCATTTCTGATTTGTTAATTTGTATATTCTGTCTCTGACTTTTAGTAAGTTTGGATAAGGGTTTGTCTATCTTGTTAATTTTGTCAAAGAACCAACACTTTATTTCATTGATTCTTTGTTTCTAATTTATTGATTTAAGTTTGATTATTTCCTACTGCCTATCCTCTTGGGTGTGTTGGCTTCCTTTTGTTCTAGAACTTTCTGATGTGCTGTTAAGTTGCTAGTATAAGATCTTTCTAATTTCTTTATATAGGCACATAGTACTATGAACTTTACTCTTAGCACTGTTTTTATTTTACTTCATAAGTTTGGGTTTGTTCTACATTTATTTTCATTGAATTAAGGGAAATCTTTCATTTGTTTGTTTCTGCACTGATCCAGTGGTCACTGAGTAGAGAGTTGCTCAGTTTCTATGAGATTATATGCTTTCTGTTGTTGTGCAAATCCAACTTTTATCCATGGCAGTCTGATAAGCTACAGGGGGTTATTTCAATATTTTTGTATCTGTTGAGGATTGCTTTGACTCAATATGTGGCTAATTTTGGAGAAAATTGTGAGACACTGAGAAGAAGGTTTATTCTTCATTCTTTGTGTGAAATATTCTGTAGATATTTGTTAGGTCTATTTGAGTCATAATGTCTGTTAGTTCCATTATTTCTCCATTTAGTTTCTGTCTGGAATACATGTCCATTGGTGAGGACATTGAAGTATTCCTATTAATGTGCAGGGTCCAATGTCTGATTTGGGCTTTAGTGGTGTTTTTTTTCACAAATATGTATGCCCTTGCATTTGGGGCATAGATGATCATAATTGAGATGTCATCTTGGTGGATTTTTCTTTTGATGAGTATGAAGTGCCTTTCCCCATCTCTTTTGGTTAACTTTGGTTGAAAGTTATTTGGTTTGATACTAGAATGGCTGCACCAGCTTGCTTCTTGGGTTCATTTCCTTGAAAAATCTTCCAGTCCTTCACTCTGCGGTAATATCTGTCTTTGATGTTGAGGTGTGTTTCTTGTACTCAGCAGAAGGATGGTTTGTGTTTTCACATGCATTATGTTAGTCTGTATCTTTTTATTGGGAAATTAGGTCCATCAATGTTGAGAGATACTAATGACCAATAACTGTTAACTCCTGTTATGTGTTTTTCATTGCTGTTGGTGTTGTTGGTGGTGATGCTGGTGATTTTGGTCGTTTGTGTTTACTTCCCTTTTTTAGGTTTTGCTGGTGTGAAATTACTTATTTCCTGTGTTTTCTTAGGTATAGTTAACATTGTGTTGAAGTTTTCTATAGTATCTTTGGTAGTGCCAGATGTGTGGTTAGAAATTGTTTAAATTTGATGTTTTCGTGGAATATCTTGTTTTCAACATCTATGGTGATTGAAAGGTTTGATAGCAGTAGTCTGTGCTGGCTTCTGTGGTCTGTTAGAGTCTCCACAACATCTTTTCAGGCTCTTTTGACTGATAGAGCTTCTGTTGAGAAACCAGGTATATGTAATTCCAATAGACCCACCTTTATATATCACTTGGTCTTTTTCTCTTGCAGCTTTTAATATTCTTTGTTCTGTAGATTTAGTGCTTTGACTATTATATGGAGAGGCAATTTTCTTTTCTGGACCAATATATTTGGTATTTTATAACCTTCTTGTGCCATTATAAGCATGTCTCACACGGCCATATCCACTGGAAACAGAGAAAGTCATGAAGCCATCATGGCTGTTTGACAGTTCAAGCAAGTTGAGCTGAATGCTGCAATCATTGTCATTCTGTCTCTCACTTTTAGGTTTTTCTTTCTGTGTGTTGTATTCTTGGGGACTTTCTGTACTATGATTAATTTTATGTCTTTTCCTGGGAACATTACATTTCATTCTTTTAGGAAAAGTCTAAAATTTATTTAAGCTTGTGGTTTTAGGGAAATAAGGGTATTTATCCCTATTTGAGAACTTCTTATGCTCTGGAGATTGTTGAGCACAGATAAGCACATAGCAAGAAAATATTTTTATGAGGACATTACTCAAGGAATCTTCCTGGGGTATCCACCTCTAAACAAACTCAAACAATATAATTGGTGGAGGGTAAACAGAGACAACTGACAAACTCTGATTGGCCAGCAATGGAGGAGGGTTCCCCTTTCTCCACACCCTCTCCAGCATGTGCTGTCATTTGAGCTTTTGATCTTAGCCATTCTGACAGGTGTGAGATGGAATCTCAGAGTTGTCTTGAGTTGCATTTCTCTGATGATTAAGGATGCTGAGCATGTTATCAAAATTATTAATTATTGTTATTTATTTACTAACAATATTCACTGATAACAAATACCAACAATTTCTTAACTATTAATCCTACAAATTCTTACAATCCCTTTAACCTCACCACTAATCCTATTGACAATTATTTTCCTAATCTTTTAGAAGGATACAGTCCCTGAGGCAGGTCCTCAGTCACCAGGAACACAGTCTTTGATCCACTTGGACTTACATTTTATACAAGGTGATAAGTATGGGTCTAAATTCATTCTTTTACATGTGGACATCCAGTTGGACCAGCACCATTTGTTGAAGATGCTGTCCTTTTTCCATTGTGTGATTTTGGCTTCTTTGTAAAAAATTAGGTGACCATAGAGGTGTGGGTTCATTTCTGGTTCTTCAATTTGATTCCCTTGATCTACTGGTCTGTTTCTATACCAGTACCATGCTGTTTTTATTATTATTGCTCTGTAGTACAGCTTGAAATCTGGGATAGTGATCCCTCCAGATGTTTTTTTTGTTTTTTTTTTTTTTATTGTACAGGATTGATTTATCTATTCTGGGTTTTTGTTGTACCATATGAAATTGAGTGTAGCTTTTTCTAGGTCTATAAAGAATTGTGTTGGTATTTTGATAGGAATTACATTGAATCTGTATATTGCTTTTGGTTGGATGGCCATTTTTATTATGTTGATCCTATTTATCCATGAGCATGGCAGATCATTCCATCTTCTGATGGTCTCTAGAATTTCTTTCTTTTAGGGCTTGAGGTTCATGTTGTACAGGTCCTTTACTTGCTTGGTTAGAGTTACCCCCAGGTATTTTGTATTTTTTGTTGCTATTGTGAAGGGAGTTGTTTCCCTGATTTCTTTCTCAGCCGATTTATTTGTTGTATAAAGAAGACCTTCTGATTTTTTTCAATTAATTTTGTATCCAGCTACCTTGCTGAAGGTGTTTATCAGTTGTAAGAGTTCTCTGGTGGAATTTTTGGGGTCATTTATGTATACCATCATATCATCTGCAAATAGGGATAATTTTACTTCTTCGTTTCCAATTTGTATCCCCTTGATCTCCTTTAGTTGCGTTATTGCTCTAGCAAGCATTTAAAGTACTATATTGAAGAGATATGTTGAAAGTGGGCATCCTTGTCTTGTTTCTGAGTTTAGAGGAAATGCTTCAAGTTTCTCTCCATTAACTTTGATGTTGGCTACTGGCTTGTTGGATATTGCCTTTATTATTTCCAGATATGGTCCTTGTAAGCCCGTTCTCTCTAGAATTTTTAGCATGAAGGGTGTTGGATTTTGTCACATGCTTTTTCCACATCTAGTGAGATAATCATGTGGTTTTTTTCTTTCATCTTGTTTATGTGATGAATTACGTTGATGGATTTTCATATGTTGATCCATCCCTCATTCCTGGGATGAAGCCTACTTGATCATGGTGTATGATACATTTGATATGTTCTTGGATTGGGTTTGCTAGTATTTTATTAAGTATTTTTGCATCTGTGTTCATGAGGGGAATTTGTCTGAAGTTCTCTTTCTTTGTTGGGTCTTTGTGTGGTTTAGAAATCAGGGTAACTGTGGCCTCATAGAATGAATTTGGCAGGGTTCTTTCTGATTCTGTTTTGCAAAAGAGTTTGAAGAGTATTAGCTCTTCTTTGAAGGTCTGATAGAATTCTGTGCTGAAACCATCTGGCCCTGGGCTTTTTTTTGGTTGGGAGATTTTTAATGACTGTTTCTATTTCCCTAGGGGTTATAGGGTTGCTTAGTCTGTTAACCTGATTGTGGTTTAGCTTTGGTAGGTGGAATCTATCAAGAAAATTGTCCATTTCCCTTAAGTTTTCATATTTGGTGGAGTATAGATTTTTAAAGTAGGACTCAAATATTCTCTGGATTTCCTCAATGTCTGTTGTTATTTCTCCCTTTCATTTCTTATTTTGTTGATTTGTTTTTTTTTTCCCCTCTGTCTTTTGGTTAATTTGGCTAAGGGTTTGTCTATTTTATCGATTTTCTTGAAGAAACAACTCTTGGTTTCATTGATTCTTTTATTATCCTTTTTGTGTCTAAGTTGTTAATTTCAGCCCTAAATTTGATGATTTCCTGTGTTCTGTTCCTCTTGGGAGTGTTTGTTTCTTTTTCTTCCCAATTCACCCAGTTTAGCTGTTAATTTGCTAATATGAGCGGTCACAATTTTCTTTTGAAGGCACTTAGTGCTGTAAACTTTCCTCGTAGCACAGCTTTTATTGTGTGCCATAGCTTTGGGCATGTTGTACCTTCATTTTCATTGGTTTTTAAGAAGTCCTTGATTTCCTTCTTTATTTCTTCCCTGACCCAGTAGTCATCCAGTAAAGAGTAGTTTAATTTCCATGTTTGTGTAAGCTTTCTGTTGATTCTTTTGCCATTGAAGTCCAGCTTTATTCCATGGTGGTCTGATAAGATACAAGGAGTTATTTCAATTTTCTTGTATCTGTTGAGGCTATCTTTGTGACTGACCATATGGTCGATTTTGGAGAAGGTTCCTTGTGGTGCTGAGAAGAATATATATTCTTTTGTGTTTGGGTGAAACGTTTTGTAGATATTTTTGAAGTCCATTTGGTTCATTAGACTCATTATTTCTCTGTTTGGCTCTGTCTTGATAATCTGTCCATTGTTGTGACTGGTGTGTTGAAGTCACATTGTTTACTACTAATATGTGGGTGTCAATGTGTGATTTAAGTTTTAGGAGAGTTTCTTTTACAAATGTAGGTGCCTTTGTATTTGGGGCATAGATGTTCAATATTGAGATATCCTCTTGATGAATATTTACTTTAACGAGTTTGTAATGTCCTTCTTCTCTGTCTTTTTTTATTAACTTCAGTTGGAAGTCTATTTTGCTGATATTAGGATGGCTACTCCAGCTTGCTTGCTGGGTTCATTTGCTTGGAAAAACTTTCCCAGCCCTTTACTCTGAGATAGTGTCTATCTCTGTTAGTAAGATGTGTTTCTTATAAGCAGCAAAATGATGGATCTTGTTTATGTATCCAATCTGTAAGCCTGTGTCTTTTTACTGGGGAGTTGAGTCCATTGATGTTTTTTGATATTATTGACCAGAGGTTGTTATTTCCCATAATTTTGGTATAGGTGGTGGTCCTGTGTTTCTTTTGGTTTAGTTTCCATGGAGTTTTATGTTCCTCTGTTTTCTTGGGTGTAGTTATCTTCTCTGGGTTGTAATTTTCCTTCTAGGATCTTCTGTAGGGCTGGATTTGTAGGTAGATATTGTTTAAATTTGATTTTGTCATGGAATATTTTGTTTAACATCTGTGTTGATAGAGAGTTTTTCTGGGTATAGTTGTCTGGCTGGGCAACTATGTTCTCTCAGGGCTTGTAGGACATTTGTCCAGGCCGTTCTAGCTTACAGAGTTTCTGAGGAGAAGTCAGGTGTAATTCTGATGTGTCTGCCATTATAAGTTACTTGACCTTTTTCTCTTATGGCTTTTAATATTCTTTCTTTGTTCTGTACATTTGGAGTTTCAATTATTATGTGGCAAGAGGAGTTTCTTTTCTGATCTAATCTATTTGGTGTTCTGTAAGCCTCTTGGAATTTTATTGGCATCTCTTTCTTTAGGTTTGGGAATGATTTTGTTGAAGATGTTTCCTGGACCTTGGATTCAGGAGTCTTCTCTTTCCTCTATGCCTATGATTCTTAGGTTCCATCTTTTCATTGAGTCCTTATTTCTTGGATGTTATGGGTGGGTGAGGAATTTTTTTAGCTTTCTCATTTTCTTTGAATGTTTTACTGATTTCTTCCATCGAATATTCCATGCCTGAGATTCTGTCTTCCATCTCTTGTATCCTATTTTTGATACTCATGTCTGTAGTTCCTTGAAACCTCTTCATTTGATTCTCCATTTCCACTCTTAACTCTGACTGTGTTTTCTTTATTGCTTCCATTTCCAGTTTCATGGCTTGAAAGATTTTATTCGTTTTGTATATTTCCTGTTCCAATTTGATTGTCTTTGTCTGGAAATCTTTCATCTCTTTTAAATCTTTCATTGTCTTGTCTCTTTCCTGTTCAAGTTGAGCCACTTTGGCTTGGAGCTCTCTAATGGTATTTTCCATTGCTTTCGCTTGTAAAATTGTGGACTCTTTGAATTCCTTCACAGATTTAAATTCCTCTTAAAAGGACTCTATCATTTTCCAGACTGTAGAATTGTCATCATTTTCATGTGTTTCAGCTGTGGTGAAGTTGTCAGGGCTTGCTGTACTGTCATCTTTGCATTTTTTTGGGTGGGGGGGTCATAATTCCCTGGCTTTTGTTGATTCTGCTTTTTCGCTGTCCTTTTGTCATTTGGTTGTTCTTAGCTGTTTGTTCCTGTTGCTTTCTGGACTTGGAGCCAAAGGGGGCGCTTTGGTGTAGCAGTTGTACTGCTTGGTGATCTGTCGCTTTCCCCTGGCTGTGTGGGGCCGTGTGTAGAGGTTATCAGTGTGTCTCCAAGAGCTCACCCCTTCCTGTTTTGTCCCAATTGGAGACTCAGGTGAGGGGTTGTGATGGGGATGTTTTCCTGTAGGTTCATGGGATCCAACTGGTATTCATATAGATGACTATGCAGGTTGGTAGGCCACAGGCTGTTGGGTGGGGTTGTAGTCCCCCTGCAGCTTACGAGTTGGACTATGTTTGTGGACCAGCATGGCTGCTCACAGGGGGTTCTCAGGGTCAATGTGCATCTAATAGCCAGAAGCACTGTGAGGTGGTGCACCTACTCCCAAGCAATGAGGAATGGCCTGGGGTTGTTTCACTATTCACAAGTCAGAGCTCTCTATGTTGCACACTGAGTGTTCAGCCTGCAGCAGCTCTGCTGGTATGGTCCTGTGTGTCCAGGAACAGATTCTGTGGAATCTGGAGGTCCCAAGTTTGGGGACTGAGACTGCCTGCTGGAGTCTTAAAAGGACCTGACTCCACACCCTTAAGGTGAGTCACTCAGCAGTTTCCCCCTGGTCGAAACCTCACTCCAAGGGTGTAACTACATATGCTTAAGCTCTGGTTTCCTGCCAGTAGGGCCGGCACTAGACAAAGAATCTAATAATAACCCCACAATTTTCCCAGGCCTTGGACCCTGTGGAGGACAGATCCGCCTTCCAACCCGGCCCCCCTTTCTGACACTCTCACAACTCCACCTATGTGTGTATGGAGCTGGCTTTGGATACTGTCAAATGGTGCCACTGTCTTCCAAGTTTCAGTACACAGCAGTCGAGCTGTCAGGTAACTTGCTGCAGGAAGTGTGTCCTGCTGCTCCGTCTAGTTGCACTGTTTTTTCTAATGACTGTAAATCCAATAGAGGGGCCTGTATGTATGTCCAACACTCCTCTGGGGAAGCACAAATATGCTTGCGCTTTCCAAAATGCAGCCGTGTACCCACTGGCCACTGAGTTCTCCTATTGTGGACCCCATCACCTTTGTGCATCCTGCTGCTGTGGCTCTGCTAAGAGTGTATCATGCTCCCATGGGTCACAACCTTTTGCTAAATAGCCAGAATGCCTGTGTGGGATCTGGGGTCCCAGTAGGCTGGTGAATAACCCTGTGTGGGGTTCGAATCTGCCCACTGGGTATTTGAGTGGTTCTTACCCTGTGTTTCTCCTGGTAAGGGTTCCTGATTCCCGGATTCAGTGGCTTCCGTGAGTGTCTGAGAAAGGGGAGGAGAGTGCTGCCCAGGGACTTTTAATGGTCCCTGGGTAGCTGGGTGAAACCCAGGGGGATCGAATCACCCAGATTGTTGCTCAGTGTCTATAACTCTGTGGCTTTATGGCTGTTTTCCCCGAGTTCAAAATGTGTCTGAGCAGGCCGCCGCCATCTTGGATCCCTCTATTTCTCTGTTTTCTTTCTGTCTTGATGATCTATCCATTGGTGTGAGTGGGGTGTTGAAGTCTCCTACTATTAATGTGTGGGGATAGATGTATGGTTTAAGCTTTAGAAGAGTTTCTTTTACTTATGTGGGTGCCCTTTTATTTGGGGCATAGATATTCGGTATTGAGATGTCATCTTGATGAATTTTTCCATTAACGAGTATGTATGAACTTCCCTATCTTTTTTATTAATTTCAGTTGAAAGTCTATTTTATTTGATATTAGGATGGCTATTCCACCTTGCTTCCTGGGACCATGTGCTTGGAAAACCTTTTCCCAGTCCTTTATTCTGAGGTAGATCTATCTTTGTTAGTGAGATGTTTCTTCTATGCAGCAAAATGATTGATCTTGTTTAAGGATTCATTCTGTAAGCCTGTGTCTTTTATTGGGGGGTTGAGTCCATTGATGTTAAGGGATATTAATGACCATAAGTTGTTATTTCCTGTTATTTTGATGTAGGTGGTAGATGTGTGTTACTTTTTGGTTTAACTGCATTGTGTTTTTTGTTTGTTTGTTTGTTTGTTTGTTGTTGTTGTTTTCTTCCTTTGCTTTCTTGGCTGTAGTTATCATCTCTGGGTTGGAATTTTCCTTCTAGGATCTTGTGTAGAGCTGGATTTGCAGATAGATACTATTCAAATTTGGCTTTGTCATGGAATATCATATTTTCTCCATCTATGTTGATAGAAAGTTTTGCAGGGTATAGTAGTCTGGTCTGGCAGCTATGGTCTCTTAGGGCTTGTATGATGTCCACCCAGGCCCTTCTGGCTTTTAAATTTTCTAAGATGTCAGGTTTAATTCTGATGGGTCTGCCATTATATGTTACTTGACCTTTTTTTGCTTACATCTTTTAATATTCTTTCTTTGTTCTGTACATTTGGAGGTTCAATTATTATGTGGCGAGAGGAATTTCTTTTCTGGTCTCATCTATTTGGTGTTCTGTATGCTTCTTGGAAATGTATGGACATCTCCTTCTTTAGGTTTGGGAAGTTTTCTTCTATGATTTTGTTGAAGATGTTTCCTGGGCCTTGGAAGCAGGAGTTTTCTCTTTCCTCTCTCCCTATAATTCTTAGGTTCCATCTTTTCATTGAGACCTTGATTTCTTGGATGTTATAGGTGAGAAAATATTTAGAATTTTCATTTTCTTTGGTTGTACTGATTTATTTAATTGAATCTTCCATGCCTGAGACTATGTTTTCCATCTTTTGTATCATATTTGTGATACTCATGTCTGTAGTTCCTGTCTTCTTCCCTTGGTGTTCTACCTCCAGGATTGTCTATGTTTGTGTTTTCTTTATTGCTTCTATTTCCAATTTCAAGTCTTTAAATTTACATTTTATACATTTCATATCTTTCTGGCTCCAATTTGGTTACCTTTGATGAAAATCTTGCAAGTCTTTTATAGCATTTTTTTCTTTCCCATTCATGTTTGACTGAGTTAGCTTGGAGGTCTCTAATGGTGTTCTCCATTGCTTTCATTTGTAAAGTTGTGGATTCTTTAAATTCTTTCGGAGATTTATTTTCTTATTGTAAGGCCTCTATCATTTTCCAAAGTATAGTTTGTCATCATTTTTGTGTTTCAGCTTTGTGGGGTGGTCAGAGCTTGCTATACTAGCATAGCTGAATTTTGTTGGAGTCATATTTCCCTGACTTTTGTCAGTTCTTTCTCTGACCGCTAGCCATCTGGTTGTTCTTAGCTGTTTATTTCTGGTGCCTTCTGGACTTGGTGCCAAAGAGGCAACTTTGGTGTAGAGGCCATATAACTTGGTGATATATAGCTCTTCACAGGCTGGATTGGGCTTTGTGGGAGCTGGTTCTAAGTGTGTCTCCCAGAGTTGTGTCCCAACAGGAAACTCTGGTCAAAGGTTGGGGTGGGATGTGTTATTACTGCCTCAGGTTCCTGAGATCCACCTAGTCTTATTAGTGATGTTGGAGGGAGTTGGCAGGCCACTGATTGTAGGGTAGAACTGTAGTTCCCCTGCAGCTTATGCACCAGGGCCATGATCCTGGTCCTCTCAAGCTGCTCTCAGTGTGTTCTCAGGTTCTACATGCACCTTATAGCCAGAAGCACTGTGATC
>CAJQZJ010001694.1:11994695-12009128 GCA_907164525.1 Lophiomys imhausi | reverse complement strand
TAAAATATTTTTTTTTATTTTTGATATTATAGTGTAGTTACGTCACTTCCCCCTTCCCTTTCTGACTTCTAAACTCTCCCACATTTCCTCTTCCCCTTATAACGTTGCTTTAAAATATACGTGTTTTATTTGTATTTTACATGTATGAGGGTTTTGCCTTCATGGATGTGTGTGTGTTGTGTACATCAAGTGTCTGCAGAGGTCAGGAAAAATTAGCCGATACCCCGAAACTAGAGTTACAGGGAGATGTGAACAATCATCTCCTCAGCTTCATGAATATTCCTTTTGAGATGTGACTTTACTACTATTCTCTAATTCCAAAAGTTCCCCCATTTAATTCAATGTTAAATTGAATTTTTAATTTTTAAGCCAAACTGCAATGGCTCTAGGGTTCTTAAATTTTGTTCTCTACTATTTTGATATCATCTCCTTCTATTCTAATTTCTATTCACATCTATCTATCTATCTATCTATCTATCTATCTATCTATCTATCTACCTATCTGTCATCTATCATCCATCTATAATCTATCTACTATAATCTATCTATCCTTCTATCCATCCATCTATCAATTATCTATCTATCCATCTATCCATCTATCTGTCTAATCTATCTCTGAACACAATGATTTCCAAGTTTTTCCTCAAACACATCAACCATGCTTTAGCCTAAATCCTTTAGCTCTTCCTGTTTCTTCTACACTGCAGGTCACTCTTATTAGCACATCACTAATTCTCTTACTTACTGCAAATCTTTGTTCAAAGGTCCCTTCAGATGTATTTCCCTAATTATCTTGTTTCCATTTGTCTACAGACACATCTTCAACCCAGAACTGTTTGTTCCCACAAACTCCCTTTGTCTTCAACTGTAGCACTTATTATCAATTAGCATAAATTGTGTTTATTTATTTTATGAAATGTCTATATGCTTCAATAAAAGCAAATGAAGCCAAGTGGTGGTGGTATACACCTTTAATCCTAACACTTGAGAGACAGAGGCAGATGGATCTCTGTGAGTTTGAGGCCAGCCTGGTGTACAGAGCGAGCTACTTACAGATAGATAGAGAAATAGATAGGTAGATAGATACATAGATAGGCAGAAATAGATAGATAGATAGATAGATAGATAGATAGATAGATAGATAGATAGATGATAGATAGATAATGGGTGGGTGGGAGGGTGGGTGCAGGGAGGGAGGGAGGGAGAGAGGGAGAGAGAGGAAGAGACAGACAGACAGACAAACAGACAGACAGATAGATGTTCTTTTAATCTATTTTTATAAACAACTATAACCCTAATTCTTAGAATCAGAGCAAGCATGCAGCGTGCACTCACTCTTTCTATTTGACCTTATATTGGATGCCTCCCCCCTATGGGAAATGTATAAAAAGAAAACTAGTTTCTGAAGACCAAAAACCAAAATGACAGCTGGCAATGTTCTGCTCTGAAGCTCATATGAGCTTGTTTTATTTTAAAATCTCTTGAGCTTCACTCACCACTGATTAAAGTTAATAAAGAATTAAAATGTGCTACCAGTTAATGCAGTGACATCATTTATGCATAGTCACTTTTGCTTTATTTAATGCTAAAAGAGATTAAAAACACATGAAATAAATGAACAGGATGAGTTGACTTTTGTTTCTCTTAGTGGCCAGTATCTAGGTCAAGGCCTAGGAAAGGAAATAAATGCAAAAGGAAGAAATTATCTTCTACTCAGGATATGTGCATATTTTAAAATTTTTATATCTTGACAAATATAGAAACACAAAATTTTGTATTTCCTAGTTACTAGTATCTCTTATTTATTTTTGAAATCTCAAATATATTATTTTTTAAAAAGCTAACACCTATGATTTTCTTACTTATATTTTAATCAGACCAGATCAACCATAAGTAAAATCCTACTAAATGAGAGTATGAGAAATTATTAAATCAAGAAATTTTTAAGAACATGGGGTTAATTTGGTAGAGAGTTTTAAAATGAGAAGTATGAAAAACAAATTCTGCTCCTCTCATCTTCACACCCTAAATAACATGCAGTGAGGCTGTAAGTACCAGCTGTCCTCCAGTGACTCCCAAGTCCCTCTTTTGCATCTTCCCAGAGCTTTGGGGCCATATTGTTATGCATCACTCTATATTTCAGTCAACAATGATGATGATCCCATAAGATTAGTAACAGATGAAAGATTCCTATCAACTAATGATGTGTTAGCTGTTTAGTGAGGCCTTATTCCTATGTTTGTGGTGAGGCTGATATAAATAAACTTTAGGAATCTGTTATATTAAAGTATTAACATAACACAATTACATACAATATTTAATAAAAATAGTGATAACAATGAAAATGTTACTTCATTTATGCATTTGATAAATATATATTAATATTGTACATGCATATTTCAATATTTTAAAACTTCTATTTCAGAAAATTTGAGTTTGGTATCACCCCATAGTTTTTGCATTCTTGGTCCTATGACAACAGTGACAGAGAGTCTTTTTCTCCCTCTTAGTTCTCTCTGGTGGTATTTTTCTGTCACAGTCTCATAGAGCATTCTCTGATGACATCATATAAAAAAGTATACCCTACCCTAGCTGGGCTGCATATCAGGTTCCAGTATGAGAGGAAGTTATTAGAGCATATGCAACTGGTGAACTGACTGGGGTTGATAAGTGGTTACTCTCCTCATCAAAGGAGAAGGAAAGGGCACAGATGGGAAAGAAGGGGAGTGGGTGAGACCTGGAGAGGAGAAAGAGGACTTTGATAGAGTTGTAATTTTTTAATATTTATTTATTACTTCAAGTCACATCTCCATCACAGTACCCCCCCTGCATCCATCACAGTCCCACCCTCCCACCCTCCCACTCTACTCCTCCAGAGTGGGGTGTCCCCACATATCAGTCCCCAACCCCAGGTCAGTGGTCGCATGAGGGCCAAGAGCCACCTCATATACTGGGTGCCTACATGGCAACACTACTAGGGCAAAGTGTCTCATCAACAAACTGTATGTTCCTGTTCCTTTTGGTGTGTTGGCTGTACAATAGTTTTCCTGTACTATATGGCTAAAATCCAATTATAAGTGAATAGATGCCATGTGCATCTTTCTGAGTCTGGGTTAGTTCACTCAGGATGAGCTTTTCTAGCTCCATTCATTTGACTGTAAATGGAATGATTTCGTTGTTTCTGATAGCTGAGTAGTATTCCATTGTGTGGATGTACCACAGTCTTTTTTATCCATTCATTGGTTGAGGGACATCTGGGTTGTTTCCAGTTTCTGGCTGTTACAAACAAGGCTGCTATGAACATAGATGTGGACACGTCCTTGTGGTTTGGTGAGGAATAATTTGGATATATGGCTGGGACTTGAGGTCGAGCTATTCCAAGTTGTCTAAGATATCGCCAGACTGATTTCCATAGTGGCTGTACAAGTTTGCACTCCCACCAGCAATGGAGCAGTGTTCCCCTTTCTCCACACCCTCACCAGCATGTGCAGTCATTAGAACTTTTTATCTTAGCCATTCTGACAGGCATGAGATGGAATCCCAGACTTGTCTTGAGTTTCATTTCTCTGATAATTAATGATGTTGAGCATTTCTTTAAGGGTCTCTCAGCCATTGGAGAGTCTGCTTTTGTGAATTCTCAGTTTAGCTTTGTTTCCCCTTTTTTTAATTGGATTATTTGTTTTTTTGGTGTTTATTTCCTTGAGTTCTTTATAAATTTTGGATTTTAGTCCTCTCTCTGATGTGGGGTCATTAAAGATCTTTTCCCAATCTGTAGACTGTTACTTTGTACTAATGACAGTGTCCTTTGACTTACAGAAGCTTTTCAGTTTCATGAGGTCCCAGTTACAGATTGTTGGTCTTAGAGCCACTGCTATTGGTGTTTGGTTCAAGAAGTGGTCACCTGTGCCAATGAGTTCTAGACTTTTCCCCACTTTCTCTTCTATTAGACTTAGTGTGTCCTTATGTTAAGGCCTTTGAATCACTTGGATTTAGTTTTGTACAAGGTGGTAAGTATGGGTATAATTTCAATCTTTTACATGTCAAAATCCAGAGTTAGAACAGCACCATTTGTTGAAGATGTTGTCCTTTTTCGATTGTATGGTTTTGGCTTCTTTGTTAAAAATTAAGTGACTATAGGTGTGGAGGTTCATTTCTGGGTCATCAATTCTATTTCATTGATCACCTGGTCTCTTTCTATACCTGTACAATGCTATTTTTATTACTATTGCTCTGTAGTATAGCTTGAAATCTGGGATTGAGATACTTCCAGATTTTTTTAAATACGTTTTTTTATTACTTCAGGTTACATCTCCAACACAGTGCCCTCTTTCCACCTCTCCCAGTCCTGTCCTCCCACCCTCTACCCCCTATCCCTTCCATCCCACCCCTCAGGAGTGGAGTGTCCCTACATAACAGTCCCCCGCACAAGTTCAGCTCATATGAGGCCCAAGAGCCTCCTCATATTCTGGGGGCCTACAAGGCAGCACCACTAGGGCAAAGTGCTTCATTGACAGGTAACAAAGTCTATGTTCCTATTCCCTTTGGTGCGTTGGTTATAGAATAGTTATCCTGTACTATATGGCTAAAATTCGATTATAAGTAAATAGATGCCATGTGCATCCTTTGGAGTCCAGATTTGCTCACTCAGGATGAGCTTCTCTAGTTCCATCCATTTGGCTGCAAATTCCATGATTTCGTTATTTCGTTGTTTCTGATAGCTGAGTAGTATTTCATTGTGTAGATGTACAACAGTTTTTTTTTTTTATTCCATTCCTCAAGTTGAGGAACATCTGGGTTGTTTCCAGATCTAGCTATTACAAATAAAGCTGCTCTGAATATAGATGAGGAAACATCTTTGTGGTTTGGTGAGGAATCGTTTGGATGTATAACCAGAAGTGATGTTCCTGGGTCTTGAGGTAGAGCTATTACAAGTTTTATAAGACATTGCCAGACTGATTTCCATAGTGGTTGTACAAGTGTGCATTCCCACCAGCAATGGAGGCATGTTCCCCTTTCTCCACAATCTTGACAGCATGTGTCGCGTCCCCCCTTGTCCAGCAAGGAATGACGCAACTCGCAAAAGCTCTTTTTTTGTAGTTTATTTAGGTCCCTTGAAAACAGTCTTCCGAATAATGGGGCAGACCCAACCCACAGGCCAAACACTAACTAGACAGACAGTCAAGTAAAGCCAAGTGGTGCTATCCTAGAGGTCCACGCATGCGGAAGCAAGCCAGATCAGCAGTCCTCGCCAAACATGAACTTATTATCAAAAAGAGCACTCACTGTCGGGCTGGTGGAAGGCGGAGGCCAGCGCCATCTTCAGGGCGCGGCACCTCGCAGCTCTCTACAAGCATGCGCTGTCATTTGAGTTTTTTGATCTTAACCCATTCTGACAGGGGTGAGATGGAACTCAGAGTTGTCTTAAGTTTCATTTCTCTAATTAGTAAGAATGCTGAACATTTCTTCATGTGTCTCTCAGCCATTAGGGATTCCTCCTATATAAATTCTCTATTTAGCTATGTTCCCCATTTTTGATTGGATTATTTGGTTTCTTGGTATTTAATTTCTTGAGTTGTTTGTAAATTATGGATATTAGACCTCTGTCAGATGTGGGGTTGGTGAAGGTCTTTTCTCAATCTGTAGGTTGCTGTTTTGTTCAAATGACAGTGTCTTTTGCCTTACAGAAGCTTTTCAGCTTCATGATGTCCCATTTATTGATTGTTGGTCTTAGATCCTGAGCTGTTGGTGTTCTGTTCAGGAAATTGTCACCTGTGCCGAAAAATTCAAGGCTATCTCCCAATTTATTTTCTATTACATTTAGTGTGTCAGGCCTTATGTTAAGGTCTTTAATCCACTAGGACTTAACTTTTGTGCAAGGTGATAACTATGGATTTAATTTCATTCTTTTGCATGTTGACATCCAGTTAGACCACCACCATTTGTTGAAGATGCTGTCTTTCTTCCATTGTATAGTTTTGGCTTCTTTGTCAAAAATTAAGTGACTATAGGGGTGAGGGTTCATTTCTGGGTCCTCAATTCGATTCCATTGATCCACTGGTCTATTTCTATACCAGTACCATGCTGTTTTTATTACTATTGCTCTGTAGTACAGCTTGAATTCTGAGATGGTGATACCTCCAGATTTTTTTTATTTTACAAGATTGATTTATCTATTATGGGTTTTTTGTTATTCTATACACAGTTGAGAATTGTTTTTTACATTTCTTTAAAGAATTATGGTGGTATTTTGATAGGAATTGCATTGAATATCTATATTGCTTTCGGCAGGATGGCCATTTTCATTATGTCGATCCTACCTATCCATGAGCATGGGAGAACTTTCCATCTTCTGATGTCTTCTTCAATTTCTTTCTTCAAGGACTTGAAGTTCTTGTCATTGATGTCTTTCACTTGCTCGGTTAGAGTTACACCCAGGTATTTTATATTGTTTGTGGCTATTGAGAAAGTGTTGCTTCCCTAATTTCTTTCTCAGCCCATTTATTTTTTGTATAAAGAGGGGCTTCTGATTTTTTTGAATTAATTTTGTATCCAACCACTTTCCTGAAGGTGTTTATCAGCTGTAAGAGTTCTCTGGTGGAATTTTTGGGTCACTTATGTACACTATCATATCATCTACAAATAAGGATAGTTTTACTTTGTTTCCAATTTTTATCCCCTTGATCTCCTTTAGTTGTCTTATTGCTCTAGCAAGAACTTCAAGTACTATGTTGAAGAGATATGGTAAAAGTGGGCTTCCTTGCCTTCTTCCTGATTTTAGAGGAAATGCTTTCAGTTTTTCTCCATTTAATTTGATGCTGGTTACTGGCTTGCTGTATGTTGCCTTTATTATTTCTAGGTATGGTCTTTGTATGCTCATGATCTCCAGGAGTTTTAGCATGAAGGGGTGTTGGATTTTGTCAAATGGTTTTTCAGCATCAAGCAAGATAATAATGTGTTTTTTTTTCTTTCAGTTTGTTTATATGGTGAATTACATTCATGGAATTTCATATATTGAACCATCCCTGCATTCCTGTGGCTCTGCTGGACCCTCCTTTTTGGTGCAGGAATGACAGTGTAGAAACTGGGTGCTATGAAGGCTGGTGAGTACCACTGTTTGGGGTTTGGAGCCACTTGCTGTGTTTTTGAGTGGTTCTTGCACACTTCCACATTGGTATCTACAGCCTATGAGGTGCGCTCACAACCTGGGTAGGTCTGTTTACCTGAATGTCCAAGTGTCCCACAAGGGACCCCCACTAGTTCCTGGGTTCGCTGGGTGTGACCCTGTGGGTTCATGCTTCTCAGGTTGTTGCTCAGTTTGTTTATTTTTCTGTGATGTTGTAGCTATTTTCCCCGGAGCTCAAAATGTGCCCCTGCTGACCACCACCATCTTGGATGGATCCCCAGATGTTTTTTATCATACATGATTGATTTAACTATTCTGAGTTTTATGTTATTCCATATGAAATTAAGAATTATTTTTTCCAGGTCTGTAAAGAATTGTGTTGATGTGAATTGAATTGAATTTGTGTATTGCTTCAAAGAATCAACAATACCAAGAGTTGATTCTTTGAGAAAATCAACAAAATAGACAAACCTTTAGCCAAATTAACTAAAAGGCAGAGGGAAAATACCCAAATCAACAAAATCAGAAATGAAAAGGGAGAAATAATAACAGACATTGTGGAAATCCAAAAAAAAAAAAAAATCTTTAGGTCTTACTTTAAAAATCTGTACTCCACAAAATTTGAAAATGTAAGTGAAATGGACAACTTTTTGATAGATTCCACCTACCAAAGTGAAATCAAGATCAGGTTAACAATTTAAACAGTCCTATAACCCCTAAGGAAATAGAAGAAGTCATTAGAAGTCTTCCAACCATAAAAAGCCCAGGGCCAGATGGTTTCAGCACAGAATTCTACCAGACCTTCAAAGAAGAGCTAATACCAATACTCTTCAAACTCTTCCACAAAATAGAAATAGAAGGAACACTGCCAAACTCATTCTATGAGGCTACAGTCACCTTGATACCTAAACCACACAAAGACCCTACAAAGAAGAGAACTTCAGACCAATTTCCCTCATGAACATAGATGCAAAAATATTTAATAAAATACTGGCAAACTAAATCCAAGAACACATCAAAAGTAGGCTTTATCCCAGGAATACATGATGGTTCAACATATGAAAATCCATCAACGTAATTCATCATATAAACAAGCTGAAAGAAAAAAAAAACACAAGATCATCTCACTAGATGCTGAAAAAGCACTTGACAAAATCCAACACCCCTTCATGTTGAAAGTCCTGGAAAGAGTTGGCATACAAGGACCATACCTAGAAATAATAAAGGCAATATATGGCATGCTTGTAGCCAACATCAAATTAAATAGAGAGAAACTTAAACATTTCCTCTAAACACAGGGACAAGGCAAGGATGCCAACTTTGGCTATATCTCTTCAACATAGTACTTGAAGTTCTTGCTAGAGCAATAAGACAACTAAAGGAGATCAAGGGGATACAAATCAGAAAGGAAGAAGTTAAATTATCTCTATTTGCAGAAGATATGATAGTATACATAAGTGACCCCAAAAATTCCACCAGAGAACTCTTACAGCTGATAAACATCTTCAGCAAGGTTGCTGGATACAAAATTATTTCAAATAAATCAGAAGACTTTCTTTATACAAAAGATAAATTGGCTGTGAAAGAAATTATGGAAACAACCCCCTTCACAATAGCCACAAACAATATAAAATACCTGGGGGTAACTCTAACCAAGCAAGTGAAAGACCTGTATGACAAGAACTTCAAGTCCCTGAAGAAAGAAATTAAATAGGATATCAGAAGATGGAAAGGTCTCCATGCCCATGGGTAAGTAAAATCAGCATAATAAAAATGGCCATCCTGCCAAAAGAGATGTAATTTTTTTAATTAAAAGTTTTTTTTTAAAAAGTAAAGTGAGATGTGATGGTAAGAAAGCTATGACATCACACAGCATCTCCGCTTTCTGTACTGAAAGGAGGTGGCACTCGCCCGAATTCAACAGCCAGAAAAAAAGGTATAGCTTCCCTACCCTCCCCCATGTTGCCCTCTAGTCATTCTCTATTCTTTCTCTTACTTATTTATCTTTGTAGAATTGGTTACTATCTAAAATGTTTCCCCCTTTTCTGTCAGTTTCTCCAACAAACCATGAGCTGCATGGGCACAGTGATCATGTATTTTTACTTCATCACCATTGAACTCTCAACATATAGAACTGCACTCAGTATATGGTAAGCTAACTCACCATAATTGTTTTTTCCTGAGATGGAGGGAGAGTTTGGACTGGATTTAAAAAACATTCATACAGGAAAGAAAATATTTCAAAATTCCATATATTTGAATGTGTTTATTCTAAACCCTTATGATGTTCCTGAAAATCTAAGACTCATGTCATCATTTTGAATTGCTTCTGTATCATAATTCTACAAAATTATCTTGCTTTAAACAAGTTCCAATTAAATTTCCTTCACCACACAGGGTTCCTCATTTAAAGATTTGAAAGCAAGGCCATGAGGACATGTCTCCTAAATCAACAGGCTCGTTCTTCTCTTTGGACATACAGTTCCCTCTCTTTTTTTTTTGTGATGGGGCAGGTAAAGACATTTACTTCTGCTTTTTCTCCATGCCAATAACTCCCTCATATTCCAGGTAGAATAACAGAGGTGAATCCATTTTCTCCAGCAACCATTCATGGCCTGATTCTCAGAGACTTCTGGAAACAAAATCCATCTTGTTATTCAACTACTATCACACTGCAGTGTTATGAGCATAATTAAGCAAAAGCCAAATCACCTTCATGCCTTAACAAGGTCATTTTGCAACTTCTGTTTTCATAGAGAAGACATATTAATAGTGAAACAACCCTACAAAATGACAGTAATACAGGAATCAAAATACAATCATGATCAAGGACAGGGTGAAATTCATACCTGGAAGAGAAATAGGAGAAGTCAGGTGACAAGATCAGGCCACAGAAAAGAAGAGAATGGATGTTCCTCCCTAAGTAGGGGAAGAGGTAAGGAAGTCTGAGAAGATTTAGTTCTGAAAAGAGATGAGAAGGGGTCAGTGAATGATATGAACAGGGAGAAAACTAGAGAACATCTACACAGTCCATTATAAACTGATGGAAAGAAGCCTATGCCTTAGAAGCCAGAAATAGCACTGAGCATTATAAATAATTCTACCTTTCAGAAGAATATTCAGGTTGCAGCGTAAGCAGCATGTTAGAAGAGATCAAAACTTGGGCTAGAAATATCTTTTCTTTGTTTTTATTATTTTAGATAAGTTCTTACCAAGTTTCTCAGGATGACCTTGAGTCTAAGATCCTGCCACTTTAACTTTTCAAGCAACTGGGATTAGAGAAAGATCATTTTGAGGTCATTTTTGATTTTGTATTTTAGTTGAAATATGCTAATGACGTAAGTGACAATCCATCTAAACTGTGGGTTGTGATCCCATATGTGGTCACTGATTGTGTTTGTTGTAAAATATTGGGCAAAGAATAGTTTCTGCATACACATCAAAGGATAATTCAAAATCAAATTTCTGTGTCAATTAGCACTGTCATTATTCTCATCTTGTTCAGGCAACCATATTGTCCATGAGTGCATTTTCCCTGTCATGTTAAGTGGACACTATCTAGCAGCAGGTGTCATGGCTGTTTGGCCCTTATGACATTTTCACATCTTCTTCTGTAATAACCTGTGAGCCCTGGTTATAGAACTTGCATTTTGTAGATGTATTAACTGGTACTGGGCACCCAAAGATCACTTATTCCCTACATTGTGACCAGTTCTGGGCCTCTGTAAAAATCTCCACCTGTTGCAAAGAAGCTTCTCTGATGAAAGGTGAGAGTCACACTTCTCTGGGTATACAAGAATAACTATCTAGAATACAGTTAGAAATTATATTAGTTTTGGAAAATGGCAGCAGCAAGTTATCCTCTATGGTCTAAATCTCCCCACTAGCAATTAGTTAGGTGTACCAGTTACTAGTACCAGTCACAACACCAGGCATGGATTCCTTCACATTGAATGGGCCTTAAGTACACTTAGACAGATGTCATTTATTCTCAATATAAAAGTGTAACCATTATACCATTGCAGATATCTTGACAGCCTGGTCTTTGTTGTGGTCATAGAATTTATAGCTGTTTACAATGGTAACAGTAGTTGCCATGTTTTTGTTTAACTTGTTCCACAAATTCTGATTTAGATGAAGAGCCAAAGGTGGTAAGTGGCTGCTTGAGAAAGGGAGAACCAATCTCTTCCATGGACAAGCTCTTGAATAATTTTTCCCATCCCAAGTGGTCAACCCTGGATATCTACATGGGAGCAACTTATACTTCAGAATATAATAATCCATGTAGTGTGTCTTTGGATATTATTGTGCTAGAATGCATTAAGAATGTTTTAAGAATTACTGTTCAATTATTTTTCAACATTTATTTATTTCTTCAAGTTACATCTTAATCACAGTCCTCCTCCCCCTCCCAGTTCCACCCTATCCCCCCTCACCCTTCTGTCTGCTTTTTGTTTTTTAATTTAAGATGTATCTTTTTCCTCCCTACAGTTCCCCCTTTTAGTCCAATAAAAGACTCTATTTATTATAACAATAAATACAATACAAAACAATAAGAACAATTGGGCCACAATTATGAAAATTATAAGGTGTAACATATATTGCCAATGTCTGGTCCATACATTTAAAAATCAGTTTTCTTAGGAGTAAGACATAATTCCCAAAATTTTCTGAAGTATATGTAAGCATGTGTGTGCCACTTTTATTACACATTTATATAAATCAGCATTCTCAGCAGTCATGATTATAAAATCAAAGCCCTGAACAATTCTGAGGAAATACTAAAATGCTATACATTGTTCCTTATTAAACATTCAACTAAGACTCATTTATTTATTTATTTATTTATTTGTTTGTTTGTTTGTTTGTTTGTTTGTTTGTTTTATTTATTTATTTATTTATTTATTTATTTATTTATTTATTTATTTATTCAAGTTACATCCCAATTGCAGGTCCCTCTCTCCTTTCCATATAATACCACCCTGCACCCTCCTCCCCCCTCCCATCTCTCCTCCTTCTCCTCAGATGAGGGGAGTCTCCTACATATTAATAAGGATATCCATCTAATCAGTATGTGAATTTTCTTTTTCTTTAATAAATAGTAAACATATTTATATACATATATACAAAAGAACTGTTGTAAAATAAAGTTCTGTGTGAGTTAATAGCATTTATATACCTATTTCATAACCTATAACAAATTAGTTATTCACAGTAAGATCTGGAGAATTACAATGAGAGAACACAGAATAGGGAGAAGTCACAGTTGTTTTCCAGAAGAATGGATTTTTAAAAACTCTGGTACATTTACACAATGGAATATTGCTCAGCTATCAGAAACAAGGAAATCATGCATTTTGCAACCATATATTTTTTGAAATGTTTATCACTTCAATTTACATCTCCATCAGAGTCCCCTCTCTCCACCCCTCCCAGGAACTAAAAAAAGCTCATCATGAGTGAACTAACTCAGCCTCAGAAAAATACATATGGCATATATTCACTTATAACTGATTTTAGCCATATAGTAAAGGTAGCCATCCTACAATCAATAGATCCAAAAGAACAGGAACGTGGACTTTGTAACCGGTTAGTAGGACACTCCACCATAATAGAACTTCCATGTATGCCTACTGTGCAAGAGGGAGTTTTTAGACCTCATGTGACTGATGAACTGAGGGGGGGCTGATACATGGAGGCAGCCCACACATGAGGAGTAAGATAGGTGGGAGGGGGTAGAGGGTGGGAGGGTGAGACTGGGAGAGGTGGAGGGAGGGGGCTGTAGTGGAGAAGTAACTTGAATTAATAAATAAATATTTAAAGAAGAAAAAAAGATTAGTCCCAATTCACTAAGAAGAATAATGCTATCAAAAGAATGCTTTTTATAGCACATAATTCACCTATTTAGTTCATATTTATCACAACCCATTTTTACTGCTCCCAATACAATAGGTAAAGACTTATAAGTTTCAAGGCTATACAAGCTTATAAGCTACTCTATTCAGGCTCAGCCTAACCTGCCAATTACTTTTTATAAACTGCCTCTTATTCATCTATTATTGATATTACAGAAAGATCTGCACTTTTGATGCTGAAAACGATGAGCAGGATCCTCTTGTTTGTAACAAACCTCTCAGGCACATACAGTCATCCTTTGAAATTGAACCTGGATAAGAGGACACAGACCCGCTGTCTTGTCAGCCTCTCAGTAGTATAGGTTTCAAGACGCAGCTCATGATTGCATTTCACACTTGATTTTTTTTTTCTTCTCCCTTGCTTTCTCTGATGATATGGATCTTAAAAATACTGTGGATGGAGAAAAAGGAAATAGGCTCCCATGGAGAAAAGACTAAAAGGTGTCAGCTCTCTTCCCTCAAACAAGAGAGCACAGCAGGGAATTATTCTTTTTCTATATCCTGTAGCTTGCCAGGCAACTACATTATATTTGATGGATACATTTTGGACTCATTATTTTCTCTTTGGAACACTGGACATTTTACTCATTTTGAAAGACTCACAATGGGCAAAGGTTAGAAAAGAGGAAGCGTATTAGTAACTGAATGCTCCATTTAGAGCTCAGGAAGGTCAGAGGGCATAAAGATAGAGGGGCCATCATGCTGAGTCCACTACTCAGGGATATCTGACCAAACTCAACTATCCAACTATTAGAATGTAGTTTTCAAATGAGACTTATTACACTAAAGTGAGGATGAATTTCTAAAATTGCATATTATTTATCTCTATGAAACAAAAATGGCAAGTGGAAACAAAAGCCACTTAATTGTGGAAGATAGGATCCCTTGACTGAGAAGATTCAACTCCAGTACCTACATTGAAAATGCACAGGACATTCAGAAACACATACACACACACGCACATGCACACGCACATGCACAGGGGTTGGATTTTGGAAGTTCATTAGAAAAGTGTATAGAAGATGGAAAAAATATTAAAAAATAGTAATATTTTTTATCTCTGAAATTGAACACATATTTCTGAGCTCTTTAAATTACAGGAGTGGAAACATATCTTGTCTTGTTCCTGTTGAATGAATGTCCTGGGAATCTAACAAAAATAAAAACATGTTAATTACAGTGATAAAACATATTAAAAGTTCTGGCCTAGGAGGATGGTTAGTAAGTAAAGTTGCCTTGCAACAAACCTGACAACCTAAACTTAATCAATGGGGCTCACAAGGAAAGATATAAAAACTGATTCCTATAAACTGACCTCTGACCACCATATGTGCACTATGACCACTTGCACACACACACACACACACACACACACACACACACACACACACACAC
>CAJQZJ010001694.1:11927685-11992204 GCA_907164525.1 Lophiomys imhausi | reverse complement strand
AAACAAAACATAAAAACACAAAATCAGAAACTATAATATGCAAGCAAGGAGTCAGTAAGACAAAAACAAAAAACTTGACCAATCAAAGCAATAAGAGACAAATAGTCTACAAAAATTCTACTGAGTTCACACTATGTTGACCATCTACTTTTGAGCATGTGTCATGCTCTTAATATGCCCAGTAAGCCTCCATTGGAGAAAATTAGTATTTCCTTCTCAAGGGCATGTCAATAGGAGCTAGCTTCATATTTAATGGTTGGAGCTCATGTCCAATTTCCTTTCAGTGCTAGGTCCCCATCTGACTTCAACTTGTGCCTTCCCTGTGCATGCTGCCACAGTGTATTTCACCTTACATGTGCAGCAGTCCTGTTGTGTCTAGAGGACAGTTTCCTTGGAGTCATCTTTCTGCCTCAATTTCCATATGGATCCTTGAGTCCTGGGAGAAGGGGTTTGATGAAGACATACCATTTAGGAGTGAGTGTTCCAAAATCTCTCACTCTCTGCACATTTTTCAATTTGCAGGTCAGTGTTAGGTCTCATCTCCTGGAAGAAGAATCTTCTCTGATGGAGACTGAACAGATGCCATTAGAAGTCATTTATTATTATGTTCTGTTAGCAGAACAATAGTATTTAGTTTGTTTGTTTTTTTTCCCCTATGCCCACAGTCTATCAAGTCTCAGGTTCTTGGCAACCCAAGAAGTATCAGTCTCATGTACTGGACTTTAAATTTAATCATAAAATAATTGGTTACTCCCACAATGTTTGTACAACTATTGCACCAGAATTCCTTGCTGGCATTCACAATTGTAAATGACAAGGTTTGTGGTTCTGTTGGTGGTTCGCTGGCTCCTCTGGTAGCATGCAGTGCACTTTCCAGTACTGGGAACACTAGTGAAAGCTCTAGTTAGTCAGCAGCTCCACTTTTCTGTGTTCAATGAGATATGTAATTGTCATTTTATTATTGTGACATATATGTACATTTATGCATTCTTAAATGTATGAATACAACCTACTGACTCTTTTTTGTTTTTCATGTGTATATGGTTTCAGAGCTAACCCCTTTTGGAATGGATAGCAAATCAAGAGGCTTATCCCTACCAGAGGCTAATTCTCTCTCTCTCTCTCTCTCTCTCTCTCTCTCTCTCTTGTCATTAGTTGCCTATAGTTCTTTGCCTAGGAGTGAAGCCCTATGAAATGGTCCCACTTCTGCATTAGCATGTCTACTGACATTGCCATTATTTGAGTCCTGTTTATGCATCCATTTTTTTTTTTTTTGGAGAGGCTATTTTACAACATACATCCTGGCAGTCTGATTCTTACATTCTTTCTGCCTGTCTTTTCTCTGATATTCCCCGAGTCATCGATGAAGGAACTATACTGTAGATATATCCATTGTGGCTGAAAATATATGAGGTTTGTACATTTGTATCTGGGTTACCTCTCTCAAAATGATCTTTTCTAGATCAATCTATTTTCCTGCAAATTTTCTGATTTGATTTTACTCTACAGCTTAATTGCGTTCCATTGTATATATGTACACATTCCCTTTATCCACTTATTTTGGAAGAACAGTTAGGTTATTTCCATTTTCTAACTATTGTAGATAAGAGGGCAGTGAACATTGTTGAGCAAATTACTGTACAATAGGATGTTGAGTTCTTTGGGCATATTCTAAGAAATTTCACTTACTTCCATAATAACTGCACTAATTTCCATTTCCAACAGCAGGGAGTGAGGGTTCTGCTCTTACCACAAACTCACAGCATTTGTTGTCAGCTGTTCTGTTGATCATTGCCATTTTACTATTTTGCCATTTTGCTAGTTTGCCTGGAATGAAATATTTTTTTGAATTTGTATTTCTATAATTTACAAGGATGGTGAACAATTTTTAGGTATTTCTTAGCCGTTTTCATTTCTGCTATTGAAAACTCTCTGGTCAGACCCCTAACGGGACTTTTGTTTTTCTGTTTCTTAATTACATCATTTGTTTCTTTGATTTTGAGTTCTTTGTATAATTCTGGATATCAGTACTCTAGTGAAGGTATGGTTGGTGTGCTTGCTAGTCTATGTCAACTTGCAATAGAACTAGAATAATCTAAAAGGAGAAAATCTAAGTTGAGAAAATGCCCTCATAAGATCCAGTTGTAAGGTATTTTCATAACTAGTAATTGGGGTAGGGCCCAGACCATTGTTTGAGGTGTCATCCCTGGGCTGGTAATCCTGTCTTTGAAAAGAAAACAGGCTGAACAAGCCATGAGGAACAAGTCAGTAAGCCATACCCTTCCCTCCTCCATGGTCTCTATATCATCTCCTGCCTCTAGGTTCCAGCTCTGTTTGAGTTCCTACCATGACTTCCTTTGATTATGAACAACAATTTAGATGTGTAAGCTGAATAAGCCCTTCCCTCCTAACTTGCTTTTTGGTCATGGTGTTTCGTCATGGCAATAGAAACCCTAAGACAGTTGACAAAGATTTTCTCCCATTCTGGAGGGTTTTTCCTTCACTCAATTAATTGCCTGCTTTTCTGTACATAAACTTTTTAGTTTTACGAGGTCCACTTGTCAATTTTTGGTCTTAATTTCTTGGTAAATTGAAAAGTCCTTTCCCACACCTATATCATGTAAGGTACTGCCTAAGTTTTCTTCCTGCAGTTCTATTGTTTTAGGTTTTAAATGTAGTCTTTGATACACTTGGGTCTAATTCCTGTGCAGGGTGGTAGAGAGAAGACTAATTTCATTTTTCACATGTGGACATTCAGTTTTCACAGCAACATTTGTAAAAGATACTATCTTTTCTCCAGTATTTTTTGTTTGCTTGTATTTGTTTTTTGGGTTTTTTTGTTTGTTTGTTTGTTTTGTTTTTTCCTTTTTGACTCTTTGTCAAATATTAGATGCCTATAGTAATGAGCAAACTTGTTTGGATCTTCTATTTTATTCCACTGGTCTACACATAACATTTTGTGCTAGTACTGTGTTGTTTTTATTACTATAGCTCTATAACATATCTTGAATTCTGGAAAATCAGTCCCTCTGATACTCTTCAGGACTGCTTTGGCTATCTGGGATATTTATGGTTTCATGAGAGTTTTAAGATTTTTTTCCTATTTTGATTCTGATTGCATAGAATCTGTATATTGCTTTGTATAGGATGGTCATATTTAGAATATTAATTCTACCGATTCATGACCATTAGATTTCTTTCCACTTTCTAATTTCTTTTTTGATCTCTTTCTTCAAAGACTTGAAATCTTCACTGTAGAGATGTTTTACATCCTTATGCAGGTTATATTTATTCCAAGATATCCTATTGTCTTTGGTGCCGTTACAAATAGGAATGTGACCAAAAGGATCAGGAACATAGACTTTGATACCTATTAATGGGACAATTTGCCCTAGGGGTGCTACCTTGTAGACCCCCAGTGCAAGAGGAAGCTCTTAGCCCTCATATGACTGTTGCACTGAGAGGGGCTGATATGTAGGGACACTCCACTTTGGAGGAGTGGGATGGATGGGAGAGGACGGAGAGGGTGGGAGGGTGGAATCCGGAGGGGTGGAAAGAGGGCACTGTGATGGAGCTGTAACTTAAGTAATAATTAAACTTTTTTTTTAATCCTAAAAAACCAAACACAAAAACAGGAGTGTGTGAAGTGTGTTTGTTGATATCATATAGAACGTTAACTTTGTACTCTGTCATTTTGGTGAAATTATCAGTTGTTTCATATATTTAATATCACATCATCTAGAAATAAGGATAATTTGAATTCTTCTTTTCCTCTTTGCATACCTTTAGTTTGCTTCTCTTGGTGTATTATTCCAGCTAGTGCTTCCAGCAATATATTGAAAAGGAGTGGGGATAAATGAACAGCCATGTCTCATTCGTGATAGTGCAATTGAGTCAAGTGTTTTCTCCATTAAGGATAATGGTGACTGTGAATTTATCATACATAGATTTTATTATATTGAGGCAAGTTCCTTCAAGTCTTACTTTCTCTAGGACTTTTATAATGAAAATATGTTAGATTTTCTCAAAGACTTTTTCTCCATCTATTGAGATGATTATGTGATTTTTGTCATCTTTAAGTCCCTTTATATGATTTATAATAGTTGTTAACTAATGATGTGTTGAACCAACCCTTCATTTCTGTGATAAGGCCAATTTGATCATGGTGAATGATCTTGATATATGCCTATATTAGTTTGCTAGTGTTTTATTGAGAATTTTGCATCTATATTCATCAGAGATATTTTTGCTTGTTGTTGCTGCTGTGTCTGTACATGGTTTAGGTAATAGAGTAGTACAGATTCCATAGAATTAGTTTGGGAGTGGTTATTCTATTTATTTTTAGAAAAATAATTTAAGAAATATTTGTTGTAGTTAGGTTTTGAATGTCTACTAGAATATTGATGTGAATCCATTTGGCCTGAATCCATTTGTTTTGTTTTGTTTTTTCAAATGGTTTTTGTTTGTGTTTCAATCTTTTCCTTTGTTTTGGGTTTGCTTAGGTTCTTGGCCTCATATTGATTTAACTTTGGTAGTATGGATATATCAAGAAATTAATCTTTTAAGACTAATAGAGTAGAAGTTTTAAACTACTTACTCCCTTATACTATTCTGTACTCCTTCGTTGTCTGTTGTAATGTCTCCCTGGTCACTTCAGATCCTATTAACTTGGATAATCTCTTCTTTTCAGTTAGTTGGGTCAAGAGTCTGTCGATTTATTCTTCTTTTCAAAGAACCGCTCTTCGATTCATGTATTCTATGTAGTATTTTCTCTGTTTCTATTTGATTAATCTCGTCTTTGATATCTGTTATATCTTGTTGTCTACTGGGTTTGTGTTTTGCTTATTCTTCCTTTTCAAAATTCTTGAGATTCATCATTAAGTAATTTATTTCTGTTTTTTCTTATATTTTTAATATGGGTACTGAGGACTCCATTTTAGAATTGATGGAGTATGTCTCAAAGGTTTGATTATGTTTTAATTTTCATTTAGTTGAACAATATTTTTATTTCATGCTTGATTACTTTTTTGATACATTCATTTTACAGTAATGATTTATTTAATCTCCTTGAGTTTATTCTCTTACTAGTGTTTTGCTTGCTGTTGATTTTAAATCCTTATTATATTATGATCAAATAGGATACTTAGATTGTTATCTCACTTTATTAAGATTTTTTTTTATTTTGGTTTGGGTTATTTTAGAGATGCTTACATGAGCTGCTGAATAGAATATATATCTTTTGGCATAGAGGTGAAATATTTTGTATATATCTTTTAGGTCCATTTAATATGAGTCCATTTAATTCTAAGGTTTCTCAATTTCTTATTGTTCAGATGACTTATCTGAGAAAGTGGGTTGTTGAAATCACCTACTATCACTGCATTTGTGTGAATGTGTGACTTTAGCTCTGTTAGTTAAAATAGATACATCAGAGTTTGATGAGTAAATGCTTAGTATTGCAATATTTCTTATTAATTAATTCCTTGTTTAGAATGAGATATCTTTCCTTGTCTTTTCTGATTCATTTTAGCTTGAAGTCTATTTTGTAAGATATTAAGATAACAATACCTCTTTGCTTCCTAGACCCTTTTACTGGAATATTTTTTTCCATCCTTTCACTTCAAGGAAAGTACCTATCTTTAACCTAAGATGTAGATGACAGAAAGATGGATTTTTGTTTTCTAATCCATTCAGCTAGTCTATATCTATTGATTGGAGAATTGAAAGCATCAATATCTATGGTTCTTATTGAAACGTGTGTAGATATTACATTAATTTTTGTTGTTTAGCTTGTTTGTGTTCTAAGTTGTCCTTTGCATTTTATTAAATTATAGTTTTGTTTTTTTTTCTAGAGTCTCTTGGCCATACTTATTCCTATCTTCATTTTGAAGTATTGCTTCTAGTATTTTGATTAAGGATACTTTATTGGATATGAATCCTTTAGGCTGTTTATATCATAGAAAGCTTTTCTTTCTTCTTCAATTATGGCAGATAGTTTTTGCTGGGTACAGTAGTGTAGGTGAATAGTTGTGGTCCTTTCAAATTTGGGATGTATTGCTCCAGGCTCTTCTAGACTTGAGTTTCCATTGAGAAATCTGGTATTATTCTGATGAGTTTCTCTTTGTATATAACTTGTACGGTTTATTTTTTCTTCTGCGGCTTTTTCTCTTTGTTCTGAATATTTTGACTTTTATGTGTTGTAGGGTGTTTTTGTATCTAGTTTGGACTGTGTGCTTCTTGCATCTGTGTGGTCATTTCTTTCATTAATTTGTGAAAAAGTTTATTCTCTATATTGTTAAAGATCTGGTCTATGCCACTGATCTAAGATTCTTCTCCCACTTCTATGTCTGTAATTTTAGGATTTGGTCTTTTGATGGTGTCCCACATTTCCTGTATGTTTCCTTCTTGTAATTTTTTTTAACAATTACTTATTTCTTCAAGGTATATTTCTCAATCATAGTCCCCTCCATCCTCTCCATCCTGGTCCCACCCTCCTACTCTCTTACCCCTCGCCCTCCTATCTACTCTTTTTTTTTTTTTTTTTTTTTAGTTTTAAGGTATATCTCCCCCAACAGATATCCCTTTTTCAGTCCAATAAAAGGTTATTTTTCTTATAGCAATAAATACAATACAAAACAATAAGAACAATTAGGCCACAATTATAAAATGAATAAGATATAACATACATTACCAATGTCCAATCCATATGTATTTGGCAACTAATAATAATATTCTATTATCTATCTTTGATCTAGGAAAGATATTACCTGCCAAGAAAGTGTACCACTTTCTTGTAATTTTAAAGTTTTATTTAAATTTTTTTTGTTTATTTTGTCTAGAGTCTCTATCTTTGAATCCTGATATTCTACCTTCTGTTTGCTTCATTCTACTTGTAAGATTTCTTCCTAGGTTTTCTAAATAGAATAATGACTTTTTCAATTCTACCTACACTTCAATGTGTGTTCTCTTCATGTCTTTTTATCTAATTCAATTTTCAGTTCCTGGGTTATTCTTATTTATTTCAGTCATGTATTTGTATTTTCTTGGACATTTACTCAAGAATGTATTGTTATCCTATTGGAGTTCAATGAAATGTTTGTTCTGCTGCATCTTCCTTAATTCTTGAATTCTTTAGTAAAATTTAGGATTGTTCTTTTAAATTCTATGTCTTGATTTCATTTTTATAGTTCTCATTAGAGAACACTTATATAGAACAGTGGTTTGCTGGGAGATATGCTATCTTTACTATTATTGTTTTATTTTTGCAATTTTATCTGGGCAGGTGGACTCATTTCTTTGCTTGTGTGTCTGATGTGATAATGGGCCAATACAGTAACTTCATGGCTTGTGCTAGGGCCAGTAGAGCTGGTGGGTGATCTTTTTAAATGGCATTGGTGGTTCATAAAACTACAGATCTGGAGCTAGCCCTGTAGATTTGAAGATGGTAACATGTGAGGGGAAGGGAAAGGAAGAAAAAGCTGGCCAACGAAGGATGGCTCACAAACAAAGAATGACTGCAGGACACATGTAAAATGTACACTTCTTATAGCTATGTCTTCTTTCATAAAGTGTTTTGATGTTGGTTCTCTCAATATTCCTGTAGTCTTCAAGGAATACATTACTAAACTTTCAGATATATTGCCCTCATGCATTACTTTAAGTATAAACCATATCATGGTATTTATTGCAAACTTCTGATTAATTTCTGATTTCTCACAGGCAAATTTATATTGTTTATCATTCAATACAATTGTCCAAATTATATTATTTTAAACCTTCAATGTTTTTATATAAAGTGTCACAGTATCTACCTAGAGTCACACCCTGAAATTTTTCAATTAGATCTTATGCTGACTCTTAGAAACCGTTCTAATAGTTTACTGCATTTTCGCCTTTCTCATGACTTTGTATATTGAAGATTTTGACAGAAAGAACTTTTGCTCTTTTTCTGGGGTTCATACTGGTTGCTTTCCTGAAAATGTCATGTATCTTGCATAGGATTTGAATCTGACTGCTTGTGAAATACTGTGACTGATAAGAAGCTAACCAGTGTCAACCACTAGAACAAATCCATCGCATACAGTTGTCATAGCACGAAGAATGTCAATTATCTCTCACAAAGTAAGTCAGATGGCAAAATCAATCCATGAAGGTACAGCAAATTATCTTCTAAATATAGCATGCAGAGCTAGAGTCTGTGGCATTCTCAAAAGTTCTTGCCCTAAAAAAAAAAAAAACCAAATGACAAGTCTGTTAGACAAAATACCAGATACAAAGATTTGAAGACATAAAAGCCAGGAGGAAAGGGAGAGACAAATATCTCAAGGAATGTCATACAGAAGAAACCAAGTACAAGGTACAGATGAAGAAAATCAATAGCTCTGATTTGTGCATTACCACTCAAACAACTTTTACTGAGCTTTCCAGTTAAGAAAAAGAATGGCATTTATCTAATAGAGTCATTTTATTTCTGAGCTAAAGCAAAATTCTCTCACTCTCAGTTGGTATTTAAATTGTGAAAAATATAAATTATAACATTAAGTGATAAGGTAGATATCCTAGGTTAGTCTAAAGTATAGTTTTCTGCTGATAACAAAAGGGCAAAAGATTTGTGATTTCTATTTACTTTTATACATTATTAATTCACCCTGAGTAAAACAACTATAAAAATATCACCTTATGTTCAAATGTTTAATGAACATGCACTTTAGAAAGAGCAAAAGAAAATAGCACAGTGTAGTGAACAACTTGGAAATGATTGTTGTCCTCATGGATCTTAAACACTAGTAAAACAACAAAATGAATGACTAAAGAAAAATAAACATCGTTCATGGAATTAATTTTCCCTTTTTGTTAATGTTTTTATGTACTAGCTCTATTTTGTTAAGATGACTACTAAACTATACTATATAGTTTATATAAGCTATAAACTAGTGATAAAAGGATATCTGCTTTGCTGCAGTATGATCACACTGCAGCATATTTCAATTATGTTGCAATGTGAACTAACAAAATTAAAAAGTGAAACAGTTGAATAAGATCTTTTTTGAGCAAAGGAGGACTAAAATATTTCATTAACACTTTAGAGCCAAATGCAAACTTATGTTTAATTCTACTAAAGGATTAATCATCTCTGCAGGAACTTGGACAATTCAAAGTGAGATCCAAAGAGATGAGTTGTGAGCTATCAAAATGTATAAGTTACATATTCAATGGATATGTATGTATGGGAGAGATACTGGAAACTATATCCTAAATGTATTTTAATCTTTTATTGTGACAGAATAATTCAGTTTCAATTAATTAAGGCTATTTTTGTCATTTTATGTTACTAATCTTACACTACCTTTCAAGAAGTTAGCAAATTCCTTCCTGAGAAGTGAATGGCATGGTTGAACAATTTCAATAACATATCTAACCTTTAAGATTAACAAAATATGAAATACTGAATTCTTACTAAATGCATGTTAAGAAATACTGAATTCTTACTGACTAAATACATCTTCTTTCTTAATCTGCCAGTAAATAATCATAAGTAAGTACTGTGAAAGCAGGGAACTAGATAAATATTGCTTGTTTACTCAATATCAATGATTCAATGATTCACCCAAAAATCCATGACGTTGTCAAAGTATGTAATATATAAAGGATGAGTGTGGAAGGACAGGTAGTCCTTGAATGTCCTCAGAAATGATTGTCCGTGGCACTTCTACATAAAACCAATTGAACTGCACCTAAGAGAGCAGTATGTCCAGATGTGTTAATCTTTCAGACTTAATGCTTAAGACCCAAGTTTAATGAATAAATAGGATCTTATGGTTTCCAAATGATCATTTAGGAAATGGATATGCAACCTCTTGACTTTGCTAGCAAGCCCTTGTTATGAAAAAAAATTTAAAGTGCCTCCATGAAATTTTCTTACCCATTATACACTTTTACAGAGAAGCACAGAATTACAGAAGTTACAAGTTTGACCTTGGTATTTTGAACACTGCCAAGAGCAATATTCTCTTAAATTTTCTCTTCCTAATTAGTACAAGCTGTCTCATACTTTTTATCTCTCCACATTTAAGTGGAAATATGAACCAAAAAAAGACAAATTGTTCTTTGCTCCTTTGCTAACTGCCACCAAGACAAATGATACTTCTGTAGGTTATGGGAGCACTTCAAGGAGCTAAAAGCCCTTTATTACGTTCTACTAGTGCCATGTGTAATAAAGGAATGAAGAATGAGCAGCATGGAATATCACTTAGATAACGAACCACCTACTGAACTTGAAACAGCACATGTTTCTTACACAACCATTCCACTGTTCACTCCTTTATTCTGTATATTTAAAGAATAAGGAGATGAAAAAAGTACAGGAAGATGTGAGGCTGTGGGCTTTACTAGATGTGTACTTGGGTATATAATTGGTAAGTGCAGATTGCTAAAAATTATTCTAAGGATGACGATCAATTGTGCCACCTTTCAAGAAATGCAAAAAATTAAGTGATATACAATTATTAGTTCACTCATACTATATACACATATATTATTACATTTTTGTCTATGAGTATTTATTCATGAATTTAAACAAACAAAAATACACAACATATAATATGTGATGAAGATTAGATGGAAGAATACAAATGGAGATATTAGTTAAGGAATGTTATTATTTTTACAATGACTCTTTGTCTCTTAGTCTCCAATAACATCATAAGTTATGGATTGTTATGTATTTTGGGTGGTAAGAATATGAATACTTGTGGTTAACTATGGAAATAGTTTTTTCCATAGTTAAATGAATTTTTTAAAATGAAGAAAATGACTGGGACACATTAAACGTGTCACACAGTTCTGCCAAGTCATCATGATGTATATTTTTAAAATGCGTCATGGTAGGTTTTCTTCATCAGTGTAAAACATCAATTGACTTCAAAAAGCAACAAGTAGACTTATGATAGAAACTTTTCTTTAGAAGACTAAATCTAAGTGACAAAAGGAATGATTGAGTCTTTAAAATCTGCATATATTTTGTGTGAATTTTTCATTATGCTCCAATGTTGACTGGAGAAATAAGCATGGAAAATGTAGTAAGAGTAAGTTCAAAATTTTCAGTTTGATAGTAATAAAAGACTCTCTATGTCTAAAGTAAAACTAAACAGAACCTTTCTGATGAAAGTGTCTTCCAGATGAAAGTTCCATTATAAGAGCATCTCTTCATGTTAGGTAGATGAAAATTAACCATAACCCCATCCACATACTAAACTCAGAGTTACTGTCATTGTCATTAGATACATCTATATAGTTTGATTGGTAATGAAATTTGTTTTTTTCCAATTGTTTCTCTGTTTTTAGTGAAATTGTTGGGCTAGCACACAGGGAAGAGAAATACATAGATAGCAGTTTGAGAATTGAGAGAGTATAAAATTTCATGTAGGATAATGAGAGAATTAGAACAAAATTAATATAAGCAAGTCACAACGTGACATATACTAACTTATTCAGAAACAAGTGACATTTTGATATATAGTTTTCACCAAGCATGGGTATGTGGAAAGCAAGAAGATAGTAGAGTAAGACCAGAATGAGGGTTGCCTTCCATAGAAGATTCAGTGACAGGAGTCAAAGAAAGTATAAGCAAGATGAACTGCAGAATGTAAATTGAAAGTGTGCTATAAAAATATTTTTCACACATTACAAGATCATACAGTAGCTGTGGATGCATGCACAAGACTTGCACAATGTTAAGTGAACCTAAATTCCATCATGGGGAGGAGCATACAAAGTCCTACCGTAGCAGAGGAGCTATTAAGAATCAATGGCTGCTGAAGAAGAATGAGTCTATTCTTATAATGTCCCGGATAGTTTGGCTAACTATGAGCCAGTGGATGACTCAATATCCATGCATATTCAAGCAGCACTAAATGGGCTCAGTGGATTTAAAAATGAGTATTAAAACATTGGAAAGAAAATGGTGGTAAAGTTACGGGAGAAGTTAGAGGAGGGAAGTTAGGGGTGAATTTATCAAAACACATCATGTACATGTCTGAAATCCTCAAACTAAACTTTAACAAGAGTCAAGGAGAGGAAATGAGAGTGATGAGAAAATTTATGGGAGGAGCTAAGATGGCTCCACAGTTAAATGTATTTACCCCACAAGTCTGATAAACAGAGTTTAATGTCTGGAGCCCATGTTGGAATGAGAAAAACAACTTTCCAAAGTTGCTCCACATTCTCCTTAATTCACATCCATATACTCACAGACATTTCATACTGGCTGAAGTGATGCTATAAACAGTTTATTTAATATTTCAGAGGGTCTTATCTACTAGAGAAAAATGTCTAAAAAGACATGTGTTAGGAAGAAAAGGTGAACTGAAGAGATGACTGTTCAAAGTGGGCCTTGTGCAGGGAGAGCCATGATCAACAAGGATAAAGTAGGGTTACTCAATAAGAACAAAACAGAAGGTCATGTCCTAGACAAAAGCAAGAAATAGGAGTATTGAAATCAATAGCTGTGATGAAAGTAGTAAGCACTTCAATAAATGAATGAAGAAAGTGGCTGGAAGTTGATTAGATGATTGCAATAAGCTGGACCCAGAAAAACTGCTCAATAAAGCTCAGGAGAATGTAATATACTGATAGTAGGAAGTAATGTCTGAAAGAGACATGCATTATCCAGAAGACAGTTGACATGAGCACAGATGTGTGAGTGATATAAATGAGAGAAAGCATCTGCTTGGAGAGGACTTTTTGAAAGTTTCTTCATGAGAGCCATGTGTTAACTAGGAAGAGAAGATAAGGGGAATACTCTGAAAAGGACTTGAATATAAAGGAGAATTATTTTTCTGAAGATTAGCCTTGTACCTAAAAGAGTAAAAAAGAAATATTCAGGAGTTAAAGAAGTATAGAAAACCTATACTAATGAAAGTTGTTTGAGAATAATCACCCATGTAAAATCACATTGAATATCTACTATGAATGACAGATATGCTTAGTGGGATTAATATTTACCATGTCTATGATAGTAATAGTGTCTGTAATGTTGTGTGAGGTAGGAGCTCTTTAAGAAAGTACAAGTAGTTTACCGCGTCACCTCTGGGGTGGCATCAGTTACAAGTGGAAGTCTGTGAGAAACATCAAAAAATACAGAGATCTTTTAAATGTTCCTCATTAGTCTCCTCATTGTCATGGTGAGAAGATGATAAGAACTTACTTCTAGGAGCACTTGTGTCTCTATTAGAACTTTCTGGAGGCAGTTCCCCCTTTGAAAATGTAAGAATCTTGGCAATTAATGTCTTGAGTTCTTTGTAAATTATGGATATTAGCCCTTTGTCAGATGTGGGGTTGGTAAAGATCTTTTCTCAATATGTAGATTGTTGTTTTGTTCGAATGACAGTGTCTTTTGCCTTACAGAAGCTTTTCAGTTTCATGAGGTCCCATTTATTGATTGTTGGTCTTAGATCCTGAGCTATTGGTGTTCTGTTCCCCACTTTCTCTTCTATTAGATTTAGTGTGTCTGGCTTTATGTAAAGGTCTTTGATCCACTTGAACTTAAGATTTGTACAAGGTGATAAGTATGGGTCTAAATTCATTCTTTTACATGTCGAAATCCAGTTACACCAGCACCATTTGTTGAAGATGTCCTTTTTCCATTGCATAGTTTTGGCTTCTTTGTCAAAAACTAAGTTACCAGAGGTGTGTGAGTTCATTTCTGGGTCTTCAGTTCGATTTCATTGATCCACTGGTCTGTTTTTATACCAGTACCATGCTGCATTTCTTACTATTGCTCTGAAGTATAGCTAGAAATCTGGGATGGTGATACCTCTAGATTCTTTTTTATTGTACAAGATTGATTTAGCTATTCTGGGTTTTTTGATATTCCATACGATGTTGAGAATTATAATCCAATAAAAAAAATGAGGAACAGATCTAAACAGAGAATGCACAAAGGAGGAATCCTTAATGGCTGAGGGACACTTGAAGAAATGCTCAGCATCCTTGATCATCAGAGAAATGCAACTCAAGATGACTCTGATATTCCATCTCACACCTGTCAGAATGGCTAAGATCAACATGCTGGCGAGGTTGTGGAGAAAGGGGAACATTGCTGGTGGCAATCCAATCTTGTACAACCACTATGGAAATCAATCTGGTGATATCTTAGAAAATGTAGAATACCTCTACCTGAAGACCCAGCCATACCACTTCTGGGTATACATCTAAATAATTCCTCACCAAACCATAAGGAAGTTTCCTCATCTATGTTCTTGCAGCCTTATTTGTAATAGCTAGAAACTGGAAACAACCCAGATGTCCCTCAACCGAGGAATGGTAAAACAAACAAACAAAAAACTGTGGTACATCTACACAATGGAATACTACTCAGCCATCAGAAACAATGAAATGATGCAATTTTCAGCCAAAATGGATGGAACTAGAGAAGCTCGTTCTGAGTGAGCTAACCCAGACTCAGAAGGATGCACATGGCATTATTCACTTATACCTGGATTTTAGCCATATAGTACAGAGTAACTATACTACAACCAACACACCAAAGGGAACAGGAACATAGACTTTGTTACCTGTCAAAGAGACACTTTGCCCTAGTTGTGCTCCCATGTAGACCCCCAGTATATGAGGACGCTCTTAGCCCTCATATGACTGCTGAACTGTTGGGGTGGGGACTGGTATGTAGGGACACTCCACTCCGGAGGAGTAGAATAGAAGGGAGAAGAGTAAAGGGTGGGTGTGTGGGACTGGGAAGGGTGGAAAGAAGGCACTGTGATGGAGATGTAACTTTATGTAATAAATAAACATTAAAAAAAGGAAATGTAAGAATATGAGAGTAACCAACATGACCATATAGAGCGCTTGTGTTTCATAACTAGCTACTTTTATGACAAATTCTATTCCAGGAGGCTGTGGAAGTGACTCAGTAGGTCACTGTGGATCCCAACATCCATAAAAATGCTGGGCAAGGCAGTGCTTATTTCTAATATAAGCAATCATGGTAGAGGATGAGTAGAGAGGGTAGATCCCTGGAGCTCACTAAGTCATCCAGAAAGCTAAATCAATGAACTTCAATGGGTTCATTGAGAGATTTTTCCTAACAAATATGCAGAAAATGACAGAGAAAGACTCCTTTGACATATCTACCACATGCATGAAAAAAATATATATGTACATATATATACACACACAAAATGAGAACACATGCATAACTCACAATGCACACACTAAGATAAACAATAAAGAAAAATTTTCCACCAACCAACCTCTTTCCTTCTGCTACTTGATGTTATATGTACAGCATGAGCTCATCAGGCTTTAAATAAAGGAAACAGGAAGTTCAGACCTTGGAAATAAGTTTTAGAATCAATATAAAGAAGAAGAGAAAAGACCTTAAGCAATATGTCGGGGCAGAGTAAAATAAATGAACCAAGAAGCTAATCAAAATGAGAATTGAAAAAAATAAGCAATGCTAAGTCAGCAACACCTAAGACTGGTATCTCAGTTTCTATTGGAAAGCAAGCAGAAACATAAAAAATAGTCATTTCTAAGCATTTTTTGGAACCCCTGACTTAGATACTTTATGTAGGGCTTCCTGTTTTGAACTGGGATACTGAAAACACTCCTTCAAGCAATGATCACTGAAGGCTTCAATTCTGAATCTTTGAGATTCAGTGACAAAGCTAGGGAACTGCAACAACAGAAGCCTCAGAAATGCAACATGGTGACCAACAGCTCAACACATAGCCCCTAAAAGCCAGGCATGTGTGCCTGTGCCTAGCCTGTAGTCATTCTGCTTTCCCTTTCCCTTGACCATGACCAGCATCTACTTGAACCAGTCCTCAAGCTCAACCACTCTGACAAGTATACAACCTCAATGCACACATACTAACCCATTTCTTCTCACATGCCAACTCTTACAGTCAAGTGTGAATAAAACTCTGGTTTTACCACAAAGGCTGAAGACCCAGATTGTCATAAATCAAATCTCCTAGAAGTGTCATTTCATCAACAATACATTGAATTCCAAACTAAAGTTTGAATGAGCAAATGTGATCTTTAAAATTAACTGAGAGCATGGAGAAAAATGTCCTCATTTTTCATTCTATGAAGACCTTAGTTGAGTGAGTAGATTTCCTTACTATTTAAATTTACTATATGCCATTGATAAATCCAACCAGAAAGTGTCAAGTGCTCATTTAATCACAGATGGACAGCAAACTCTGGGCAGGACAGTTGGAAAGATGGTGATTATTCCATACCTATAACTTTTCCAGTCCTTCCTGGAATACCTGCTACAGCTTACTAGGCCAACTCTCTAAATCTGTGCCCAATTTTTATTTCCTCTGGAGATGTTTAATTAGATATGGTCATCTCTGAAAAGTTCCCTTTGCAACACCATACATTGATGTGCAGTGCTATTAACATTTCTATTTCTCTACTCCTGGTTTACCTTCATTATCTCAATAACATGAAAGTTTTATTGTGGTTTCATTTGTTTTCATATATGTATGTTAAATACATCACATTGCATGACCAATAGCTTCTTTCAGGAACATGTATTCCTTGTATTACATGTTTCCTAAAGAGGAGCAAATTTACCCAGTATTGCAAATATTCTGAAAAGCTGTCATTCTAGAAGTGTGACATCACATTATCAATAACCATTAAGGAATAAAGACATGACTGTGAATACATGTGATTGGTGTATTTTTAGTAAATTTATTATAAACAATTTGTATTTTGGAAAAAATCTATTAGACAAGGATTGGTATTTCAGGTATCAAAGTAGCTAAACAATTAGTTTAAGGTGGTTTCTTTAAAAATTAAGTAATTTTAAGGAATATTTTAAAATTTTCCCTCAAAATGTATCTACACATTTTCTTTCCAAAACAAAATCCTCTAGGTTAACTTTGTGTGCTGCCAAATTACTAGCATGAAACACAATGGACTTTCATTGTGTTGGGTCATGAACTATATTTCTTTCATAAAGATTTAGGGAGTTCTTGCATAAATATTTTTAAAGTATTTCCTAGAAGTTTTCTTGGCCTCTAAACAATAATAAATTTCTGTTTTGATTCAACATGGTTCTATATCTATAGAATATATATATATATATTTAAATATATATAAAATAAAGCAAGAAATAAAATAAAAGAACAAAAATAATGGTTTCTAACTCACTTGTAAAATATAGTTTAGTGTATAACTACAGCATAAGCATTTCCCCTTAATAACACAAGAATAGTAGCATGACATATTTTGCTAATAAAACAAACAAATTTGAGTCCCCTCTCCATGTACATCATCTAATTGTTAAAACAAAAATATCAAAGCATATTTTCAGAGAATTCACTAAGTCTCAAAGTTTTCATATTATTATCCTATGCATAAAGTCCCAGATCTACTAATCTGCTGTAATTAGTTCTCACTAATGAACCAAGAAGAATCATGAACCAGAATAAAGGAGATCCAGGTTCCAATCAATGTCCTGATACTCATTTTCTCTAAGAATTGAGAAGTATTTTTGTGATGTGAATTTTAATTAGCTCAGTTTTAACGTGGTATAAGTATTGGAAGTATCAGTTTTACATAGCTACTCAAAAAAACTGTTAATAAATATTTCGTAAATTATATAGATAAACATTTACAAAAATAGTTGTCACTAAAATTATTATAAGAAAAATAATAGACTCTAGAATGGAAGCTGTTATTAAGTACTTTGCATTTCCACAAGATTTACTCTAATAAACGATCATTTACTCAAGGGTAAGTTTGCCATGTTTTTACTAGGTAGAGAAAAAAGTGATTTCATCACCCTCATATCAGTATAATCCAAAGAGACACGTTCTGCTTTCATTTGCCCAGCCTCTTGCCCTTCTCTCTTCTGTCAATCCCATCAAGGTTAAGGAGTTTTAAAACTGGAAAAAAGTGATCAATGTGCAATTTGATACTTGAAAAATTTGCAAATTAGTAGAGTATATTATGTTCATGTCATTTGCACAGATCAGAGTTCAACATAATATATATGGTATCCTGTTTCATTCACCATCGTAGCTTTCTAAATTGTTTGGGTTTTTATTTTTTACTGAAAATAGATTGTTTTCATACAATATATTCTGATTATGCTTTTTCTTTCTCGAGTCACTCCCAATGCTCTCCACACTCTTACACACCCAAGTCCACATTACTTCTTTCTCTCTCTCATGAGAGTGAAAGCAAGCATCTAAAAAATAGTAGCAATAGAATAAGACAAACTGAAAAAAAAAACAAATCAAAATAAACAGGAAAAATAAAGAGTCAAAGAAAAAGCACAAGAAACACATAGAGACACTAAGACACACATTCACATATGCAGAAATCCCATAAAATTGGAAGCCATCTTATATAAGCAAAAGACCTATGTTAAAAAGAAAAACAAAACTTCCAAAAATACCATAATACCATTGAGTTTTTTTCTATTGATCATCTATTTCTGAGTATAGGGCTTTGAAAATTTTAGAGTATATATATATATATATATATATATATATATATATATACACTTAAAATAGCAAAACATTGTTAGGACATTAAGATTTAAGCACACTAAGACTGTGTTGAAGTTGTTATGCTTCTAAAAAGCTGTTCACAGAAAAAGATTATAGAAAGTAGGGGAATACTGAGGATTATACTGGAGCATGCAAGAACAAATAAAGCATATACTGGTATTATCAATGACAATTCAAGGAATCAGTGGTAAATGGTTTGTTTCCTAGAACATTAACAAAATACCACAAATTCAGTTATACATGAGCATCAGATATATATTCTTTCACTGGTCTGGATCCTGGGTTTGTGAAACAACAGGGCCATGATCCTTCTGAAGGCTAAAGGAGAATCTTTCCTTGCATAATGTTTGTCTGTTTCTATTTTCATCCAGCTTTCCTTGTACCTTTCTTTGTCTTTTAATGAAAATTAGCAATGCTTCCTTTACCAAAATTCTCAAAAAACTTATGTGTTCCCATGTGTTTGGTCAAGGTTGTGCAACCAATAGACAAGGGCACTTCCACAGAGCTTTCTTGGATAATCCATCTCCCTTCGTGGTATCTGTTGATGTCACTCATCTAATTCATTCGGCAACACTGTCTCCTACCACCTGTCAGGCTTCATCTGTAGCTCATTTCCCCAGCAATGAATTTCCTAACTTCAGCATCACTGCATATATTGAGAACAAATCTAATTAGTAGGTGCATGTTTATTCTTCCTTAATTTTATCTCCTTCAATTTTTACTATAAGCAAGGATAACTTTTGGGAATGCAGTCTTTGCCTCCCAAGACTTTTCATCAGTGCATTTATGTTGCTCTTCCTACAACGGTAACATTCGGATTCATGGCCCACTTCATATTCAGAATTATCCCATTTCATAATCCTTATTCATATCTGTAAAAAATAATTAAAATACAATGAGTGTCATTTGTAGAAATAATTAGTTAAATTGTTTAACAATATTTATATTATCATTAATTGGTTCGGCAGCAGTCAATCCTTAAGCCACCATTATAAATGAGCACAAAGACACACCACATGGATTTTAACAAGCCTTGGCCTGAGTGGAGCAATCTTGGCCCATCTAAGCTAACTCATAATTCTATTACCCAAATATGACCCCATATATACATGTGTCCCCTTGTACTGCCATTCTCCACGATATACCGATGTTCCTGGCCATCTGGAATGGGGTTCTTTTTTCTAACCCATGGTGTATGCCTCCTTCTCCCTGCTCCTGGCTGGAATGCAATAATCCTTTTTCTAAAGTGCAGGCTTCCTGTTCTAATCTCAGGAAGTCCCACCTTTCCCTGTCTTTGCCCAATCTCAGGCCTCGGCATTTTTTTTTTAACCAATTAGAGTCAATGTAAGTAACAGACAGCAAGCAGGACCAATTAACATTTAGAATGCTAAACACTACCCCATCACATATCTGTGAAAACCATCTTTTACAAATACTTTAAAGTTCAGGGGTGAATAGTAGGACTTGTCTTTTAGGGGGCACTATTAAGTCCATCACAGATGGACTGGGATTTTCACCCCTTTTACATACCAGGCTTTCTGGTTTATTACAAGACACTTGCAATAGCCATTGTCTGATCAGCATTTTGATTGTGAACTCAAGCCAGAAAAACAACAGTATTATTAAAGACGATAACTTTAAACAAGAAGTCATAGAACACTGTGGAAAATGACACATTTCTCTGCATCAATTCATTTGGCTTTAAAATGGTTTTCAGTAAAGGCTGTGTTGTTAGCACTCTGAGATCAAAACATTCTACAACTGATCAAGTGTGCCTTGAAGCTGCATAATAACGGTTTGATTTTCCAGTTAAAAAGAGAGGAGCTTGCATTTGGTCAATTAAAAATAATAGCATTTGCTTCAAAATATTATTAAAAGTTTTAGTTATTGTCATAATTTGAAAAGGCTACACTTTTTTATTTTCTAAAGTTAATCAAAATAACTGTACCAATCACCTGAGGATAAACTGATAAGCTATATGCACTGCTATATCTTTTTGTTTTTTTTTTTTGGTTTTTTCGAGACAGGGTTTCTCTGTGTAGCCCTGGCTGTCCTGGACTCACTTTTGTAGACCAGGCTGGCCTCTATATCTTAAAGATGTGCAAACATGAACAAAGGAGACAGTAGGCAGATTCTAACGTCTTTAGAAAAAAGTAGCTATTATTTTCAGCATGAGATCATAGATTACTTCTTTTTCAAGTTGAAGAACATTTTTCTAAATTCATAGAGATAGTATTAACTTACTAGAGGGATATGATGCTAATTATATAGAGCTTGAAACCTTGCAGTCCATTCTTCTCATCTGTCAGCATTGTCGCCAGCAGTAACCATCTTCATCATCCCAATGGCAATATGATTTATTCTTTTTGATGGACAGAAAGCACTTCTGTTCATTGTTTACATAAATATCCTTCTCTGGAATACATTAAATAGGTCACTTAGTTGAAAATGCATTCAATAAAAGAAGATGTGAACTATATAATTTACTTTTCTATGGTAACCACATAAACAGGCATCATTCTCAGGGCACCTCTTCAAATCTGCTCTCACCCATGAGAGTACTTTTACTGAACTCTCACCATCTAAGCTGCATGAAGCCTTCTGATTAGTGCTCATGAAAACCTAGGCAGAGTACTCAGAGATGAACAAGGCCTGATAGCAAACTGTATATGTACAACAAGAATGTACTAACTAATACTATGATTGTAAGTGTTCAATTAAATGTAACTTCTCATATTTATGTTCATATTTAGCCTTCATTTTTCTCTCCAACTCCTAATAACATAATGGGAAGTATGTGTCCTTGCTTTACACACTATTTTATTTGTTTTTTAAAGGAATCGAATGTAAATTAGCAAGACTGCTCTCTAAGAGAACCACAGTTATTTTGTCTCTACCAGGGCAGAATTCCTGGTGCCTTGGAAAGGAAGCAAGCACAAAGAGGGAAAGAGTTGTGTCATCCCTGAGGCTATTAGAGAACCAGTTTTCTTTCCATCCAACTGCTAATGACTAATTCCTCACTCAATCATAGCACAGAGGCAGAAAGTAAAGGCATACTTCAGTAGCAAAAATCGGCGGGAGGCATTTGTATGGTCTTCATCTCCAACATGCTACAGGACTTGGCTGTTCTTTTCAGAGACTACCCAGCAAGTTTAAATAGTTGATGAAGGCTATGATTTATAAACATAATTAATGACTGAAAGACACTGTGATATACTTTGGTATGCAGGGGAGTGAACTGTCAATACTTACAAAAATATAAGATGATGAAGCAAAATTGAGGTTTAAAAGAAATAGGTCATGGAAATAGGGAAAAACATCTTGTTTCCTATCTATCCAAGGATACTATACTATTTTTACAAATATAAAATAAATATCAGTTATCTTACTTTCTGATTTGTGGTGGTTAATTTTATTAGTTAATTTAAGTGGTTTGGGATGATATTAGTATTTAAATAAGTGGACCTAGAACAAAGCAGATTTTCTTGCATAATGTAGATGGACTACACCAATTAGCTGAACATTTGAATATAGTAGAAAGACCAGCCTCCCTCAACAAGACAGTGTCTTCAGCAAACTCTCATCTCAGCATTGCCTACTAGGGTCTGCAGCCTTCTCACTCACCACGATAAATCTTGGTTTTCTCAGTCTATTTTCTGATGTATATGTTTAAATAGGCTCTATTTCAGCTGAGAACTCTGAAAGACCATGGATATATTGTACACACAGCACACTTTCTTAATTAAGTTTGATAAAATGCACATGTGTCCATGTGCACACGTTAAACAACCCTTTTCTGCTATCACAACTGCATGTTCCACATTGCTGAACATTAATAGCCATATGTACTTTTCACCAAATGTAGTCACCTGGCAGTTCCTGTTTATAGGCTTCTTGTAAGTCTCCAAGGAATGCTTTTGACAGACACTACTTCTTTCTGGACCAACACCTGTTAGAGCAGCTTCAAGAGTCCTGCTCTTGTCTACCTACTTATCATCCTCTTTTAGAAATGGCACAATTAGGACCCACATTGAACAATAGGTGTAAGAATAAAAATAGAAAAGATATTTGGATTTTTCTTATAGGTTTGGGTTTTTCTTTTTAATTTGTAGGCTTTCAATATTGAATGATTCTAGAATTTTTAGATCAGTTCTATAACACTTCCTGTCATCAAATCAGTGTGATTGTCATTTGTCCTGAGACCCTTTGACATCAAATACCCTTCCTCAGGATACTTCTAAACTAAAATAGCTCAGGGGTTAAGAGAACTAGCTGCTCTTCAGACGTTCCTGAGTTCAATTCCCAGCAACCACATGGTGGCTCACAATCATCCACAATGTGATTTGATGCCCTCTTCTGGCTGCAGGTGTATATGCAGATAGAACATACATAAATATTCTGGTCCTACTTTAAAAATCTATACTCCACCAAATTTGAAAACCTAAGCAAAGTGGACAATATCCTCGATAAATTCCACCTACCAAAACAAAATCAAAATCAGATTAACAGCTTAAACAGCCCAATAACACCTAAGGAAATAGAAACAGTCGTTAATAATCTCCTAACCAAAAAAAGCCCAGGGCAAGATGGCTTTAGCACGGAATTCTACCGGACCTTCAAAGAGGAACTAACACCATTACTCTTCAAACTCTTCCACCACATAGAAACAGAAAGAACACTGCCAAACTCATTCTATGAGACCACTGTCATTCTGATTCCTAAACCACACAAAGACCCAACAAAGAAAGAGAACTTCAGACCAATCTCCCTCATGAACATAGATGCAAAGATACTTAATAAAATACTAGCAAACCGAATTCAAGAACACATCAAAAATATCATACATCATGATCAAGTAGGCTTCATCCCAGGAATGCAGGGATAGTTCAATATATGAAAGTCTATCAATGTAACTCACCATATAAACAAGATGAAAGAAAAAAACCACATGATAATCTCGCTAGATGCAGAAAAAGCATTTGACAAAATCCAACACTCCTTCATGCTAAAAGTTCTGGAGAGAACAGGCATACAAGGACCATACCTAGAAATAATAAAGGCAATATACAGCAAGCCAGTGGCCAACATCAAATTAAATGGAGAGAAGCTTGAAGCATTTCCTCTAAACTCAGGGACAAGACAAGGATGTCCACTTTCACCATATCTCTTCAATATAGTACTTGAAGTTCTTGCTAGAGCAATAAGACAACTAAAGGAAATCAAAGGGATAAACATTGGAAATGAAGAAGTCAAATTATCCCTATTCGCAGATGATATGTTAGTATACATAAGCGACCCCAAAAATTCCACCAAAGAACTCTTACAGCTGATAAACAACTTCAGCAAGGTGGCTGGATACAAAATTAACTCAAAAAAAATCAGAAGCCCTTCTTTATACAACAAACAAGCATACCGAGAAAGAAATAAGGGAAACAACCCCCTTCACAATAGCCACAAACAATGTAAAATACCTGGGGGTAACTCTAACCAAGCAAGTAAAGGACCTATACAACAAGAACTTCAAGCCCCTGAAGAAAGAAATGGAAGAGGCATTTAGAAGATGGAAAGATCTCCCATGCTCATGGATAGGTAGGATCAACATAATAAAAATGGCTATTCTACCAAAAGCAATATATAGATTCAATGCAATTCCTATCAAAATACCAACACAATTCTTTATAGACCTGGAAAAAGCTATACTCAACTTTATATGGAACAACAAAAAGCCCAGAATAGCTAAATCAATCCTGTACAATAAAAAAGCATCTGGAGGTATCACCATCCCAGATTTCAAGCTGTACTACAGAGCAATAATAATAAAAACAGCATGGTACTGGTATAGAAACAGACCAGTGGATCAATGGAATCGAATTGAAAACCCAAACATGGACCCACACACCTATGGCCAATTAATCTTTGACAAAGAAGCCAAAACCGCACAATGGAAGAAGGACAGCATCTTCAACAAATGGTGCTGGTCCAACTGGATGTCCACTTGCAAAAGAATGAAATTAGACCCATACCTATCACCTTGTACAAAACTTAATTCCAAGTGGATCAAAGACCTTAACATAAGGCCAGCCACACTAAAGACACTAGAAGAAAAAGTAGGAGAAACCCTCGAACTCATTGGCAGAGGTGACAACTTCCTGAACAGAACACCAACAGCTCAGGACCTGAGATCAACAATCAATAAATGGGACCTCATGAAACTGAAAAGCTTCTGTAAGGCAAAAGACACAGTCATTAGAACAAAACGGCAATCAACAGACAGGGAGAAAATCTTCACCAAACCCACATCTGATAGAGGGCTATTATCTAAAATCTACAAAGAACTCAAGAAACTAAATGCCAAGAAACCAAATAATCCAATCAAAAAATGGGAGACGGAGCTAAATAGAGAATTCACAAAGGAGGAATCCCTAATGGCCGGGAGTCACCTGAAGAAATGCTCAACATCCTTAATCATCAGAGAAATGCAACTCAAGACGACCCTGAGATTCCATCTCACACCTGTCAGAATGGCTAAGATAAAGAGCTCAAATGACAGCACATGCTGGCGAGGGTGTGGAGAAAGGGGAACCCTACTCCATTGCTGGTGGGAGAGCAGGCTTGTGCAACCACTATGGAGGTCTGTCTGGAGATATCTTAGAAACCTTGGAATAACTTTGCCTCAGGACCCAGCCATATCACTTCTGGGTATACACCCAAAGGACACCTCACGGGGACATAGGGAAGTCTCCTCATCTATGTTCATAGCAGCCTTATTTGTAATAGCTAGAAACTGGAAACAACCCAGATGTCCCTCAACTGAAAAATGGATTGAAAAACTGTGGTACATCTATACAATGGAATATTACTCAGCTATCAGAAACAATGAAATCATGCAATTTGCAACTAAATGGATGGATCTAGAGGAGCTCATCCTGAGTGAGCTAACCCAGATTCAGAAGGATGCACACGGCATCTATTCACTTATAGTAGGATTTTAGCTATATCGAACAGGATATCTGTACTACAACCAACACACCAAAAGGAACATGGACATAAACTTTTTTTTTCATTTCTTTTTCTTTTTCCTTTTCCTTTTTTTTCTCTTTCTTTTTCCTCTCTTTTTTTTTTGTTGTTGTTCTTTGTTTTTGTGGGTTTGTGTGTCTGTTGGTCTTTTTTTTTAGTTTTCCCCCTGTAGCAAGGAGACACCTTTCACTGGCAGTACTGCCTCCTAGGCGTCTGGTGTATGAAGAGGCTCTCGGCCCTCATATGACTCCTGATATGTGGTGAGAGACTGGTATGCAGGGACACTCCACCCCAGAGGATCAAGACGGAAGGGTCTGGGGGTAGAGCATGGGAGGGTGGGGCTGGGAAGCGGGAAAAGAGGACAATATGTTAAGGATGTAACCTGTAGCAACAAACAAAGAAATAAATTTATTAATTAAAAAAAAGCAGGTAACAACGTTAAAACACTGTAAATAAAATAAAGGATATAGCCGTTCAAAAAAAAAAGAACATACATAAAATAAACAAATCTTTAAAGAACAAAATGAAAAAAGAAACACTCACTTTCAAGGAAAAGAAAAGGAGAACTTTTTTTTTTTTTTTTTGGCTGGGCCATGCACCTTAGTGCTTGTATTAGTCAGCTTGGTCTAATAACATAGAGGAGGTGGCTTAAACAACATGAGTCTATTTTATCACATTTTTGGAAAGTACTAGCTGAAGATCAAGATGTCATTAGCTTTGGACTCTTTGGGGGCATACTTCTTTGTCTTACAGATGGCCATGGGTAGGGCATGAATCTGAGTAGAGTTGCTGACCAAGAAGCATGTTCACTGTGCACCACTTGCCAATTTTTAACTTCTACCACTTAAACAAGTCAGGTGAGGCTGACCTCTCACACAAAATGTTAAGGGAAATCACTTTATCACTCAGATAGGCATCAAGGGATGAGAGATGTATAAGATGCATGGCAAGCTCATCTCTCAAAGCCCAGGAAAGCTGACTGCAGCAATGGAATCTTAATCAGCATGTGTTCTTTCCATTGCAGTCAAGAGATAGAAGCACAGCCTCATCTGGAATGTATACGTATACATACGTATATATATATATATATATATATATACCTGGTGTCATTTGGCTATCTCAGAGGCCATTGAAGATCATTCTTCCTGGAAGGGATGGGAATGAACCCAAGCTATTCCAGACACTTCCTCCTCAGCAAAAGATGAGGCACTCCAAATATGTTCTCCAGTAAGAGGTACATGAAAAAAAAGCAAGGGAGTGCTGAGTCAGCCAGACCTGCCCTATACCAACTATAAACAGATCAGATACACCATTTCTTTTTGTTCTTATTTTTTGAGACAGGGTTTCTCTGTGCAACCTTGGGTGTCTTGGACTCGCTTTGTAGACCAAGCTAGCTTTGAACTCACAGAGATCCACCTACCTCTGCCTCCTGAATGCTGGGATTAAAGGCATGTGCCACCACACCCTGCTAGATACACCAGTACACCAGCTATTTACACAGTACTTCCAGAGTGTTTCTACAAAATTACCTTAGAGCACAGTTTTAGTTCCATGAGAATTGGGCAGATGGGTTTGACTTTTTCCCTTTCCATTCGTGATGATTTGAGTAAAATGTCCACACAAGACCATAGGTAAATGTGGCCTATTGGAGAAAGTGTGTTACTGTGGATGGACGTTGAGGTTTCACAAGTTCAAGCAAGGCCCAGTGCTTCTCTCTTCCTCCTGCAGTGGATGCAGATGTAGAACTCTCAGCTACTTGTCCAGCAGTATGCCTGCCTGCATGTCATAATGCTTCCTGCCATGATGTTAATGGACTAAACCTCTTAAGGTAAATCAGCCCCTCCTTAATAAGAGTTTCAATGGACATGGTGGTCTTCACAGAAATAATGCTCTAACTAGGGCACCATTCCTCCTAAACTTCCACTTTCTCATTTGCAGATAATTCAGCAAAACTCTTTTTTATCATGCTTAGAGATTAACACTGAAGTGGGCTCCAAATATGATGCCAAGTAGGAACACTTTTAATCATCTGTAAAATATTTTATTGCTAAGAAATTTTCTTTAATCAGCATTTCTTAACCTGTGGGTCATGATCCCTTTGGGGATCAAACAACTCTTTCACATGGGTCACCTAAGACAATTGGAAAATACATGCATTTATGTTATGATTCATAACAGTAACAAAGTTATAGTTATGAAGTAGCAACAAAAAAATTATGATTGGGGGTCTCGACAACATGAGGAACTGTATTAAAGGGTTGCATCATTATGAAGGTTGAGAACCACTGCTTTAGAGTATATTGATATGATAAGTGTGAATCATTAGTAAATACAGAGAAAAAGTTAGAAAGCAATAACTCAGCTCTACTTATTATGATGCAAATTAGTAAGAATTTATTCAGCGACAATCCACAATGTTTTACTTGATCATTCATGAGATTCCCCACCCTCTTTTCTACATCTTACAAGAGATTGTTTGAACTTTCATTTATTAAAGCTTCTATCCTTTAATTTAAATTTCTATCTCATTCTCAAGAGGTTACTGTACTTTTCACTTATGTATGTGTTGCTGAATATATTATTTTTGCCTGCAACTTTTTAATTACTATAATTTTTTATCACTAGCATTTTTTGCTTTCTTGTCTATTTAAATGGACACTTTAGTTACTGATGTACAGGAGTTGTGATTTTCATGCAACACAGTCTGGTTGTGCAGGCCTGCTCACTACCGGTACTGAAAGGGCAGCTATGAAGCATTCTGCTAGGCACTCACACTATCCAGATAAATTTCACAGCAGCCTTCAGAGATAAACACTATAATAATCTGAGAGAAGCTTCTTGTGTGTGTGTGTGTGTGTGTGTGTGTGTGTGTGTGTGTGTGTGTCTTGGTTTCATTAGATTTTCTAATCAGGTTTTCCTTCACTAACCATGTGACAGAACCAAATTAAACCAAAAGAACTATCAAGAAGTATGAAGTTTAGCCATGAAGTCAAGAAGACAAAGTCAAGTCTCCTCTCTTTCCAAAAGATTTTGCTGTTCATCTCTTCTCCATGCTGTCTGATCCAGCATATGTGTCAGCTCCTTGCTCCTATCTCAGACGCTTCATCATTTACACATTGGAACATTTGGCCCCACTGTTAAACTTTATTACCCTGTCATAGTTATATGATAAGTATTTGTCCATAGCCACTGAGAAAATAAAATTTCTCAGTTTTGTTATAATCATAAATTAACAAATTAACCATGAACTCACAGATACTCACTCAGCTGCTTTCCTTGCAGATGGTTATACCAGGCATATAACCCAGGGTTATATATATGATACAACAACTTAAAAATTTGTTGAAGTTTCTGTCCAATAGAAAATATGGACTTTGAAAACCCCAAGAAATTTATTAAGCATATAGATTCCTGATTTGATCTTCAAGATCATCCCAACCCTAAATAACTGTGGTTCAATTTAGAGTTAAATGGTACATTTTTATCCCTAAAGAGCATACAGACACACACACACACACACACACACACACACACACACAAATATATACACAGAGAGAGGGAGATGCATAAATTAAGAGTCAAACTCTAATGCCCTACACAACTCTACATAGGACATGCACCATGTATTACCTGCTGATAAATAAACTCAAAGTTGTCCCTAAAGATTAGATGGCAAGGTTATAGACACAGCTTCTTTTTTTTTCACTTTTTTTCTGTTGTATTTTTTAATGTTTATTTATTACTTCAGGTTACATCTCCATCATAGTACCCTGTTTCCACCCCATCTCAGTCCCTCCCTCCCACCCTCTACCCCCTATCCTTTCCATCCCACTCCTCTGGAGTGGAGTTTCCCTACATATCAGTCCCCCCATCCCAGGTCAGCAGTCATATGAGGGCCAAGAGCCTCCTCATATATTGGTGGTCTACAAGGCAGCACCACTAGGGTAAAATGTCTCATAGACAGGTAAAAATGTCTATGTTCCTGTTCCCTTTTGTGCATTGGTTGTAGTATAGTTATCCTGTGCTATATGGCTAAAATCCAATTATAAGTGAATGAATGCCATGTGCATCTTTCTGAGGCTGGGTTAGCTCACTCAGGATGAGCTTCTCTAGTTCCATCCATTTAGTTGCAAATTGCATGGTTTCCTTGTTTCTAATGGCTGAGTAGTATTCCATTGTGTTTTTTAGTGTGATTAGTATACCACAGGTTTTTTTTTTAAACCATTACTTGCTTGAGGGATATCTGGGTTGTTTCCAGTTTCTAGCTATTACAAATAAGGCTCCTATGAACATAGATGAGGATATGTCCTTGTGGTTTGGTGAGGAATCATTTGGATGTATACCCAGAAGTGGTATGGCTGGGTCTTGAGCTAGAGCTATTTCAAGTTTTCTAAAATGGCCAGGATGATTTCCATAGTGGTTGTACAGGCTTAAACTCCCACCCGCAATGGAGGAGTGTTCCTCTTTCTCCACAACCTCACCAGCATGTGCTGTCATTTGAGTTTTTGATCTTAGCCATTCTGATAGGTGTGAGATGGAATCTCAGAGTTGTCTTGAGTTGCATTTCTCTAATGATTAAGGATATTGAGCATTTCTTCAAGTGTCTCTCAGCCATTAGGGATTCCTCCTTTGTGAATTCTCAGTTTAGCTCTGTTCCCTGTTTTTTGATTGGATTCTTTGGTTTCTTGGAATTGAATTTCTTGAGTTCTTTGTAAATTCTGGATATTAACCCTCAAAACCCAGAATAGCTAAATCAATCCTTCACAATAAAAACAAAAATACAAAAAAAATCATTTGGAGGTATCACCATCCCATATTTCAAGTGGTACTACAGAGCAATAGTAATAAAAACAGCATTGTACTGGTATAGAAACAGACCAGTGGATCAATGGAATCGAATTGGAGATCCAGAAATGAACCCACACACCTATGGTCACTTAATTTTTGACAAAGAAGCCAAAACCATACAATGGAAAAAGGACAGCATCTTTAACAAATGCTGCTGGTCTAACTGGATGTTGACATGTAAAAGAATGAAATTAGACTCATACATATCACCTTGCACAAAACTTAAATCAAAGTGGATTAAAGACCTTAACATAAGGCTGGATACACTAAATCTATTAGAAGATAAAGTGAGGAAAACCCTCGAACTCATTGGCACAGTTGACAACTTCCTAAAAAGAACACCAGCAGCACAGTATCTAAGATCAACAATCAATAAATTGGACCTCATGACACTGAAAAGCTTCTGTAAGGCAAAAGACACTGTCATTCAAACAAAATGGCAACCTACAAATTAGGAAAAGATCTTCACCAACCGCACATCTGACAGGTACAGCTTCTTGCACTGAGTAGAAGCCATACTTTTCAAACACTGGAGAAGAAAATCTTATACAAGGAGAATCTGTTATGCTAGTTCTATGTGTTGACAAAATTGTCCATGGCTTTCTAGTCATGAGTTCAAAGAGACCTTCATCTTCAGAACATTTCAGAGAAAGGGAATAAGCTCCTATTCACAAGTTTTAAGATAAAAGCAACATTATTTCTGATAGGTGGGGTTCATTGATTGATGATTATGATCAAAAGGCACCTGGTCATAAAGAAACACTTCAGATGTGTCCAACCTTTTGAAATTAAGATACAGCTTTTGTTATCTCAACGTTTATTTTAAGAGCTTTACCATATAGTTATACAAAACATTACAAGAAACTCTGATGTTTAAATAAGTTTACAATTTTGTATTGGGCCACATTCATAGCTATCCTTGTGCAAACTTGGACTGTAGTCCACTAGTAGGGCAAATCGGAAAGCCTTTCTGGAAAACACATGGCATGTAGACAGGAGAAAGATCTGGGGAAGCCAACCACCCTAGAGCCTGGTCAGAGTCACATATATTAAAAAATATGTACTAACCACAATGTTGTGTAATCTAAGCCTGATCATAGGAATACATAAACATTGGTTCTTAAGGCAAATATATTTCTCTCAGAGTAGATAGGTAAATGCACAGGCCAGAAAAAAATTCACTGGAAGTTACAAATTCCTATCCCACATTTTTTTTTTTTTTTGATTTTTCGAGACAGGGTTTTTCTTTGTATCTGTGACTGTCCTGGACTCACTCCGTAGACCAGGGTAGCCTTGAACTCAAAGAGATTTGACTGCCTCTGGCTGCCAAGTGCTGGGATTAAAGGTGTTTGCCACCATGGCTGGCCACCTATCCCTCATTTTTATCATTCAAGCTTAGAAAGAACATTGCCTAAAACTGTAAGACTGGCAGACCCAAACCAAAGCTGAATTTCCTGTCTCTTATACCAGTGATTCTACAAAAGAGAAGGGTTCTCCACTATTAAAAAGTGAGGAAAGGGAGATGGTATCCAGATCAGTGTATGATTTTTATCAAAAGGGCAAGAAAAGTAAGTAATATTCTATCTCATTTCTATAAGTTTCTTATAGAAAGATGTACTTGACTCAGCTAGATGTCTCAGTAGGTAAAGACCTTTGCTGTGAAGCCTAATGACTGCCAAACCTGAATTCAGTCTGTAGAGCCAACATGTGGGAGGAGAACTGACACCTGTAAGTTGTCCTTTGAGGTTCATATGTGAGCTGTGACTTGCCTCCCTCTGCCTTTTCCATACAGAAGAGAAAGACAGACAACAGATGACAGACAGACAGATGATAGATAGATAGATAGATAGATGGATAGATAGATACATACATAGACAGATAGATAGATAGATAGATAGATACATAGATAGATGAAAGATGGATACATAGATAGATGATAGATAGATAGATAATAAATAGATAGATAGGTAGATAGATAGATAGATAGATAGATAGATAGATAGATAGATAGATGATAGATAGATGATAGACAGATAGATAGATAGATAGGTAGATAGATAGATAGATGGATGCAAGAACTGAAAAAGGGGAAAGTTTGATATTTGTTGTACTTCTTTAAATCACAGAAGCAAAATTTATTAAAATATGATCCTCAAAAGTCAGTATTTTATTTGAAGAAAATTCAAATAAGTAAAACAATTTTTTTCTAGTTTTTGTCTAAACAGATATCTAAAGGCTTCTAAGAGGCTAATGTGTCTAGGGAATTTCCAAGGATCAGACTTGGGGAAGCTGATGAAGGGTGTCCATAGTAACACACAGCAGAAGACACTTTCAAAACAAATCTAAAACTGTGTTCTTACTCATCTGGTTATGGTACTTGAATAGATATTCCTGTGACTCTAATTCTTAGGAAAATTATAACAAGAATAAATTAAATCTATATCATCTCTCTTCTTCCTCAATCAAGCAACCTTTCCTCCAAACAGCCCTGAGTCTATGTTTAAGTATCTACTGTTACAATCCACAGTCTCAAGTTTTGAGTCTCTCACACTTCATTGTTGATATCTTTCCTGCCTCTACAAGATTTTCACCTGAGTACTGTCTTGCCTTTTAATTGTCTGCCTTTGGCTAAACTATTTATTATTTAATAATTCAAACTCTTCATGATATCTAGGTTTTCAAGATCTATTTAAAGTTATTAATGTCTAAGTCATGGAACTAGAAGAAAAAAAATTAAACCAGGGGATTAGACATGAAAATGTACAGAAGGAGAAAGTAAGTCAGAGTTCACAACAAAGCCTGTGGACAACTTAAGAAGGCCTGAAATATGCTTGGGGTGGAGCTGTTTATATAGTGTTTTCAGGTTCCAGTAAACCTGAAAACAGCTCCTCCTAGGAAGCAGAAACATTTTCAGGGTCTTAAATAACACATGGGGATGGGTAATAGAAGGCAAGCCATTGTAGAAGTTTTAAGAAAGAAAATTTCTTCGTAGCTGAGCTTGGGCAGAGGGTTCATGAAAATTATTTCAAATCTCAGTAAGGAGGTGATGTGTTTGGGGGGAGGGATATTGTGCATGTATATGTGTGCATATTTGCATTTATGTGTGTGTGTGTACATATATGTCTGTGTATGCCGGTATGTGTGTATGAACACATGTGCATGTGTGTGAATGTGTGCATGTCACAACTCTTAAAATGTAATGGCAAATATGGTATTTTATCTAACATGTTATCAATTACAAAATAATCCTGATTTCAGAGAGATTAAATTTTTATATAAGTATCCTAAAATTTATAAAACCTTTAATACAATGGCTTCATATTTTTTAATGTGTTAAAAACTATATTTCTAATGTACAATTCAAACTAACTTGAAATTTCTGGGATCATCACATACCTATTCTTTTATTGACAGCAGATACGGTTTACTGGGTATCCCACCCAGATATACTACCTCTACAATATAATTCAGTTCTGGCTACCTCTGTTTTCCTCTGTTATTCACCATTCCACCTCCACTCAAAACACAAATGGTCATGATCCTAGCTTGGGCTGAGATTGGCTTCCCAATTTATTTCCCAGCATCCATGCTTGACTCTACAATACAGTTATCATAAATCAGAAAGGGTATCATTTTAATAGCTATTAATCATTTTCACAGTTAAATCTAGTCTCTTCAACTGTTACTCATAAATAGGGACTGATATAGCAGACTTCCCTCTGGACCCAATCCTGCCTTTAGCCACTCTTTCTCTGACATTCTTGGGCTGATCATTTTAGCTTCTTTCAGGTGATAGCTTAGAGCAAGGTATATCCTTCCTCAGAATTTTAACCGCTTGACTCCTGTCTTATGGGCTTTTCTTTTCTTGGATTTTCAAGAATCCAAACTTCTTGCCATGATTGTGTTCTCTTGGTCATATGGTCCCAGTTTAGATGTCACTGATTACTCCTACTCAACTGAAAACATGTCCTCTCCTCATTATTCTTTCAAGGCTGACTCTATAATAATACTTTCATAATTGAATATACAGTCATCTGCTCATTGTCTGAATTTAAGCTCTTTAGCAGCCTCAGCAGAGACTACGGTGATTTCTTTTAAAGCTCTGTAACTAGCACTTGCCAGAGTATGTATCTTTTTTTTTGGTGGGGGGGGAGAAAGGGTTTATGTAGCTTACAGTTCCATATCATAGTCCATCACTGAGGAAGTCAGGAGAGGAGCTCAAACAGGGTAAGAACCAGGAGGCAGTATGTAATGCACAGACTGTGGAGGGGTGCTACTTACTGGATTGTTTGTCATAGCTTGATTACTTTGGCTTCTTTTTTAATATTTATTTATTACTTCAGGTTATAATCTCCATCACAGTGTACTCTTTCCACAAATCCCATTCCTGCCCTCCCACCCTCGATCCCCTATCCCTTCAACCCCACTCTTCTGGAGTGGAGTGTCCCTACATATCAATTCTCCATCCCAGTTCAGTAGTCATATGAGGACCAAGAGCCTATTCATACACTGGGGGCCTACAAGGCAGCACCACTAGGGCAAAATATCTCATTGACAGAAAATGAGGTCTATGTCCATGTTCCCTTTGGTAGTATAGTTATCCTGTAGTATATGGCAAAAACCTGATTATAAGTGAATAGATGCCATGTGAATCCTTCTGAGTCTGGGTTAGCTCACTCAGGATGAGCTTCTCTGGTTCCATCCATTTGAATGAAAATTGCTTGATTTCATTGTTTCTGATAGCTGAGTAATATTCCATTATGTAGATGTACCACAGTTTTTTAACCCATTCTTCAGTTGAGGGATATCTGGGTTGTTTCCAGTTTCTAGCTATTACAAATAAGGCTGCTATAAACATAGATGAGGAAACTTCCTTATGATTTCATGAAGAGTCATTTGGGTGTATACCCAGAAGTGGTATGGCTGGGTCCTGAGGCAAAGCTATTCCAAGTTTTCTAAGATATCGCCAGACTGACCTCCATAGTGGTTTCACAAGCCTGTACTCCCACCAGCAATGGAGTAGGGTACCCCTTTCTCCACACCCTCACCAGCATGTGCTGTCATTTGAGTTTTTGATATTACCCATTCTGACAGGTGTGAGATGGAATCTCAGAGTCGTCCTGAGTTGCATTTCTCTGATGATTAAGGATGCTGAACATTTCTTCAAGTGTCTCTCAGCCATTAGGGATTCCTCCTTTGTGAATTCTCTATTTAGCTCTGTTCCCCATTTTTTTGATTGGATTATTTGGTTTCCTAGCATTTAAATTCTTGAGTTCTTTGTAAATTTTGAATATTAGCCCTTTGTCAGATGTGGAGTTGGTGAAGATTTTTTCCAAATCTGTAGGCTGCCATTTTGTTGAATGACACAAACAATATAAAATACCTAGGGGTAACTAACCAAGCAAGTGAAAGACCTGTATGACAAGAACTTCAAGTCCTTGAAGAAACAAATTGAAGAAGACCTCAGAAGATGGAAAGATTTCCCATGCTCATGGATAGGTAGGATCAACATAATAAAAGTGGCCATACTATCAAAATCAATATACAGATTCAATGCAATTCCTATCAAAATACCACCACAATTCTTTATAGACCTGGAAAAAGCAATTCTCAACTTTATATGGAATAACAAAAAAAAAAAAAAAAACAGAATAGCAAAACCAATCTTGTACACACACATACAAAAAAAGAAACATTTGGAGGTATCACCATCCCTGATTTCAACCTGTACTACAGAACAATAGTAATAAAAACAGCATGGTACTGGTTTAGAAACAAACCAGTGGATCAATGGAATCAAATTGAAGACCCAGAAATGAACCCACACACCTATGGTCACTTAATTTTTGACAAAGAAGCCAAAACTGCACAATGGAAAAAGGACAGCATCTTCAACAAATGGTGCTGGTCCAACTGAATGTCCACATGTGAAACAATGAAATTAGACCCATACTTATCACCTTGTACAAAACTTAAGTCCAAGTGGACCAAAGACCTTAACATAAGGCCTGACACACTAAATCTATTAGAAGAGAAAGTTGGAAAAACCCTCGAATTCATTGGCACAGGTGACAACTTCCTGTCAGCTTTTCAGTTCATGAGGTCTCATTTATTGATTGTTGGTCTTAGAGCCTAAGCTGTTGGTGTTCTGTTCAGGAAAATTAAACAGACAAACCCTTAGCAATATTAACTAAAAGGCAGAGGGAAAAAAAACCCAAATCAACAAAATCAGAAACAAAAGGGGAGAAATAACAATAGACATTGAGGAAATGCAGAGAACGTTTAGGTCCTACTTAAAAAACTATACTCCACCAAATTTGAAAATCTCAGCGAAATTGTCAATTTTCTTGATAGATTCCACCTACCAAAGTTAAATCTAGATCAGTTTAACAGATTAAACAGCCCTATAACCCCTAAGGAAATAGAAACAGTCACTAAAAATATCCCAACCAAAAAAAGCCCAAGGCCAAATGGTTTCAGCACAGAATTCTATCAGACCTTCAAAGAAGAGTTAATACCAATACTCTTCAAACTCCTCCATAAAATAGAATCAGAAGGAACACTGCCAAACTCATTCTATGAGGCCACAGTCACCCTAATTCCTAAAACACAAAGACCCAACAAAGAAATAGAAGTACAGACCAATTTCCCTCATGAACATAAATGCAAAAATACCAAATAAAATACTGGCAAACTGAATTCAAGAACCCATCAAAAGTATCATATATCATGATCACGTAGGCTTCATCCCAGAATGCAAGGGTGGTTCAACATATGAAAATCCATGAACATAATACACCCTGTAAACAAGCTAAAAGAAAAAAAAACACACATGATCATCTTGCTAGATGCTGAAAAAGCATTTGACAAAATCCAACACCCCTTCATGCTAAAAGTTCCCGGAGAGGATAGGCATACAAGGATCATACCTAGAAATAATAAAGGCAATATACAACAAGCCTATAGCCAACATCAAATTAAATGGAGAGAAACTTGAAGCATTTCCTCTAAACTCAGGAACAAGACAAGGATGTCCCCTTTTTCCATATCTTTTCAATATAGTATTTGAAGTTCTTGCTAGAGCAATAAGCCAGCTAAAGGAGATCAAGGGGATACAAATTGGAAATGAAGAAGTCAAATTATCCCTACTTGCAGACAAGATGATAGTATACATAAGCAACACCAAAAATTCCACCAGAGACCTCTTACAGCTGATAAACACCTTCAGTAAGGTGTCTGGATACAAAATTAATTCAAAAAATCAGAAGCCCTTCTTTATACAAAAAGTAAATGGGCTGAGAAAGAAATTAGGGAAACAACACACTTCACAATAGCCAAAGCAATATAAAATACCTGGGGATAACTCTAACCAAGCAAGTGAAAGACCTGTATGACAAGAACTTCAAGTCCTTGAAGAAACAAATTGAAGAAGACATCAGAAGATGGAAAGATCTCCCATGCTCATGGATAGGTAGGATCAACATAATAAAAATGGCCATTCTGCCAAAATCAATATACAGATTCGATGCAATTCCCATCAAAATATCACCACAATTCTTTATAGACCTGGAAAAAGCAATTCTCAACTTCATATGGAATAACAAAAAACCCAGAATAGCTAAATCAATACTGTACAAAAAAAAACAAAAACAAAAAAAACTGGAGGTATCACCATCCCAGATTTCAAGCTGTGCTACAGAGTATGTATCTTATTGATAGCTATTTATTGAAGAAAATAATAGCTATGTATCCTATTGTTATGAATAGATAATATATAAATCCTTCTCTCTCAGTGGATCATATTCATTATTGAGCATGTATTTCCCACAACACATACTGAACAAACATACTTATGTAGTGTTATTTAGTTCAGTATTTAAAATAACTTCATTTTAGATGGTGCTAATATTAAATAGTGATGGTGCCCTGTCTCACTCTAACTGCATGAGTGAAAAATATAGGATAATTATGGTACAGCAAAAATCAGCATCTATGTTTTTGTCCTTTATGGTCTAATTAGAGGTAGAAAGAGTGAGTGGCAAAAGCAGCCATCCTAAAGTAAGTGCTTTGATTTCTAATCTCAGCTTATCTCTGTAAGAATCTGAGATATTGAAAGGAAGTCTCACATTTCTTCATGTCTCTGTTTTCTTTCTAAAATATATTTGAAGAAAGTCTTTAACAATATTAAAGCTGAGAATGATCCCTTCAGATGGGAAACACAGGTCCCTGATCCCAATAATTAGAGTTCAGAGACAAACACATGGGATTTGGAGGGACCTAGGTTTGGAGGCAACTTACATAAGGCCGTCTCGATGCAGGCAGATTGTCCTTTGGGATCTCAAAATATATACACTAGAGCTGGTTTAGCTACAAGGTGACAGAATGATTTCTTCTTTAACCCGGATTGAAAGATAACGCTTTGTATGTTGTCAGAAGGCCAAATTTGCTTCAGGAGAAGTACTACCTAGCCCCCCCCAACCCCCCACAGAAAAAAAAAAGAGGGCAATTGTCCTAGGGTTGGGATTGGGGCAGGGCTCTGTTCTTATCGTTCCAAGAGAATCGAAGCGTCCATTAGGGGAGCCCGGGGACGGCTGGACAGCGGAATCCTCAGCAGAGAGCAGAATCAGGCACCAAGGAGGACGAGTGACCCAGTTGATTCTGCCTGGCAGACTTCCTCAATAGCTGTCTCCATCGGGGGCCTGCAACCACCACAGCAATCCAATGTCACTGGGACCGTTCAGCTCTACACAATGTCCCGACAGGAACCTCAGTGAAACCTGCAAGATCAGCTTCTGCCTACAAACCCCTTAGGTCATCTAAACAGCTGAGAACAGAAGGACTGAATATAAAAGGAGTGTACTAACATTTTTAATCATTTTTCCCATTTGGGTTGGGGCCCCAAACAGGTCTACTACGACCCAAATCAGCAGGAAGTCACTTTAAGAGAGCGAAGTCCCATGCCCAGAGGGTAGGGAGGGTGTTTCTCCGCCCTTCTTTTTGGTTATTTGAAGGATAACTGAAAACTCTGTTATGTAGGGGAAGAGACTACAAGCTGATAAATGGTCCTGTCTTAATGGGTTTTGGAGGTTAGCCCCAGGGAATTCCTACTTTTCCTTTTCTGTATCCTTCTTCCTCTCCTATGTAGGAGTGCATGGGCTTGAGAAAAATGAGACATAGACATAGCACAGGAAGGTCCTAGAAGAAGGGGCAGATTATTGAATATGCCCTTATACCTTTGTATATTGATACAAAATTAGTAGTTTATTTGGCTAAAGTGGTATTGACCATTGTTTATTGTGCAAAAATAAGATTGTATTGGATTACATCCGTATTGATCTTTGTATATTGATACAAAATTAAGATTATAGTTGGCCACAATGGTATTGACCCTTGCATATGGATGTAATATTAAGATTATATTGGGCTACATAGGCATTGATCTTGGTATATTGATACATAATTAAGAGTATATTTAACCACAATTGAATAGATCTTTGTATATTGATACAAATTTAAAGGTAACGCTTCCCAATGGTATCATACCTAGAGATACTTAAAAATAAAATGTGAAGCTCTGACCTCTTGATACCAACCATCTAAAACGGTCTAGGATAGTTAAAACAAACTCCTAGTCATGCAAACATGTCACTTTGTTAGCTACTATGACAGTCTATCACAGATATTCTCTAAACTACCCAGTAATCAAGTTGCTAAGAGACAAGCAACATTTGCTTATCTAAATACAAGAGATGGATAGGGCATCTTCAAAAACCCCTAGAGATCTGCAGAATATGGCATTCAAAGATGTTATCTTAAATCAAGATTTTTTTTTGATATCGAGACATATCAGCGCCTGACAGCACCCCCTATTCTACTCCAAGCAGAAGATAAGGATCAAAGAACCTCCACTGTAAGATGGTTGAATTAGTGGCAAGCCTTTCTCTTGGCATGAAAAAACCCCTTGCACCAACTGCAGACAGACTGCTGTCCAAAAAGGACAAAACTTGGTAGCAGGGAAGTCGACAGCCTAACACTGCCAAGACAGGGTAGGTAAGTCCTTCATAATCCCTGCTCTACAACAAATGTCTGTCAGCGAAACAGGACCCAAAGGCTGAAGATTGATGCTGGAATGTATGGAGAGAAAATGGGAACTGTCCAGGCAGTCATTGGTATGTTCTTTCTTAGTTTTGGAAGCTGCAGGCCCTGCACTTCCTATATAAGCAAATATATTTATCCCTCTCAGATCTCTGAGGTAGTTGAAGAATAGACAGCTAGAGTCTCATAGTTAAATTTTGAACTGTTTAGGAATTAAGAGGGTGTTATAGATCTAAGAAGATACTCTTAAAAGTGTGTTGCAAGATAGTATGAATGTTGAGTCACATATAGACCTTTAAACTCATGGAGTTGGTTAGATAGTAGAATGTTAAAGTCAGGGGCCAAATATGTATAAACTGGACATTGGGAAGGTATACTGGGCCAATTTACTCTCATAAATGTGGCATATTTATATCTATTGTTTTGTATAATGCTTACTGTTATAAGAGAAGGAACCATCTGTTGGACTGAAAGGGGAAACTTCTGGGGGAAAGAGGGTGGAAGGGCGGGATAGGAAGGGGGAATAGGGAGGGGTTTGTTACTGAGATGTAACTTGAAGAAAAAAATATAAAGTATTTAAAAAAAACTGAGAAATCTGATGAACTTTTCAGCTTACCAATAATAAACATACTGATTGACATGTGGTTAATACTAGTATTCATTTGTGAAAGATGCAAAATACACCCTCATTGACACACTAATCTTACAATTCTACTGCCAGTAGGAGTTTTACAGATATTAAATAATCATATAAAATTGGATGATCTCTACAAGTTCTCTAATTTATAAGCCATGGTCATGCAGGATGCTTCATTTCAGAGCTCATGTTAATCACTATACTACACAGATTTGTTGGTATTGGTAATTTTACTCTTAATTGCTCTATGCCTAGGATACAAATTGGGATGCCTCAAATCACCTTGAAGGCTTACTGATACCTCTCAGAAATATCAATTAGATAGGTATTCATCTTGTCATATGTTCCTAGAGCTTCAATAAAGAGAGTGTTATCCCACTTATACTTCTGTTTTGTCCCTTCAGGAGCTGGTTTGTGGATACACTAGACTGTCTTTGTCTGACAGGCCTGCCAAAAAGGTCTAGTCAATGCCAGCTATTCCTCAGATGTCTTTATTGATTTTTGCATTGCTTTTGGCTTGTTTTCAGCACATCACTTTAGTGTTTTACTTGATAGTCCTCTGACCTATTCACTATTGAATTGTTGTTCAGGAATGTACTCTCTTGCCCTTCTTGCACAATGGTCCTGAATATCTACAGCACTGATCAGATTGACACTTTAAAGTGGTGAGCATATAATTCTAACGGAAGTTTCTACAGATCTGATTCAATAATACTTAGCAAATTTGGGTTACAGAATAATGAGTTAGGTATATCTTTCATCTATTATCATTTTATATTATTTATACTAATTAAGCAACTTTGGTTAATTAATAGGTAATATTAAGTGTTTATTGTTGAGCAAGGACACTATTTAAAATATATTCTCTCTCTCCTCTCTCACTCTGTCTCTCTCTTACACACACACCCTAAAATAATGTGTAACTTTATGAGGAAAATGGTTTAGTTTTTTTAGATTTTAAACTGATTATTAGGATAACATAAAGACAGCACTTGAATGAACATTGCAAGTTTGTGTGTGCAGTTAGAATTTTTTATTTATAAGTATGTGGTTATGGATAGGTGTTGATAGTGAAGGCTTTATGTTATATTTTTTGGTATTTTTGGAAGTAGCTCAGTACAGATACTAATGGCATGAATAAGCTTAGTCACAGTCAAGATTCAAAAATTTCCCCCATTCACTAACTGAATGTTGTTTGACAAACTGTTGGTTTCAAACTCAATTATTTAATAAACTAAGAATACTGGAAATATTATCCTTAAAGACCTGTGGTTAAGGATACAGTGGATAAATTATTTGAAAGCAATTTAGTGGTGAGATATAGATAGAGCACACTGAGAAACACTATGGGATCATACTATATAGAACAGATGTCTTCTGCATGGGGGATGGATGAGGAGAATATATCTAGGAAGTGAATAACATTCACAATAGAATCAAGGAGCTGGGAGTGACTATGGCTTATGTCCAGATGAGAGAACCAAGAACAGTTCTGTGCTCTTCTATCTGAAACTCTGTTTCACTGTTTGAGTTTGCTCAAAGAACAAAGCAAATGCAATTAATTTTAAGACTAGAATTTTACCCTGCCTCCAGATGATTCAAATCATCTCACTGTGAAGAGTTAACTTTCGTCTATATGATGCACTGCCCCAATTCTCTCCCTGGAAGTCTTCTGAGGACGCTCATACTTCTTAGTGTGGGATGCTATCTCTTTGTCAAGGGATCTCTCAATGCAGGGATCATTCTCAATTTACACTAATACACGCTCAGTATTTGACACTGGACTATTTGATAGACCAGCGACCCAAAGACAAGCAAAATATAATATGCCTCTAAGATTGATCCACTTTATGCTAGGCAGAAAAAGTTATTTCAATTTTTATTTTAGTGTCTTGTATCTCCTTTTCAGTGAATATAATCAGAGGTTACAGTGATATAGGCTGTGAGTAGAGTTAGAATATGGCTGAGTATACTCTATAGAGGCATGAGTGACAAACAACAGATTTACTATATGAAAGGTACAGCTGAACTACACCAAACTAATCTTTTCATTGCAGAAAAATTGTTTTCTTTATGATGAACAACAGGAAAATTCTTCCATCATTTCTTGGACTCTATAAGAAGGAAAATACAATGAGAAAAATAGGTTGTTTTCAGAATAAATAATATAAGTACCCACACTTTTATCTTCCTGTTATCATCTCATAACATCAGGCAGAGAATTACCTGTCCAGAAGGCCCTTCAAACCCGGCCTTACTTAAAGCCTTCCAAATCTTTGTAGTACCCATGACTTGTCAGCTTTATTCTTCACTTTTGGTGTAAAGTACATAGAATGTGTGGAACCCACAATTAGATTTTTTAAAAATATTTATTGATTACTTCAGGTCACATCTCCATCACAGTGTCCTCTTTCCACCCCTCCCAGTCCTGCCCTCTCACCCTCTACTCCCTATCCCTTCCATCCCACTCCTCTGGAGTGGAGTGTCCCTACATAACAGTCCCCTGCCCCAGTTCAGCAGTCATATGAGGGCCAAGAGCCTCCTCCTATACTGAGGGCCTACAAGGCAGCACCACTAGGGTAAAGTGTCTCATTGACAGGAAACAAAGTCTATGTTCATGTTCCCTTTGGTGCATTGGTTGTAGTATAGTTATCCTGTACTATATGGCTAAAATCTGACTATAAGTGAATTAGATGCCATGTGCATCCTTCTGAGTCTGGGTTAGCTCACTCAGGATGAGCTTCTCTGTTCCATCCATTTGGCTTCAAATTACATGAGATTTTTGTTGCCAGATATCTCATGCCTTACTGCTCTATTCCACTAAAACACCTGCTCAACTCATACTTGAAATATTATCCAAGAAAACAAAGGTTGCTGTGGACTTTGAGGTTTCCGCATGCATTGAGTTATGGTGAGAAAAAGGCAGCAATGACTGGTGGCTTCCAAGCATACAGTCTGTTGACTCTTGGATAAAAGATCTAAGTGGTACATATGGCATTTTACCTCTTTTGTTTAATACTCAAATCCTTAAGATTTTTAATATATTATGATTTTGTCTATGTCTATGGTTTGTCTGTTGTCAAACCAAAGAGAAAAGCAGAATTCATATCATTTAAAACTGTAGGCTTTAGGATCTATGTTGACAATAGACCTCTAAGTTTACATTAAAATTTTTTCCTTTGGGGTGTGTTGGCATTGCCTGTAAGGCTGCTGATTGATGAAAAACAAAGGGAAAGAGAGAGAGGGAATGGCCATCTGCCTTAGTTTCTGACTAGTATATGTCTGCCTGACAAACTATTAGACTTAAAAAGTCTCAAGAAGATAGTTCCTGGACATGAAAGGGTCCATTCTCCCTCTCAGACAATGGAAGTCCTCAGCCTACAGAGATGATCCATAAGCCGGAAGAATATTACTAACCAGGATATGCTCCCGACAATGACATAGAGGCAGAGGAGCAGCCTACCCTAGTGCCAAACATATGACCCTGAGATACCCATTTAAATAATCCCATTATTAAGAAACAGATAGACTTTTGATGAGTTTTCTTCTTTCCTTTAAAATAAGATATCTTTCTCTCAATCCTCTCACATGACCTACTTAAGATAATACAAAAAGCTGACTGCCTATATGAACATTTGAAAGTATATGAATACTGTGTCTGCTCCTGTGCTTACCAGAATCCAATCTCTGCCGAGCCTCAAACTTCAAAACTCCACAAACAAAGAAGCCTGGAAAATGCATAAATCATGATATTGCTCCTGGCTACTTCACCACAGTGATGAAGTGCTTAGCATCTTCTACCACCTGCATCATAATGGGCCATAAGCTATTCTGGTTTCTCTGAGGTTTTGATAAAACAAAGTAAATAAGCAGTATACTCCATCTTTAGTATTCAGGACTGAAAAACACTGTTCTCTAAGTCATCTCACATGCCTTGCTGTCAGCATACATTTGACTAGGGACCTGATAGTATTGGAAAGCTTTAGAATGCACCCAATGTGATCATGAAGTAACAGGCCACAGACTGGTTAATGTGTGTGGTGCTCTTGACAGAGGTCTCTCTCAGAGTTCCTCATAGTCAGGAGTCCTATTGTGATGACAGCTCTGGCAGTTGTGAATCACACACAGAGAAAGTTGGGATCATGCCTGCTTTCTGTACTCGATGTCTCATTCTCATTCTCAGTTTTCCATTATCCCTCAAGATGGACTACCAATAGTTAGGTATGTTTTTTTTTTTCCCCTTGATTTGTTTTGGTTCTTATAAGACAACAGAACATGTGGGATTTAGGAAATCAGCAGATGTCATGTAAGAAAGCTGCTTTGTGTTTGACACTGAGTAGTGCTTTAAATCCTTTTGGTAATCCAGTTGATATTATTAAACACCTCATAGTTCCCATAAAAGTGAGTGGGGCATTTTCTCCTGGTATCCTCCAACCCCTCTGATACCTACAAGTCTTCCCTTCTCTTCTGTGGGTTTCCCAAATCTCCAAAGTGAGGGACCCAATACAGACCTCTAGTTTAGATTCTCTCTCTCTCTCTCTCTCTCTCTCTCTCTGCAGACTGTCTGGTTGTGGCTCTCTGCACCCACTCCCATCTGCTGTCAGAGGATGCATCTCTGATGATGACTTTACAAGATTCTGATCTATGAGTATAGCAGAATATCATTAAGATTCATTTCATTGATTTTTTTCCAGTCATGTTTGTCTCCATCCTAGGTCTCTAGGCTATCCAGGCTCCAGTTTCTGGTCATGCAGGCAGTGTAGAACATGAACTCACTCTTGTATCATGGGTTCACAGTGGCTGAAAATACAATTATGGGGTCTGCAGGGCTCTACACAAGACCCTCTGCATACATGTTATGGCTGTTAGCTTGGTATTTTTGTGAGACTCCTAACAATTGGGAGCAGGTGTATCTCTGACTCTATTGCCTATATTGAGACTTTTTCCTGCTATTGGATTGTCTTGTCCAGCCTAGATATGAGGGCTTTTGTCCTGTCTTATTATATCTTGTTTGGTCTTGTTTGGCCGTTATCTCTTGGAGATCTGTTCTTATTTGAAGAGGAAATAGAGGGGAAGTGGATCGAGGGATTGAAAAGGTGAGGAGGTACTAAGCGGAGTGTTGGGAGGGGAAACTGTGGTTAGGATGTATTTTATTTAGGGTTTTATTGCTGTGAAGAAATACCTTAACCACAGCAACTGTTATAAAGGAAAGTATTTCATTGGGGCTGTCATACAGTTTCAGAGGTTTAGTCCATTATCATCATGGCAGGAAGCACGGCAGTGTCAAGACAGACATGGTGCTGGAGAAGGAGCTTAGAGTTCTACATCCAGATCAGCAGATAACAGGAAAAGAAACTGTGAGCTACTAACCCTGGTTTTGAGTGTCTGAGACCACAAAGATCACCCCCTAGTGATACACTTTCTCTAAGAAAGCCACACCTATTCTAACAAGACCACAAATCCAAATAGTGCCATTCCTCATGGACCTATGGGAGCCATTTTTATTCAAACCATTACGTTCCACTCCCTAGATCCAACAGGGTTGTACCCATATCATAATGAAAAGTGCATTCAGTCCAACTTTAAAAGTCTTCAAAGTCTATCACAGTATCACCAATATTTAAAAGTCCAAAGTTTAAAGTCATTTCTGAGACTCAAGCAATATCTAAATTATAATACCCTGTAAAGTCAAAATGAAAAAGCAGATCACATATTTCTAACATACAATGGCACCGGTTGTACATTACCATTCCAAATGGGAGAAAAAGGAACATAGTGAAGAAATACTGGACCAATCCAAGACTGAAAAATAGCTGGGAAAACTCCAACTTTATCTCCATGCCTAAAGTCTTCATGCACTCTTCAGATCTCCAACTTCTTTCAGGTTTCTTGACTGCAACATACTTTTCTCTCTTGAGCTGATTTCATACCCTGTTAGCAGTTCTTCTTCCTAGCTATCCCATGGCTTTAACATCCACAACATCCTGAGGTCTGCAAGGCAATCCAAGCTTACCTTCATAGCTTCACACAATGATCTCTCTGGGCCTCTATGCAGGAACACCCTCAGCCACACACCTGGACACTACATCTTGATTCATAGACAGCAGAAGTGAATGGAGCCACTAGATCTAGCTTGAGTATCTGAGATTTCAAAGCTCTCCATACAGGGACACACTTCTTCCAACAAGGCAACACCTACTCCAACCAAGCCACACCTTATTAATAGTGCCACTTCCTATGGGCCTCACTGTTTGGATGATCTATTATGTATTCTAAATGTTAATTAATTGCTCCCAGAGGCCTGCTTGCTGTCGGAGATATACCAAGTGATGCTGTTACTTTGCTTGCTAACCATTGTCTCTGAATGATTGAATAACTGCTGCAGCCTGGAATGGACAGAGAGAGAGGGAGATAGGGCAAAAGTTGGTAGGCTTTTGGAGGAACAGGGAGGATGATGGGAAGAAGAAGCCAGAAGGAGAAAAGAGGAGACACACCATGGGTTAGATAGAAGACCACATGACCAGGAACATTGACATAATGTGGAGAATAACAGCCCAGGGGATGTATGTATAGTGTTTGGGGATTTATTTAGGAAATAGGATTATAAGCTAATATGATAACTTAAGATTGCTCAATTCAGGCTAAAGCTTGTTAAGATCCATCAGGTGTCTATGTGATTATTTAAAATGACAGGTGAAGGATCAACACTGCCAAATAATTAACTATAATATAAATACTGATAATAATTTAATTAATTATTTCAACACCTACCATTCAAGCATATGAGTCTCTTGGGGCCATTCATATTCAAATATGAAACTGCAATTTAATTATCAATTTTATTTATTAATAAGTATAAACTGTAAGATTAGGCCAGTGGAGCAGTTAATGGACTGGCAGGAGGCCTGCAGGCCTGACTCACCTTAACTGGCAGCCTGACTTGCACTGGGAAACATGTCCTGGACCAAGGGTGGCCTTCACCACCTGCAAACTAAACTGTTAACTAATATCTTCATTAATAACTATGTTATTATATTAGGCCAGTGGAGTATTCAGCAGCCTGGCATGAGATTGGCAGGGCTGATTTGCTTTAGAAGCCTGTATGCCTGGAGGGACGGTCTGGCAGTGCAGTCTGGCAGCGAAGCTGGTGGGGTAGCTGTCAGATACTTATTAATAACAATAAACTATTATATTAGACCAGCAGAATTGAGGCAGCCTTGAGAAACAGTCACTGGGGTTCGACAAGAGGCCAACTGGCCTGGATTGCTTTGACTAGCAGCCTATAGGCTGCCGTAGCCCTTTCCCCAATAATTAAATACATCAAGACCTTTTAATGTTTCAACACTTAGCCCTCAACTAGACATACTCTCAACTAGCTAATTTAAGTTAACCTGGACCAACTAATCACAAACTGCCATGTGGACTGTTGCTACCAGAGCTCTCAAACATGTCTGTCTGCTTCCATATCTCCTGGTGGAAAGAGATTCCTCTGTGTAAAACACAGGGTTCCTTTCTCTGTCTCAGGAAGTCCCACCTTCCTATACTCTTTCTGCCCAACTAACTGGCCATCAGCGACTTTTATTAACCAATCAAGAGAATGCCTCAGAAGGGGCAGTAACCAGATCTCAGCATTGAAATCAGTCCTTTAGAACTAAAGTATTAGACCTTCCTCCAACACAAACCACTATAGGATGCATTATATGAGTGAAGAATCTATTTTCAATAATAGATTGAATAGTAATATTAGTAATAATAAAAGAATGACTGTGGAACTCATGCTGCAAATTACATTGAAATTTTTATAATATATATTTATATGATACTAAGAATACATGATAAAATATGCAAACATATGTTTAATTCAGATAATAGTTCATAGAGGGAAGACTTTGAGTTGATCTAAAGTTAATCTCCTTGAAATTCATATTGGAATTTTTTATTTTGCTTAAAAAGGACTCAGGGGATAGTTATTTAGAAGAAAAATGTACAACATAGTTTCTTAATAATCAATATGACATTGTATGTTTCTACTTCTTGATACTCCTGAGGATAACATCATTGTCTCACAGAATCAGATGGACACAAACAAGCTTACATGGCTCTGAAGAGCCACTATTCTTTAAGCTCCCTGTTTAATTCATGTATTTCCCAGAGTATAATTAGCTCTAATTAAACAGTGTCTCACAGTGCTGAGAACACTTAATCTCTAGAGAAAGCAGAGGACCAGACCCTATAAAAACTCATCTCTTCTTCCTTGTGATATTAGCTGCATCTTGGAGCAACATGACACTGGAGACCAATCTTGTGAAAATATTAACTAGATAGAAGACATTTGTCATCGAAGTCTACTTCCATTCTCTAAAGATTTCTTGAAAGCCTAATCTCTGCTATCTATACTTCTAGTACTTTAATTAAAAGAATAAATGAAATAGACAAAAATCCTATTGTCATAGAATTTTTTATTTTATAAAAGGACATTGATAATAAGCAAGAATAGTAAATAAATTATACCCTGTCATAAATATGGATAAGTACTAAAGAATAAGAAATACCCCACATTCATTGAGGTAGAATGTAGTGTTTAAATTTTAGATCAGATATTTAAAACAAACCATTGAGAAAAAACCTAACAAATTACCATAGAAAAGTGCAAAACAAACATGTAATTTGTCTGAAGGTATTTTGCTTAGAGAAAAACAGCAATTTCAAAATCCTTGTGGGACTGGTAAAGCCTGCTAACAACCTTCTAGCACATGAAGCAGTGTACCCAGCACTGACCAAATCAAGGCAAATAAGGAAAGAGAAACCATCATAAGGACTTTGGTTGTGACTGAGAAAATGAGGAAAAGAGAAGGGTTTTGGCAAAATGGTGGCATGAATTATTTTTTCACAGTGGTCCATAGACTGACTTTGTGAGGATTGAGGATAGGGAGTAGAAAAGAGCTTTGAGCAGTAAAAGGATGATGATGGGTTTTGTGCCAGAGTGTTGAAAGCATGCCCTTGTGAGCGAAGGTGAAGTTTGGATCCACACATGCATAATTTTGTAGTCTAACTTAGTACCAAATCACCTAACAGCCATTAGAAAGACATGTTAAATACTCAGAGAGTGCTAAGAATACATGATGAACTAAGCAAACATATGTAGATTAAGGATTTGTGTAAATACACATAAATTACCCACCCTCATTTATATTCCCAGAGTACAGAATGTAAATAACATTGAAAGAAACATCTTGACTCAAATTTGATGACTTAGACATGGTATTCCCTTAGAAAACTGATATTATATACACATAATTTTAGAATGCATTTTTATAATGTAGTGTGATTATTAAGTGGAAACTCACCATCAGCATCCATGTAGTCTCAATGGTATTTCTCTATGATAAATTATGGAAAGTACTGCATATGTCCATGACACACCTATTTCCAGGTATCAGGGTTAACTTTTTTCAGGATTATGATTAAATTTAATTAAGCATAAATAGACATTTTTATAAATCTTAGCTTTTTGGATATCCTGGTTAGTTTTTATGTCAACTTTACACAATGTAGAGTCATCTACAAAACACAATATTCCCAGTGCTTTGTTGAGAAACAACTTCTCCAGAATGAATTGTTTCACATTAGATTCCATACTGGCCTTGTAGGTAACCTATGTCCAATGACTGCTTAAAGAAGGGGACAAAGACACATCCTTTTCCTTGATTCACATCTCCAAAGAGCTGCATGAGTGAACTCCAAACCTGTCTGCAAACTTGGCCATTGCCTTTGTGGTAGGTGTTCATGAGCTGAGCCTTTCCCTCTGCTGATACTTCCTCTCCTCCTCATAGAGTTGAGTTGTTTCCAAGTTCGTAAGAGCATTACCTAATAAACCTTCTGCATATGAATCTCTCCCTCAGCTTTGTTCAGTGATTCCTAAGACATTACAGCTTCATTTATGTAACCATTACCTAATACAAATTGTGATGAAACCACAAATGCAGCTCAATTGGCCACCCAAATAAAATAACAAGGTAGATGCATTAAAGGAGATGAATGTTAACCACTTCTATTTTAACTTTCAATTCCAATCTAATCACTGTTTATCTTAAGTAAGGGGCTTTTAAAATGACTTACTAATCTTCAAGATGAAATGCTTTGCCATTGTACAAAACATATTTCCTATTTTCCATATCACTGCCAACACATACACAGAATTAAAGATACAAACTGCCCTTAGAAGTCATGTGTACATTCCATAATGACATAAGCATGCATTAATCTTGAAATTAAATCAAGACAATTTTATTTAAAGTTGTTTTCTAAGTTACTCAGTTGTTTAGCCATTAATTAAATGAGTTTTACCAAAATCATATTGATAGATACAGATGTATAAGTCCATATATGCATGGTATATCTATCCATAGATGAATATGCTTACAAGTGTTCTCTTGACTGGAAATTCTTTCATAAAGTATTTTAAACACAAATAAAGACAGACTGCCATTGGAGATATCCATATGTCACTGTAAGTTTACCTCCTTAAAAATAGAAAAGATGCTTATAAGAATATAATACGTGATATGATATATTCTATTAACTCTGATAATATATGATATTGACATAGCTATTTTAACATTGCTCCACAAATATTGTAATATGAATTGATATGTTCCAGTAAATTTTCAATAAAATGAACTTGAAACATTTATTTTCTCATCTGATTAGCTAAAAGCATATGAAGATCTATGACCCTCCTTCCCCAAAACTTTCCTTCCTCCCAGTCTCTATTTCCCTTTGGTTTTAAAATATTTTTTGTTTTTTCCTAATGTTTTTATGAAGGTTAAGTAAACATAGTAAAAAAGATTTGTACCTGTCTAAAAAATTTGTTATATGGCAAAAATAAATCACTATAGTATAGCAAGACATATTTAATATTCTAAGTACAATGATAACAGGAGCATTCAAAGTTGCTTCAAGATCTTATTTTTCAGAGTTGAGGCCAAATGACTTTATGTTGTAATGTTAGAACTGGAAATAATTTTCAAACTCATCTAATTCATAGTTACTAATTTTTCTGAAGAAAAACGTTCAGTCCCACAAAGATAAAGTTATTTATGTCCAGTTCATAAAGATATTTATGGTAGGGCTGAATATGGAAATGTGATTATCACAGGACAATTTTACTTTGTCTTCTCATAGTATATGACAAAAGGAGTTAAAATATATGTCTGGTTTTATAATTATGTGATAACTCTAAATGCAGAACATCAACAGAACAGAAACAACAAAGCCTTTTCAGGAGGCATAAACATATTTCTCTCCCTTTTAAATCCATGTTTTCATGGCAAGTACTCTTTTTTTTTTTCTTGGATTTTGAGACAGGGTTTCTCTGAATATCTCTGGTTGTCCTGGTCTCGCTTTTGTAGACCAGGCTGGCCTCAAACTCATAGAGATCTGCCTACCTCTGCCTCCCAAGTGCTGGGATTAAAGGCGTGAGTCACCACCGCCCAGCATGGCAAGTACTCTTATCTCTGCTTCCCCAATCATCGAGCCACCAAGACCTTTCTGCTTAGAAGCAAAGGAGTTCTGGAGGTTTTACTGTGGCTGTTTTATTTTGTTTGCTCTTATTGTTTTTGTTTTAGCTTACCTGTTTGCTTTCTTAGCACTGAGGAGTTCGCAGGGGAGTAGGATGCATTCTAATAGTTGTTCCTCAATAAATCTGGTATAAGGATAATAAAGAATCTCAAAAAGTTAGTGTTAAAGATTTACTCATGGAACTTGGTGCTATTGAGCAGTCATTGGATTATTAGGCTGATAACTTCACAGTAATGGTTAATTATGATTGTCAACTTTATGAACCTAGTTCATAATGAGGAACAGCCTTGTTCTTGTTTCCAGACAGACTTAACTGAGTAGGAAATGCCTGCCCTAAACTTGTATGCCAGTATCCCATGGGCTGGTTTCTTAGACTGAATAAAAAGTGGGAAAAAAAAAACCTAAAGAAACAAGTTGGATTCCAACATTCATTTCTCTGCTTCCTGATCCATCAACATATGAGCAAGCACTGCCATATTCCTATTGTCATGAAGACACCTATCATCATATCTTCACCACTATGGCAGACGCTCAAACCATGAGCTAAATCTTCTACTCTTTAGGCCCTTTTGTCAGGATTTGTTAACAACAATGAGAAAAAGAACTAATACGTCTCATTCATTCTGTTAATGAGTTGATACAAAAAGGGTTTGTAGGAGACAGCAGCTGCTAGGAGATGGTGGGTCACTGCGGGAATGTCTTGAATTGCATGATTGTCCCTCCACCTTCCTGCCTTGCCCATCTCTTCCTGTTTGCATGAGGTGACTCATTAACTCCACTACATGCTTCCTACCTTGATGTTCTGCCCCACCACGCATGAATGCCAAGATATCAGAGCCAACTAACGATGTTTTCAAACCTCTGAAATTGTGAAACAAAATAAGTGCTTCCTTCCAGTGTTTACTTTCTCTGTTATTTTGTCAGAGTGATGAAGGGGCAGACTTCAACCAGGTTTCCTAAGACAGTTAGTGTATCATCTGGGACTCTTCTGCCTGGGTAAAGAATTAGGACTCATAGCCACATCATCTGAACATTTTACTTGTTTACTTGGATACTTATCCGTATCTAATAATAAAGGTTCCTACATGAGAAGTTACTTGTTATTTGTTGTTTTACTATAAGTTTCTATAAATATTAAATGAATATAACACATCTAAATAATAGAATGCTTTGAAGAAATACCAGATGGACTCAAGATTGAAAACATGGCAAATAATAAGACCTTCGAAGAATGATTAGTGCAGGGAAGTGCTGGGCTGACACAGAAACTTCTGAGAACATTGAACTTGAGATGTAATGACAACAAAGAAAAGTAGACAAACCCAGAAAGACACTTAGAAACAGAGAATTATCTACCAAAAGCCTCAAAGAGTTCACCTCCCATCCCTCCACATAATAAGAGCTGATTGTTCTTCATCTACAGGATGAAGATAAAGCAGCGTTATTGAAATTAATTTAGTTGATCTGAGGTAATATACACATATGTATTTTTTTTAATCCTAGCCGTACTGGAGATTGAACCTGGGGCCTTATGCATAATACTAGAGTAGTACTCCACTACTGATCTACATCTTCATCCTGAAAAATCCACATTTTTGAACGGATTTTTAAATGCATATGGGTTAAGGAGTATCTTCCTAAATATGGCCTATCGTCAAACAGTCTCACTGTACAAGTACAACCTGTTTGGTCCTATGCAAAAGTTGTTAAATCAGAAATTCTGAACATAGGACACAATGGTTTGTGTCACAAAAGTATAAAATGAAATATACTAAATTTTCATTTAATTCAAAAGAGTCACTGAAATTAGGTAGCTGGCAATTATAGAAGACATGGATAGTGGCAAGCAGAAGTTTCTGATACACGATTCACAATGAATGTGTGCAGCATAGTACTGAATGAATGTAGAAAGATAAGTCATATTGAGTCCAAAACACTAAAACATAATGAAGTAGTGATTTATGGAAGAGGAATCAATGTGATCAATAAACATATAAGAAAGATTCTACATGGACTGGAAAGATGTCTCTGTGGTTAATGTGTCCTTCCTTTTCCAGTCAATCCAAATTCAGTTCCCAGCACATGTTCACAACCACTGCAACTACAGATCCAGGAAACTGGATACCCTTTTCTGCACTCTGCCAGCACCTGCACTTAATGTGCATAGACATACATGTCTACATGAATTTTAAAATAATGAAAAGACATCTTTAAAAAGAAATATACTATACCTTATTACCAATTAAGGAATTCAAATATAATAACAAGAAGCCATTGTCAAAATCAAGATGTCAGACTGTATTGAATGATAGTTAAGGGAGCTGGCTAAAGGGACTCAAAACCTCTAGAGACAGACATGTCAAATGGGACTTCCATTTTGGATATCAATCTAAGAGAGCTGGAGTGAATGCAGGGTCTGTGGGAGGGGATACGTATGAGGGAAACTCTACAAGTGTAAAGCATTTCTGTGCATCTTTCCAATATCTTATCTAATATCATATATCATCATAGAGATGCTCAATAAATAGCTCAGGTATGAGAAATAGCCCATACCAGAGCACTGGCTAAGAAATCACATTGGTGCACAGGCTTGCTCGTTAGCATTTTCTCATTAAATAGAGTTCTCAATCACCTACTTCTAATTCTTTATTCCCCAATTTGACTACTGTTTACAAAATAAGGTGATTTTGTCAAATGTAACAGAACAAAACCAACATTTGGCACTTTATGGTAATTTGCAACCCAGAGTTTACAATGCAATGCACATACTGGAGTCCACACCAATTCACAAGATCCCTTTATGTTTCACTTTATTTTTAGAAAAGGTTTGAAAATATTTTATTTTTAATTAGTTCATGAGAGTTTGAACCTCATTATTTTTTAATAAAGCAAAAAGATCTAAAACACATATGTATGTGTATGTACATGTAGAGACAGATATAGATATTCTTTGATAATTAAAAATTGCCACCTACACTCTCAAATTCTTTTTCTTTTTCTGTTTCTCTTTTTAAAAATTATGTTTATTTATTACTTCAAGTTACATCTCCCTCACAGCCCCCTTCCACCACTCTTTTAGGTCCCACCTTCTCCTCCTTTTTCCCCTCCCACCTATTCTATTCTTCCAGTGTGGTGAGCCCCCACATCTCAGCCCCCGTCAGTTCATCAGTCATATGAGGGCTAAGAGCTTCCTCCTACACTGGGGGTCTACATGGTAGCTCTACTAGGGTAAAGTGTCCCACTAGTCCCACTGACAGAGTTCATGTTCCTGTTCCTTTCGGTCTGTTGGTTGTAATTTTTTGTCGAACGTCACTTGTTCAAATAAAATAGAACAATCTAGAAAGAATAGTCTATTGACATTAGCCTTCAGACAGCAGCAGAGATTTGCATGCTCCACTGCAGAAAATGCAATATTTATAAAGTGAACTCAAGTTGTTGTTGGGCAGTTATCTATTACCACACATGATCATAGAGATGCAATAAATTTCTAAGAACCAAGGAGCTTTCTTCTTTGAAAGATAATATATTAGAAAAATTATATGCCTATGCATGTATTTTATATAGAAATGAACAATACTAGTGCTATTTTATTAAACAATATCACAGAAGCTATAGAAAAATTTTTATTTATATGGACCTTTAGTTCTTCCCTTCACTTCAATGCAGCTTCCCTGCTAAGATAATGAAGACATAGGGAATATATCACTAATGTTTAGAACATTCAATACTATAACTATCCACAAATAATCTAAAGAAATAAATTTCTAAAATGCTCTTTGTATTACTATGTTTCATTCAAATCTATATCTAGTGCCCTGATATGTCATTTACAAATTTACACATCCTTCTATTTTTTGAATGAACCATTCTTTACACAATGCTATTCATATACATTTGGCTTATGTCCAGTTTTCAAACTAAAAATATTTCACAGTATTAAAACTACTGTAAATATGTCTAAGCATTACTCCATGTAAACTTAGGGCATAGGGATTCTCAAAGTTAGAGACTGAATAACTTAAGTTGGAATTTTGGGTATTTTATACTTGGATATTGACGAAAAGATTGCATAAGTGAAAAAATATAATCCTTACTTGGTATAGTATAAAAGTGTGTGAATATTTGGAAAAGCTTATTTAAACTGTGAATGCATATGATCTTTGCTAGAAATTCCATCTACAAATTCATTTTATTCATATAACTTACTATCTGTATATAAATATATTTTCAAAACATTGCAAAATGTATCACTAAATTTGATGTTCTTTCTATACATTTTTTTTAACAAATGTCATTAATGTTGAGACATACACTCCCAATCTCCCAACACACACATGCATACTTTAAGTCACTAAAAACACTGGATTCCACACCTCTTTTGTTATATATTTTTAACAACATGCCTGGTATTTTCAGTTACTTTTCATCTATGTTTTCTTGATCACAGTATTTTCTAGTGTCTGTGGCAGTAACTACCTCCTTAAAGCAAAGAGGATGGCAATGGGGAGTTTTCAATATGTGTAGCGACTTTGGGTACCATTACTTCATAGTGAGGTCTTCCTGCCAGTTCTGCTAGCAAAACTCAGTTGTCTACTGTCTTATTGGATCAGGAGTGATGCTGATCCTACAGTGATGCTCTGGTCCTTGAACTAACCTCCTATTATGCATTTTCTTCTCCCTTTTTGTTGTTCTCTCCCTCCACAGCTAATAGAATTTATTCCAACTAATGGAAGGCTCTATAGCATCCCATTGTCTCTCACCACAACTATTGCCACTCATTGTTAGGTGCTACGGTACACACAGATATTAAACCTGCCTATAAAGCTGTGAAGTCTTCAGAAAGATTAAGTCTGACCTTTCCTCTGTTTTATTAATCCAGTCCAGCTGGATTGATTTTGATGTATTCATGCTCCAGGCTGTTGCTAGAGTTATCATTTGAGACAATCTTCTTCAAATATATACTGAGATAAAAATTGTCAGTATTTCTATCATCTAAAACTCTTCTGACACTCTAGGTCAAAGTTCAGCATAAGGAGCTGAGGATCCTCATGCTGTTTCCAATTCTGCTTTCTACACATTCTCCCTGCCATAAGCTGGGGGTCCTGATGGGGCATGTTTTCTCTTAATGATCCTGTTGTAAGTCATTTCCTCACATGCATTCTGTTACAAACATCTTTCTAAGTTAAATTTCCATACAATGAATTCACAATAATCTTTTTCATGCTTAGCTCTCACAATCTAAGCATATATCATGAAAAAAATCCTGGTTTAGAATCCAGAAATATAAAATGTTCTCATTGGATTATTTTTTATGTTTATTTATTACTTCAGGTTACATCTCCATCACAGTACCTCTTTCCACTCCTCCCAGTCCCACCCTCCCACCCTCTACCCCCATCCCTTCCATCCCACTCCTCCACAGTGGAGTGTCCCTGCATATCAGTCCCCCGTGCCAATTCAGCAGTCATATGAAGGCCAAGAGCCTCCTCCTATACTGGGGGCCTACAAGACAGCACCACTAGGGTAAAGTGTCTCATTGACAAGTAACAAAGTCTATGTTCCTGTTCCCTTTGGTGCATTGGTTGTAGTATAGTTATCCTGTACTATGTGGCTAAAATACGATTATAAGTGAATAGATGCCATGTGCATCCTTCTGGGTCTGGGTTAGCTTACTCAGGATGAGCTTCTCTAGTTCCATCCATTTGGCTGCAAATTGCAGGATTTCGTTGTTTCTGATGGCTGAGTAGTATTCCATTGTGTAGATGTACCACAGGTTTTTTTTTTATCCATTCACAATTTGTTCTATCACTATTCCCTCTTCATACATATAATCCCAAAAGGTGGACAGAATTATGTATCAATTTGCCCAGAGATAATAACATTATAAAAGGGGCACATAAAGAAAGTATATTAACATAGCTCAACATCACACACGCATGCACGCATGCACACTGTGATGGAATCCAAGAACACTGAAAGAATAAGAAAGATTGAGCAAAACAATGAGTGAATTGGGAAGAATCAGCATTTGTTGCTCAGGACCCACAGGAAAGTGACAATTTTTCCATAAAAGAAATGGAGATTTCATCTTCCTGGGTCTGGTGCAGAGTAAGACAATGATTAAGTATAAATGCTAAGGTGTATGAATTTTAAAAGTAAAAGAATATTTGAGCAGACCACATACCTCTACCTCAATGTCATTAAGAACAAGTGTTATATCCTACTCTGTCTCCATACTATCCCTCCAACTCATGATGAAATGGATTTTAAATAGCTTGCAAAATATGAGTTTTCTAACTCAGAGGGAATTCTTCTACTTTAATTTTTGCCTTTGTTTCTTGCTTATTAGCTTTAATAATTGAAAGCGAACATAAAGCTGTGGAATCTATCCAACTTCCTTTTAAGGAAGTGAGAAACTTGGTGTACTGGATGAACAATAAGAGAAGAAAGGGAAAAGACTTCACATTCATACTGTACTGAGTTTGTATTAGTTAAATGACAAGAGTATGGAAAACAGAGGTTAGAAGAAAATATACAAGTATATAAACACATATTATCTATTGCTAGTAAAGATGTGATTACTTTTACTTTATTTATACTCTTATAAATCTTTCAAAAAGCCTAAGATAACATTTAAAAGACACAATTAAGCTTCACTAATTTTAAATGAATAAGTGTGTAAAAGTGTTATGAGAGTATCAAGAATGGTTTTCAAGGTGTATTATTTATGACTTGGTCTTTCATCAAATTCTCCATGTAAGAAGCAGCTGTAATCACAGTTGTCATTGTGCATTTATAAATTAATATTTTCTGAATGCTGAAAGAAAATGAAAATTCGTAGAGCTGATCAGAACTCCAAGTGTTAAAATAGAAAAAGTTGTATCCTTCAGGTTTCTGGAATGGATGAACTCTAAGGTAATCTTTCTGAAGTGGAAACAGGGACTCAGAGCTTCCACTGCCATTGGTACAATTATACTTCCTTCTCTTTCTGTTGCTGAGCCTCGTTTCTGTATTTCTATCTTCAAAGGTTTCTTCGTCTTGAGTAGGCTGGCTACCTGTGAATAAATGACCTATGCCATCCATAAGGCAGCAAGAAGTCTCTAGATTCCCCTTAAGAAAGATGATCATTAGTGCAATGTTTTCATGGAACCAGATCATCCCTTCAGATCAAAGCAAATTTCTGTTTTCATAACCAAAGGGCCTTGATAGTCTCACTACTGTCATTCAGAAAATATTCACTGAATCCAAGAAAAACTTTGACAATAATAACTCTTAATATGTTTCTTTAGTTATTATTTTGGATGGGTAATTATTTTCTAGAGTATTGTGTTTCTAGATGGATTTTTCTTTATCATGAATATTAATTTTTAATTCATCAACTATATTATTTGTAATAGATTTTATTACTAGTATTCTGGGCAAACAAGATAGAGAGAGAAACTAGATTAATAATGAAATTATTTATTTTAAGCTCAAAAATCCTTAAGGCACAGGTATCAAAAGCATGGGGCCAAATTAACATGCAATTCACTCTCCTTCATTTGATATCAATGCCATGCTCCCAAACACTCACTGCATAATAGCAAATTTAGGGGTCACTGAACAGTGCCAGATTCTTTATCAATAATCTGGAGCATGATGTAATATTACAAAGAAAATTCTCACATTATTTTTAAAGCAATAAGAACAAAAGGTCATGTTTATTAGCCCTGGTGTTTTCTTTATTGGAAACATTATTGAATTAACCTTTTCTTTTGTTCACTATAAGAATTTTCAATTGTATTTTTAAGTAAGAATTTCTGTTTTTTAAAGGCACTTTCTGAGTCAGTCTATTTTGTTGCTTCTTGTTGTTGTCAGTTTGCTTTGATTTAATATTTACCTTACTATACAAGGAAGAACCAGACACTCACACTCGGTCCCCTGACACTCCCTAAATGATCCTTGAGTTCTACCTACTGAAAAAGTTGCTTAGACCTTGCAAATACATGCCTTGGGTGTTCCTTTCACAGCCAGCAGATGACAGGACAAACCCTTAGCTCTGGAGAACAAATTCCTACATACTCAGCTCATCAGAAGTAGGCTCTGAAGTCTTATGTATGATCATCCCAGCCCTGGTTGGCCAGAAGAGGTAATGGTCTGTGTATCCTCAGCTCTCCATTTGGCTTTCCCAACCTCCTGCTCCAAGTTCTTTCATATCTGCCTTAAACAAGGATACAGTGCTGTCTAGGGAGTGTGTTCCTCTTGTCCTTGCAGCTTTAATACTAAACCTGAAGGAGAAATACAACTGGAGCCTTTGCGTTTCTCTGATAAGGTACAATTGTTTATTTCCCTCGGGTTTTATGATCTGCAGGGATGGAGATGGTTGACAATATGAGTTATCAACCAAAGGTGCTGACTCCAAAGGCTAATTTTTCGGGAGGATGGAGATAGAGGAGTTCTGTGAAAGAAACTGCAATGACAAAGAACGCGCGCAGCTATGGCAACTGATGTGGAAGCTGGAGAAGGCAGGAAGGTTTCAGAATGAGCCAGCCTACCCCTCCGTTAAGAACGGATTAAGAACGAAGATGCGAATGTGTTGTCACTGTGTGGGCATTGTTAGATAGGCTGCTGTTTATGTCTTACCCAGAGCCTGCAGCTAGCCTGCCTTCTGCTGCGGTCGCTATTCTGTCACTGTGGCTGCCAATATTTATTCTGTGAACCAGATGATTAACAACAGTAGCTACTCTCCAAAGAATGGCCATTGAGTGCCAGGTTCTCAGCTTGACCTACTTTAGTAATCTACATTCACTACAGTGACATAGCACTTCTGCCAACGCTATCTTCTGCAATCCAGGATTCACAGCACTTAGGAACTTCCCAAAGACTAAGAGCCAGGGCAAGGCAGAGAGAGTGAAGATCCAGTGGAGAGAAATGATCTAGGTTCAAGTTCACTATGTAATGTTGACTTAGGACTAGAATCACTAGTGCAACCTCCAAGGAACCTCCAAGATGTGTCCTCCATCTCTAAATGTTAACATTATTTGTTCTAGTTCTCATGGGTGAATATTGTGGTGTATGGACTGTATTTTTTTAAAATTCATTCACCCATTGACTGACAATAAGGCAGATTCTACACCTTAGCTGCGTGAGTAGAATCACAACAAACAGGTTAGCATATATTTCTTTTCCATGGTAACTTCTTTTCTTGAATTGTACCAAAAAGGGGGGTGGGGGATAGCTTGATTATAAACTAGGTTCTATCTTCAATATTTGGAAAATTCAACACACTGCGGTCCACTCTGGCTATACTAACTTACATTCCCATTAACTATATAAAGGTTCCTTCTTCTTGAATTCTCACTAACATGTTTTCGTAATATCCATTCTAATTTGGGGATGGGGAGAATCTCATTGAGGTTTTAATAACATCGTACTGATTGCTAAGTAACCACTTATTCATAAACTTATTGACCATTTGTATTTCCTTGATAAGTGATTATTGAGATTTTCACATTCTTTGCACTCCTTGTTTTCTCCAGGGTTTAATGCTTAGGATATTAATCCTGTGAGAAAAATAGATGACAAAGCCATAGTCTTTCTATGTCACTTCTCCACTCTATCATTTACTTTGCTGTGCAGAAATTTTAAAATTTGATGTAATGCTAGCCATAAATCCCTGTATTAATTTCACACACTTGTGGAGTTCTCTTCAGGAAATTTTTTCATGTGTCAATGTCTTGAAGTGTTTCACTTCCCTTACATTTCACTCTACCTATAAGTAACCTATAAGGCTTACATTAAAGTCTCTCATCTATGTTGACTGTTTTTGTACAGAGTAAAAGATAGCTCTATTTTCAGTCTCCTGGTTTTCCCTCAGCAGTTATTGAAGAAACTATACATAATGTATATTTTAACACTTCTACTGCTAAGAGTTGACAGAAGATGTGGGGACTTACTTCTTGGTTCATTTGTGTTTCAGTGGCCTGTCTGTCAGTCTTTATGACAGTAACACATTTGTGTATTTTTCAATCAAGTGTTATCCTTTCATATAGGTTTCCTTGGTCACTTGAGGATCTTTGTGCTGTGTTACTCATTTTAATATTAAAAAAAATTCTGTAGCATTATTATCAATATAAAAGTCACACACTATTACAGTGAGACTTAAATATTCTTTTTACCTTTAACAATGTTTGTCTTTATAGAATTAAGTGTTCAGATATTTGGCACATATAAATTTATTATATTTCCTTTTTCAGAAAAAATATTTTATTCACATTCTAAAATATTCTTAACGTTTTATATAAAATATAGGCATCTATGAAAGGGATGATAACAATAATAGCATTTTCTGAGGCTGAGAAAGGTTGCTGAATTGTTTTAGGTAGTTAGATGGTAAACATGACAAAGATTCATGTCTCACATCTGCATTCTGTTCTATATCATTCTCTTGCTAATCATTTCTGTTAGGCTTGTCCAATTGCCATTTTCATCCTTTGGTTCTAATTATGTATGCAAGGTGAAGTGAGTTTATTTCAGGTATTATAGGTATCATTTGATTCCTGGTTTGTTTTTTTAAACTGGTAAATATGTGTTTTAATATGAGAGTTAAGGCTATTTAAATTCAGAGTTACTAGTCAAAACTTGGTCCTGTTTTATTGCTGGTTTTCTTTTGATAGGTTTGGATATATTTTCGTCATTTCTTCCTCTTGTTTATTTTATAACATTTATGGTTTACTGTCTTGGTAATATTTTATTCTTTCCCACTTTTCATTTGCATATATATTTTTCTAGTGGGATCTATGAGACTCCCATAAGCAACTTAAGCAACTTTTGCAACTCTGGTCTAGTAGTTCTGAATACATTAAATTTGCCTGAATATGAAAATTCTGCCCTTCTCCTTAGCTGTGAAGGACAGTCTTACTGGTTATAACAATCTTGGTCATTGGTAAATTTGTTTTAGGAACTGAAATACATCATTCTTTGCCCTGTTGACATCTAGAGTTTCTTTTGAAAAAGCGAGATGCTGTTAGTCTAATATATTTATCTTTAAAGTCACCTGTCATTTCTATTTTGTACATTGTAATAGTCTTTGTTTGCCATATACTTTTGACAACTTAACTATAATATGTGATAGAGAAATATACTATGGTCATGTATTTGAGGTTCAAAGGTTTCTTGAACCTAGACCTCTATGCCTGTCCTAAAATTTGGGGAAAGTGCTGGTTTTATTTTATTGAATAGGATTTCTGTTATTAATTTAACGATATTTTTTATTATTTTAAAGTTTTGTACACTCAAACAATGTCACACCCATCTACCACTACTCCCTCTAGCTTGTTTCGTATGCTCTAGACTTATAGTTAGTTATTTCCTTAAGTATACCTATGAGCTTAATATTTGATCTTAACTTGAAGTAATAAATAAACATTAAAAAGAGTATCCTAAAGCACTCTCATTTTCTCTTCTTTCTCAGCTTTTTTTTCCCTGTCTTACACTTACGTTTCAGAATCCTATTTTCATCTTCTGTTATTTTTCCCATCTATCTGATAACAGCAGGGTTCCTTTCATGCATTTCATAATCTCCAAGGCCACTCACTCTACAATTATTTTCTCGCATGTGACTCTTAAGCTACCAAGCTAAAATTAGAAAGGCACATACTACATATTCACATGCTTGTATCCATGGGGCAGGGGCACACTGTGGACACACACTTGAACGGTCCCTAATCCTTAAAAATGTGTCTTGATAAAACACAGTGTTTGTAACTAGGCTAAGGATATAATCAGTAAAAATTTGCAAAGACATGAAACA
>CAJQZJ010001694.1:11914011-11927285 GCA_907164525.1 Lophiomys imhausi | reverse complement strand
CCTTGGTTCTCCACTTCCTCTTTTAACTCTGACTGTGTTTTCTTTATTGTTTCTATTTCTATTTTCATGTCTTGTATGGTTTTGTTCGTTTTGTACATTTCCTTCTCCAGCTTGCTTGTTTTTGTATGAAAATCTTTCATGGCTTTTTCCTTTTCTTGTTCAAGCTCTGTCACCTTGGCTTGGAACCTTTTAATGGTGTTGTTCCTTGTTTTGATTTGTAGAATTGTGACTTCTTTGATTTCCTTCATAGATTTAAGTTCTTCTTGCAGTGACTCTATCACTTTCCATAATGCAGAATTGTCAATGTTTTCATGTGTTTCTGTTGGTGTGTAGTCATCCGAATTGGATGAGCTAGGATGGTTCTGCTTTGTTGGAGTCATAATTCCTTGATTTCTATTTTTTTTTGACCTTTCGCCATTGGATGCATTTAGCTGTCTGTTTTCTGTGCTTGGAACCACAGTGGATGATTTGGTGCAGGGGACGAGTTACTTGGCTATCTGTCGTTGCTTACAGGGGGATTTCAAGGTCACTGTGGTTTTAGTCTCCAGAGGCACTGTGGTCTGGTGCAGCCTATTCCCAGGTTGTGAGTAATGGACCAGATTGTTTCACTGCTCCCAATTCAGACTTCCCTATGTTGCACTCTGAGTTATCAGCCTGTAATGGTTCTGATGGTATGGGCCTGTTTGCTCGGGCACAGATTCTGTGGGCTTTGTTTGTCGTCACAGAGGCTGACAGGGTCTGGCTCCACACCTAATATGTCTGGATTTTCCAGGATACAGCTATGGTCCCGATTTCTGGTTTCTCTCTAGGCTTCTCGCCACAGGGCTGGACTCTGTGCCTGATTCCCTTCCTGTCTGCGCCGCCACGGGTCCCGTGGGTACCCCAAGCCCCGGATCCTCCAGCTGCCTGAGTGGACCTCTCGTCCCAGCAGCTCAGCCGTGGGTGCATGGATCCCTGGCCCTGCCCACACCTGTCTCTCTCCCCAGATGACCTGCGGTGGACTCGTGGACTCGTGGGGATTTGGCCCTTCCAGCCGTGCTCCCACCCCAGCTGCGCTATCGTAAGTGTGCGGGATTTGGCCCCTCCTGCCTGCTTTTGTGTTCCCAGCTTCCCGTGCTCTCTTGGAACCTCCCGCCCTCTGCTTCACGAGCGGCTGCGGACCACCCGCTGATCCCCCTGTTTGTTCCTTGCTAAGCCTTCCACTATCTCGCAAAGTTTTTTAAGTGGGTATTAGTTCAACCTGATGTGTGGGGAGCCCAATAGGACAGTGATCTATGGCCAAGTGGACCCTGATTCTGCCTGCTGTAAGTTGGAATCGATCTTATCAGGCGCCTCTCCAAATGGGAGTTCCCGAATCCCGGGTTTAGTGGCCTCCGTGTCTGTGAGAGATGGGTGAGAGCCTTGCCCTGGGACTTTTAACAGTCCCTTGGGAGCTGTGAGTGTTCCCGGGGTGGGGGTGGGTCTAGCCCCTCTGGTTTTTGCACAGTGCCCAATAACTCTGTGTTTTTTATGGTTCTTTTTTCCCCGTGTTCAAAATGCGTCAATGTAGGTCGCCGCCATCTTCCCTTTCCCCGAATTGTTATTTTTAATTTACTTTGAAATGTATAAAGAGAAAAATATTTGGAATGAAGACAGGGAGGAATATGATATATTTATGATATGCTTTTGCATATCTTTGTGATGATTAAGAAAATTATCCATGTAATCAAGAAGTAAAGCAAACATGAAGTGCCAGTCAAGAAGTGAAAGTCAAGAACATGTGATTTTTTTGTATATTTAATTTTAATCTGCTCTTTCACTCAGTTATTATACATTTTTGTCAGTCATTGCACAGGGATTTTGACATGTACAAATTATTGAGTTAGTTGAATGAAACACTTTTGCTAATTTGGAAGAATAATCTCCCAGTAACAAGTTAAGAAGAATAATAGGAGGAGCAGACCTGTGGATATCAAGGAAATTGACTTCTCAGTTGAAGTGCTTCCTATAGGAAGTGCCAGTCCATATGGTGTCATTGGTGTCAACATGCAGAATGTCAAAAGGGGAAAATAATTCCAAATATATATATTAAAGAATTTAATAAAATATTTCCCATGTATTCGAAGTACCAACATCACCTATTATAAAAGCTGGGCAAAAAAAGGAGTTATAATAATCTATAATAATCTACAAATCAAAGCCTCTTAAGAACATATATGCTGGGGATACAAAAAAAATGACTTGGCATTTAAGACCATGTGCTGGTCTTGGAGAAGACCCAGGTTTGACTCCCAAGATGCACATGGTTCATGACACACAAATGCCTATAACTCCAGTTCCAATAGATTTGATGCCCTCTTCTGGCCTTCACAAAGAACAAGTACAAACACATACACATTTAAAAAAAATTAAGCAAGAAAATGAAGCACAGGTACAAACCTTATAATATTTTAGCAAATCAAATTCAATAATGAATCAAATTCTTATATATAAACATGGACTTGTATTAATTTTAAAAGTAGCAGACAAGTTCAACATTTGAAAATAAATGTATCTCAACAAAAGACTAAGAAATAAAATCCAAACTTGTAAAATTAGAGATGAAAGGTACATTGCAACAGATACTGATGATATTTAGAGAATAACAAGAACATACATGGAAAATCTGTGTTTCAACAAACTAAAACTATAAAAGAAGGGGGTGAATTTCTTAATATATATGACCTAGCAAAAATAAAGATGAAATAAGAATCAGTAATTAAAATTCTCATGACCTCAAAAAAAAAGCCCAAGGCCAGATGTATTTAAAGCATAATTTTACTAGATATTAAATAAGAATTAATACCAATACTACTCATATTATTTTGCAAAATGGAAACTAGATGAACATTATCTAATTTTTTTAATGTGGCCACAATTACCATGACATGAAAAACATACAGATACTCAACAACATAGACAAATTGTAGAACAATATCCCTTAAGAACATAAATGCAAAAATTATCAATAAAATACTTAAAAACTGAGCCTTAACACATCAGAAAGGCTGTCTACCATGTTCAAATTTACTTAATTACATAGATACAAGGATGATTCAACATACATATATCAATAAAAATACCCGATCATATAAATAGACTGAAAAAAAACAAAAACCACATGACCATCTCATTAGATGGAGAAAATTGTAGCAGAATTTCAATAAGCAACATGGCTACTCTAGCAAGGGATCATATACAAAACCTAGGTGTGTGTGTGTGTGTGTGTGTGTGTGTGTGTGTGTGTGTGTGTGTGTGATCAGGCTGGAATACAGACATGCCTTTAGTACACATGTTTAATCCCAAACAATGATGTCTAATTGAGGGACAGACAAAGTGATAAATCAGAGAAAGATTTGATAGAATGAGTCAGAAATAGGATATGCCCAACTCTCACAAGAACAGACAGAAAAGAGAAAGAATAGAGTTGAGTTTGGTACAGTTCAGTTGAGTGCAGGTGAGTTAACTTTGTGCAGTTCTGTTCAGGTCCTAGTCAGTGTAATTCAGTTCGTGGAGTTCAGAGACAGTTTTTCCAAACAGGGCAATTAAGTCAGAAGCTGAAAGAAGCCAATTTGAATCAGACAGCTTGGAAAGGAGTTTGAGCCAGAACAGCTGAGTTGAACCAGCCTGCCAGAATTCAGAAAGAACTAGAAAGGGTGAGCTTATTCAGCAGTCTCAGAGGCTGAAATATTGTAGGCCTAGGTTAGCAGAATGAGGCTGGAAGCAAAAGTCTTAAAGTCTTACCTACAGGTATCAAACAACTAAACAAGATCATAGGGAAATAAATAGTAAAATAAAAAGTTAGAGTATCCTTATTTGCAGATAATATGATATTATCTACAAAATAAACTAAAAATTTCACTAAAAACTTCTACAGTTGATAAACATTTTGAATAAAGCATCAGGATACAAAATTAACACACAAATATCATTTGTCTTCTTTTAACAATTGGTAAACATACTGAGAAAGAAATCAAGGAAGTATTACCTTTCACAATAGTTCCCTCTCCCACCAAAAATATTGCAATAACTTTAACCAAGAAAATGAAAACTTGTATATTAAAAACTTCAAGATAATAAAGAAATAAATTGAAGAAGATATCAGAAGGCAAAATGACCTCCCACGTTTGAGAATCAATAGGATAGGATAAATATCATGAAAATAGCCATCCAATCAAAAACAATCTATAGATTCAACACAAACCTGATCAAAATTCCAACTCAACTCTTCACAAAAACTATAAGGATAAATTTCAGTTTCATATGGAAAGACAAAAAAAAATGATAATTAAAATAATCCTAAATAATAAAGGAACTATGAAAGCCATCACTATTCTTGATTTCAAATTGTAATACCAAGTAATAGTAATGATAAGAGTATGATATTGGCAAAAAAACAGACATATTGGTAAATGGAATAAAATTGAAAATTCAGAACTAATTCCCACACATATGGACACCTGAACTTTTTAGAAAGAAGCAAAAACTATATACTGGAGAAAAGATAAGATCTTCAGCAATTAGTTTTGGTCAAATTACAGTTGTATAAAGAAGAGTGAAAACAGTCCCATATTTATAACATTTCACAAAACTTATTTTTAAATGTATCAATAATCTCAACATAAGACCTGATACCTTAAGACTAATAAAAGAGAAAGCTGGGAATATGTGAACATGACACCAATAGCACGGGCACTAAATCAACCTGAGAAGCTTCTGTTTGGCAAAAAAAAACAAAAAAACAAAAAAAAACAAAAAACACCATCATTAAGCCAAAGTGTCAGCTTAGAGAATAAGAAGAAAAAGTCTTTACCTTTTACATCTAAAGTAAGAAGTTTACTGAACCTCAAGAAAATAAACAACCCTATTAAAAACGGTGTACAGAACTAAGTAGAATGTTCTCAAAAGATAAAACACAAATAGCTGAGTAACATGTAAAGAAATGTTCAATATCCTTAGCCATCAGAGAAATGCATATTTAACTAGGTTGAGAATTTATCTTCCCCTCAGATAGAATGGTCAAGATTAATAAAAACAAATGATAGTACATGCTGTCAAGGAGGTGGGAAAAAGAAGACTTTTTATTCATTGCTGTTCTAACAAGTATAGAAATCTGTATGGAGTTTCCTCAAGGAGACTGGAAATTAATCTACCTCAAGATCCAACTATACCCTTCTTCAGCATGTGACCAAATGATTCTACATCACACTAGAAAGATTCTAGCTCTTTCATATTCATTGCTGCCTCTATTCTTAGTCACCAGAAATTGAAGACAGCTTAGATCTTTATTCGCTGATGACTGGATAATGAAAATGTAATACATTTACACAAAGGAATGTCATTCAGATATTAAGAAAAATAAAAATATGAAATTTGCAGATGAGTGAGTGGAGGGAGGGGGAAAACATTCTAAATGAAGTGACCTAGACCAAAAAAGACAAATATTATATGTTTTTCTTGTAATTGGATCTTAGCTTCTAAGCTTTCACTATGTGTTACAATGTGAATAACCACAGAGGTTAGATATCAAGTAAAAGACTAGTGTATGGGGGCAGGGGAGGATCTCCCAAGGATAGGGAAATAAAAATTAGTGTTACAGTATGATAAATGTGAAACTAGAAAAGGATTAAATAGGGAGGGGTATGGAAGAAAGGGTTAAAGAAGGGAATGCAAGAAAGAACAACTAACACTAAAGACCATTTGAAAAGCCATATGTAAACCTACTGCTGTGGAAGTTTCTTACAATATTTACATATACAAAAGAAATTTAAATGGAGTCACCAAAAAATAAAGGAGAGAATGCCCCCTACTAAACATTTTATGACAGCAAATAAAACCCCTAGTACCAGGGAAGGGTTACATCTTGTTGAGTCATTGGCCACAGGGGATACATGGAATGACCAAACACAACAGGACAGGCTGTAGACAAAGCTTCTGGTTGTTCTCCACAAACTGATGGCAAGGTCTTATTGCTGAAGGTAATGCTTACTTATGTCATTAAACAAGGAAAAGTTGAACTGGTACCTATCTCGAAATTTGATCCCAACTGACTAGCATTCATTGTAGAAGTAATGTATTACCAACATTTAAATTATTAGTTAATTGGTCGACAGTGTTAATCCTTAACCCATGACTATAAATAAACACACATACACCTGATGGATTTAAAAAATAACAAAACCTCAGCCTGGATTGTGCAATCTTAGTCCATCTAAGCTAACTCTTAATTCTATTCCCTAAATAAAACCCCATATATACATACATTCCCTTGGACTCTATGCTATGCCAATGTTTCAGGTAACATGGAACGATCTTCTTCCATTTACCTCATCGTGAGTCCTCTCCTTCCTCCAGTCTGGCTTCCTCTACTACCCAAGATCCTCTCTGTCTGCCCCAGAAGCCCTCAAACCTTTGGTCCTTCTACCATTCTCTCTGCTCAATCACAGGCCTTGGAATTTTCTGAAAGCCAATCAAAGATAATAATTAGAAAGCAAGGTAACAGAGTATTACTTGATGTGCAGCAAGTAGGACTCTGGGAGCAGGTTAATTAACATTTGGAATGCATAACATCACCCGATCAATTCCCTTCTTTGGTATAATATTTAAATTTAAATACGGGTAAATAATTTAATTACCCATTTTCTACAAATGGATCCCAATCACAGCAATTAGAATCCATGGTTACAGCTTGAGAAAGCCCTGGTTAAAGGTGGTTTCCTAACCAAAGAGTGGGGAACTGTGAACTGAACCCAAATGCATTTCAAAGGTCCAACTCCCTTAACAGATGCTTCTGCTTTGCAGCAAAGACTGAGAGCTAAGGCTCTCCTTATGTACTAAAAAACTGGCAGTCTTCTATATGGAGCCAGGGAATGAAATTAACCACCTAGATTAAAAACAGAGGAATTCATAATGGCAATACATTTGGATTCCATATGAGTTTGTTTCTCTTGGTGTACAAATGATTTTTACACTGACAATTGTTGTTCTGTGTATCCTTTTTGAGAAAGATCAGACTAGGACAGGCTTAGAGAAGTAAACAACTTACAGATGGAATGCTAAGTTACCTACAATGACAATAAGGGAAGAAAGCAAAGAACTTTTTCCAATAAAAATGCAAAACTGAAGGAATTGGAGTTCAGAGCTCCATAGCTACTAGGTACTTTCCAGGGATAATCTGTACAGGCCCACCAATGAAATGCAGCTGAAACAGATTCCAAGGAATGATGCACAGAACTTTAATTGCAGCATAGGGTAGCACAGATAGACTAAGACTTTTGGAATGTTCTGTTACTTTGCTTGATTTTTGGTTATATGTCTTTGATTTTCCCTATATCAGGAGGTAGGATATTTTTATGGTTCGGCATTGATAAATCAAGAGATTTATGAGGATTTTAGACAGATTTGTAATTGTCATTGCAATTCAGAGTTGTTCTCTGTGTTACAAAGTTACTATAATCTGAGATTTAAGTGAAATGTTTGAATAGGGCAGAAATGGCATACATCCTTAGTCCCATCACACTGGAGGCAAAAAAAACCTGAATTCTAGACCAGCCTAGTGTAAACAATGAAATTAGGGTGGGAACCCTGCTGGTAAGTCTACTTGCTAAAGACAGTGTAGAATTCAAAATGACATATTTTTCCTTGAAGGTACTATGTAAGTTTTTGCTTAGTAATAAATAATAATGTCCTTACTGATCTAATAGATACACCTTAGTCTTAAATTTATATAAAGAGAAAGAGGTGACAAGCCAGTCATTAGGTGTGGGGCTTTCATGGTAGAAGTGGTGACAAGTGGTATTTTTCCCTGAAAGAGATATATTCTGATAGTTAATGTAAGGACTCCAAGCTAGGCTTGGGGAGGAACATGCTAGCTACATGTTTCCCACTGTCAACAGTTAAATGCTAACATAAAATAGCTTATCATGCTACTCTAAACCAATCTCCTCAAGGATGGGGCTCCAATGGGAGAATTGGAACTCAGATTAATACAAAATAGTTTAATTAATATTATTGTTTAATAAAGGTAATTCAATAATTAAATTCATACCTTGATCCCAAAAACTTGGGAGATAAGGAAAAAACAGGTTCCTTGTGAATTTGACACCAATCTAATCTACAGAGCTAAACAGAGCATATCAAAACATCCCAGGCTGCACAGAGAAACCTTGTCTCAATAAGGATAGGTATATTCACATAGAAGTTAAATCTCCAAAGAAAGGAGAAAAGGAATTAAAAAAATATAAATGCTTGCCTTTGATATGAAAATGTGGGAGAAAAAGATGAAGACAGATAGGTTTCTCGTGAATTTGAGGCCAATTAATGTACATACAGCCGGAGCTACAGACAAAACTTGTCTAAGTCAAGTAATAGATTTATATCAGCTGTAGAGGAGAATATTTAAACTCCATACAGTCTTAAGCTGAATGTTCAATTTAAAAATGATTATATATAGTGTTATATATGTAATAATAATTGAGATATTAACCATAGTGATGGTTTTATTTATCCCCTTTATGGGAAATCAAAATACAGCAGGCCATGGACTGCTAACTTTAATGAATTTATAGCTATAATGACTTCAAAATGCATAAAAAAGGCTATGTCACTTTTGGTGAGATGTGGTTTGTTTGTTTGTTTGTTTTATGTCAACAGAAATAAAAGCTAAGTCTTCCATCCAAACTGATAGAAATCAGATTTGACTGGAAGGCCTCCTACAGATTTGGCTACAAACAAAAGAACAACAGGTAACTTATATTTGCTAATTCCACTATGTGGAACAGCGCAGACTGGCTAAGACATATAATATATCCAATAAAAATTGTACTGGCTACATAGAAGCCACATGACTTATTTTCACATGCCATCCTTTCATATGACATGAACAGAGACTTACAAATGTCTTTATTCTGCTCAAAGGGCAGGAATCTTCCTTGATTGATATGTGCATCCTGCACATCCAAGACATTCTTTAATTACAGAACTATATGTTACTTATGAGAAATTATATATTTTCAGAACAAAGGGGCCAGACACCGATGGAACAGAGACTGCCTTGATGGAGCTCATCCCAACGTTATACAAGACCTAGTCTTAAACTGCTCCATCATGACCCACTTCTAACACAGCTTCAAAGAAAGCTATGGATCAAATTGGCCTTTCAGACTGTCTAAAACAGGACTTCACTTGAGCCTCTCCATTTTTAATATTTGAGAGATAGAACAACAAATGTTACTATTAACTTGCTTAGCCATTTTTCTATTTGCCCCAAACAGGTTTTCTATGTCCCAATTCAGCAAGAAGCAATTTTAAGAGAGTGACGCCCCATTCTCTAATGGTGGGGTGGATGATTCTTTGGTCATTTGATAGGTTATAGATGTCATTTAGGGGGGACTGGTTACAAGTTGTTAAATGATCTTTTAAAACAAAGTATAGGAGGTTAGACTCAGGGACTTTTTCTTTTCTCTATCCTTTCTCTCTTATATAGGTAGAGAAGACTTGAAAAAAAGAGGGAGAATATGTGAAACTGCAATTTAATTATCAATTGTAGTTATTAGTAAGTATAAACTGTAAGATTAGGCTGGTGGAGCAGCTGGCAGCTTGCCAGAGCAGCAGTGGCCTGGCAGGATATCAGGCAATGGGTCTGGCCAGCCTTAACCAGCAGCTTGATTTATCCTGGGGAAAGAGCCCTGGACCAAGGGAGGCCTAAACCACCTGTAACCTAAACTCTGTTAAGTAACATAAGTTGTTATATTAGGTCAGTAGAATTACCAGCGGTATGGCGAGAGATTTGCCAGAGTTCAATGGGAGTCCAGGAGTCCAGGAGTCTGACAGCCCCGGATTGTTTGGACTGACAGGCTATAAGCTTCCATAGTCCTTTCCCTAATAATTAAATACACCAAGACTTTTTAATGTTTTAACACTTAGCCCTTAGCTGGGCAGACTCTTGATTAGCTACTCTAAATTAACCCAGATCACCTAATCCTAAACCGCCATGTGCCTGTGATTACCTTCCAGCATTCTCAAACATGTCTATCTGCTTCTGAGTCTCCTGGTGGAATTAACTAATCCTCTGTGTAAATCTCAGGGTTCCTGTTCTAATCTCAGGAAGTCCTGCCTTCCTATACTCTTTCTGCCCAGCTAACTGGCTATCAGCAAATTTTATTAACTAATCAAGAGAATGCCTCAGAAGGGGTGGTAACCAGATCTCAGTATTGAAATCAGTCTTTCAGAAGCAATGTTATTAGACCTTCCCTAACAAATACCGGTATATAATATAGAAATGACAAGATACAAGGGTAGATTATTGAATCTGCTCTGAAACTTGAAGCTATTATTATTCTCAAAATAAGGTTATCTTTAGACACATTGGTAGAGAATTTTATATATTGATACAAAAATAAGGTTAATTTTTAATTAATTATATAGAATTTAATATTTTGACACACAGATTTGTATATCTCAACTGTTATATAAGGTGTTGTGCCCATACAACTCATTTAAAAGTACAGGTTTACTTCCAATCCTTTTATGGGTTGCTATTACAATCTATTTAGGAGTCTGAGTAGTACAGGTTGATGGCTGGTGAGTCAAGCTCCTGGTCATATCAAATACTAGTCACAATTTATCACAAAATAGACTTACCAGGGTAAAAAATAGTAAATAGTTAATGATATACAGTTTGACTGTTCAGACATGACATAGATAGAAAATAGATTTATAAATAAATAAATAGATGTCTTCAAAACCCTCAGAGGTGTACAGAAAATGGCATTTAAAGATGTTTTTATTATTATAATAATTCTTTGGCACAAGGCAGTCAGCTCTTGACAGTTCCCATTTGATTTGGAAGAAGATGATGAGTATCAAAAAATCTCCATCAGGGGATAATGCCTACTGGGCAGAAAGCCCTTGCTCTCTCAACAAACTATATACAGTCCAAAGATGGGCTAGAGCTTAAATTCTGGTGAGTCAGTGATCTGATTCTACAGAGACAGAGTGAGAAAATCCTTATTTCTTGATGCACAATTATGTCTGGGAGATATGCTTGACCAGAAGGCTGAAGATGATGCTCCAATGGTATCAAGAGATATTTGGGACTGTCTAGGCAGCAAACTGTCATTTTCCATTCTGAAAACTGCTCTCCTGCACTTCCAACTCACTCAAATAATACTTTATCCCTCCTTATGTCTTTGATGGGGTTGAAGACAAAATAGATATAAAATTTCAATTGAACTTGAGTTGTTTAGGATTTAAAAAGGTATTTCCAAATCTAAATAAAATCTTTAGATTTATAAATATAAGATATGATAGAAAATATTTAGGTTCAGAACTTCAGACACATCCAGATAGACAGATGATTTTTTTTCTTCCTCAAGATTGCCTGATACAAATATGCTAAACTTGATATGTGTAACTTTTATATATGGTTTTCTTAATTGATTCATATTTGTCCTTACTGCTTTTCTATATGAGTTAAAAATAGCCTTTTTATTAGACAAAAGGAGGGAATTGATGGGGTGATGCTATGCATTCTAAATGATAATTAACCTTCTCCCAGAGTTCTACTTGCTGTACATCAAGCAATGCTGTGTTACCTTGCTTTCTAAACATTGCCTCTGATTGGCTTTAATAAAATTTCAAGGCCTGTGACTGAGCAGAAAGAAAGGTAGGTGGAGCAAATATTTGAGGGCTTCTGGGACAGATAGAGAGGATTTTGGGTAGAAGAAGCCAGGAGTGGAAGAGGAGACACATGATGAGGAAGATGGAAGAAGATCCTTCCACATGGCCTGGAACATCAGCATAGCATGGAGAAAAACAGTTCAGGGGACATATATATATATATGGAGTCATATTGGGGAATAGAATAATCTAGCTTAGATGGGCCGAGATTGCACAATCCAGGTTAAAGTTTGTTAAGATTCATCAGGTGTCTTTGTGTTTATTTATAGTGGCAGGTTAAGGATTAACACTGCTGGCCCATTAACCATCATATAATTACATGTAAATAGTTTAAACATTCATTTCTACAGTTCATGATGCTGGAAGGTAATCTACATACCACTGGTGGAAGAAGATAATCATCCATATTATTCAGCTACAAATTGTGTGACTTACAACAGCAACCTGCCTGCAAATTATACTGGTGCAATAGTGGCACAATTATGAGAGTAACCAATAACTTTTTGGTTGGATTTAAGGCCCACTCCATGAAATAGAACACATACAAAAAAACTGATGAAGTAGCAAGGATCTAGATATTTACTGGATCTAGGGGGAAACCTATACTAATATTCAGCTAAAGGAACATAACAATAAAATGGATCCTAATGATATATTGTTATATGTGTAGATCAGCCCCTTACTCAAACTTCAGAGAGAAGTTCCTTCTAGTAGATGGGAATTATTAACACAGAGATTCACAACTGAACAATGTGTAGAGAATGAGAGTCTTGGGAGTATACAGTTCTAAAGAATATATTTTCATCGAACCCTTTCCCTCAAGGCTCAGGTATCTATACAGAAGAGTAGGCAGAAAGATTATAAGAGCCAGGGATGACAGTGACTACAAAGAAACATTGTCTTCCAGACGTAAGACTGATATACCCTATGAAGTCATAGAGAGTATGGCAGTACCCACAAGATCTGCATATATTCAATGCAGTTGGAGTCCCATCATTGAAAGGAGGAAGTAGATGTATGTTCCCACCCCTAACCAATTTGCAATTGATATCAACCAGAAAAGAAAAAATATCAGTTTTCTCTAATGGAATGTCACTGGATAGGTCAGCTACACTCCAGGATAGGCCCCACATCTAGAAGTAATTGTTCAAAACAACTCCATGTTTTGTTTTGGAGATTTTGGGGGGAATTTTGTTTCATTTTGTTTTATTTTGACATTTTTTGTCTTTTGCTTGCTTATTTATTTTTGTTTTGTTTTTGCAGGGGTGGCATTGAGGGTTGCTGCTTTAGTTTTTATTTTTTATTTATTTTTTTTAAATAATTTATTTTTTATTTCTTCAAGTTACATCTCAATCACAATCCCCTCCCTACTCCCCCCTCCAGTCCCACCCTTCCACCCTCCTCCCCCTCAGCCCCACCATCCTCTTCCCTTCTTTTTTTTTTTTTTAGTTTAAGGTATTTATTTTTCCCCCCAACAGCTCTCCCTTTCAGTCCAAAAAATGGTTCTTTTTCTTATAACTATAAATACAATACAAAACAACAGAAATAAATAGGCCACAATTATAAGAGTTATATGG
>CAJQZJ010001694.1:11887426-11913911 GCA_907164525.1 Lophiomys imhausi | reverse complement strand
TTTAAAGTTCTATATCTAACTCAGCTTTCATACTAACTTGCCTCATAGTTTTAAAAATATCTTCTTAGATCCAGAACACCCTCTTGATTCCTAAACAACTCAAAATTTAGCTATGAGACTCTAGGTATCTATTCTTCAACCACCTCAGAGACCTGAGAGGGATAAATATATCTGATTGTATAGGAAGTGCAGGGCCTGCAGCTTACAAAACTAAAAAATGACATACCAGTGGCTGCCTGGACAGTTCCCATTTTCTCTCCATACATTACAGCATCAATCTTCAGCCATTTGGCCCCATTTCTCTGACAGACATTGGTTGTAGAGCAGGAATTATGAAGGACTTACCTACCCTGTCTTGGCAGAGCTAGGCTGTCGACTTACCTGCTTCCAAGTTTTGTCCTTTTTGGACAGAAGTCTGTCTACAGTTGAAGCAAGTGGTTTTTCTTGCCAAGAGAATGGCTTACCACCAATTTAATCATCTCCCACTGGAGATTCTTCAATGCTCATCTTCTACTTGGAGTAATATAGGGGGTGCTCTCAGGAGCTGACATGTCTCGATATCAAAAAAATCTTAAGAAAACATCTTTGAATGCCATATTCTGCAGATCTCTTGAGGTTTTTGAAGATGCCCTATCTATCTCTTATATTTAGATAAGCAAATATTGCTTGTCTCTTAGCAACTTGATTTCTGAGTAGCTTAGAAAATAACTGTGATAGACTGTCATAGTAACTAACAAAATGACACGTTTTCATGACTATTAGTTTCCGTTTCTTAATTATCCTAAACAGTTTATGTCGGTTGGTAGCGAGAGGTCAAAACTTGACATTTCATTTTTAAGTATTACTACAAACAATACCTTTAAGAAGCGTTACCCTTAATTTTGTATCAATATACAAAGATCAATACCAATGTGGCCAAATATAATCTTAATTTTGTATCAATATACAAAGATCAGTACCGATGTAGCCCAATACAATCTTAATTTTACATTAATATACTAGGGTCAATACCATTGTGGCCAAATATAATCTTAATTTTGTATCAATATACAAAGATCAATACCGATGTAGCCCTATACAATCTTAAATTTGCATTAATATACAATGATCAATACCAATTTAGCCAAATATAATATTAATTTTGTATCAGTATACAAAGGTATAAAGCTATATTCAATAATCTGTCCTTTTTTCTTGTTCTTTCCTATACTATGTCTATGTCCCATTTTTCTCAAGTCTGTTCACTCCTATATAGGAGAGAAAGGAGGATACAGAAAAGCAAAAGAGAGAAGTCCCTGGGTCTAACCTCCAAAACCCATTTAACAAGACCATTTAACAGCTTGTAGTCTTTTCCCCTAAATAACAAAATTTTCTATTATCTATCAAATAACCAAAGGGGAAGAACACCCTCCCCACCTTCTGGGGATGGGACGTTGTTCTCTTAAAATGACTTCCTGCTGATTTGGGACGTAGTAAACCTGTTTGGGGCCCAAATAAGAATGGAAAAATGGTTAAAAATGTTAATAGAATCATTTGATGTTCAGTCCCTTTGTGCTCAGCTATTTAGATGTCCTACGAAGTTCATAGACAGAAGCTGATCTTCAGAACTTTACTGAAGATCTGGCTGGAGTAGTCTGTGGAGCTGAACGATCTTAGCGATTTTGAGTTGTTGTGGTTATAGACTTTTGAGGAAACTGCTATTGAAGAAGTCTGCAAGGCTGGATCATCTGGGCCACTCGTCTTCTTTGGTGTCTGATCTGTTTTCTGCTGAGGTTTCCGTTGTCCAGTTGTCCCTGGATTCCTTGAATGGATGCTTTAAATCTCCTGGAAAGATAAGAACAGAGCCCTGCCCTAATCCTAACTCTGGGACAATTACCTTTTTTTGGGGAGGTCAGGTAATATTTTTCCTGGAGCAAATTTGGTTTTTTGATAATATATAAAGTATTACCTTTCAATCCGGATTAAAGAAGAAATTATTTTGATATTTTGGAGCTAAACAAACCTTTAGTGTATATATTTTGAGATCTCAAAGGACAATTTGTTTGAATTGCAGCCTGCCTTTTGTAAGTAGCTTTTAAACTTAAATCTTTCCAAATCCTATGTGCCTGTCTCTGCATTCTAAATTTTGGGATCAAAGACATGTGGTTTCCAACTGATGGGATTAAAGATGTGCTCCTCCACCCCTGGATCAAAGTTTTTTCTCTTTTTAGAGTTTGTTTTGTATCAGGTGGCCTTGAGCTCTGAGATCTGCCTGTTTCTGTCTCTAGTGTGTTGGGATTAAGGGTGTATTCTTCCCCAATGATGGGACTAAGGGTGTGCACCATCACCACCCTGTTTCTTGTAACTCTAGAATTTATAAGACAACTAACTCTATAGTGATCCTCCTGTCTCTACTGGAGGTAAAGGCATGGGCTAACACCATGCATTATTTTACCTTAGCTCTAAGTTTTTTCAACTCTTGGAGGTTTGTAAAACCAGGTTGAACAGCTGTCACCTTTAATTTATTTACAGTGTTTTAAACCTGTTACCTGCTTTTTAATGACAAACCATGGAAATAGCCTTTTATTTTTTAAGAGAAAAAACCCAATGTGTGGGTAAGAAAGTGGAGAGAATCTGGAAGAATTTATAGGAAGAAAAGACATAATCAAAATATATTGTATCCAAAAAGGTTTTAGATAAAGAAAAAGAAATAAATTAAAATAACCCAATACATTGAAAATAACCCAAAGACCATTGATCTGTATATACACAAAGTATAGTGTCTTGATCCAATATAATATTATAAAAGGTAGATGCATATTAAAATGACTATGATAGAAAACAAACAAGATATAACCAGATGGTGTGGCTCACATATCCAGTTCTGGCATTCAGGAGGTAAAGGAAATGCTCCAAGTTCCAAATGCTAGTTTACAATGGAAGAATCTCTCATGAGACTTCAACTAGAAGCACAGAACTACAGGCTACTAAGGAGTGCTGAGAGTGGGAGAAATAGTCTTCCCCAGGGTTATCCAATACAAAACAGTTAGCCCTGGAAACATACATAAAAGTAATATTAAATGTACTGAGCAGGTTGAATTTATGAATTTACGAAAAAAATATATAGAGAGAGGGAGGGGGAGAGGGAGGGAGAGAACAATTAATGGAAATGAGGCCACGCATTTGAGAGAGCGCAAGGATGGGTATAGGTGAGGGCTTGGAGGAAGTAAAAAACAGGGCAATTATGTAACCACATTAAAAGCTCAAAAAATAGCCAGGTGTGATGGTACACACCTTTAATCCCAGCACTAAGGAGGTAGAGGCAGGTGGATCTCTGTGAGTTCAAGGCCAACCTGGTCTACAAAGTGAGTCCAGAACAGCCAGGGCTACACAAAGAAACCCTGTCTCGAAAAACAAACAAACAAACAAAAAAGCCCAAAGAAATAGAAACTAAACCACAGGGGGAAGACGGATTATAAAATTGCAAGAGAACATTTGTGGTAATAAATATTTACTCTTTTGATTGTGTTGGTGGCTTTATGATTTATAGATCTCTTAAAAATGTATCAACTATGCCTTTTAAATGTGTTGGTTTTATTATACCCAATAAATTTCAGAGCAAAAGAAAGGAAGGAAGGGAGAATAAAATAGAAAGAAGGGAAAGAGGCAAGGAAAGGAAGAGAGAGTCAAGAGAGAAAGTTAACCCTCTACAGATCATTTGAAGTAATCTGTAAGTCACTCACGTGTCACCTCCCTTGTCCATCTTGTCCCTTACATCTGTCTACCTCCTATGTCTTTCCATTTTCTTTTTAGCACATACTCAATATTCTGGTTCACATTAACTGAAAACTAGTTTCCTACAATGATCTCTGAGCTACCAACTTGCCTTCCAATGATAAAAGAGAGCATTCTTCTCCTCCTCCTCCATGGTGCGTGTTTTGAGAGGGTATCCTGATTGGCTTTGCCTTGATTTTGCACCTTTGCAAAGCTCAGCACAGAGAGCAAAATGAGATGTTGGAGTACACTGAGAAGCACTCACTGACAGCTGCTTTGCTTTGAGAACAGAGTACTTACTTGTGTATTCTTGAAATCTAGAGCTTAAGTTGGCTTCATAATTTTGTCCTGTGAACTTGTGTGACAATCAAGAAATGAATCAGTCTAGCTCTCAGAAGAATTACCAGTGAAATTGACAGAGGAATGAGGAGGCTTTCGAATGAGCAGATGTTTTCATCACATTGCATTTTTGTTTCTTGTTCTTGGCAGTGTTTATGAACTACTCAAAAAACACATTCACTGCAAATAGTTATTTTGTCTCCCACTCCAACTTAGGAGCCACATATCCTGGCCTAGCTGTATTATCTCTGCATAATTAAAAAGCAGAAGATCAATATGCAAGGAGTTTTGTAATGTCCTTGGACAGGATACTTAATGTGAAGTGAACCTGTGTAGCCACTTCAGTTATCACTCTGTGTCATTTAGGACAAACAATAAAAAAGAAAAAGAAAACATAAATATTTTAAGCTAGTTTTTAAAATATATATATATATATATATATATATATATATAAAACTAAGAACATTGGGATGAGGATTTATGAGTTTCCATCCACTCTGGGGTGAAAATTAAAATCTAGCTGGTTATTCCCTCTGGAACATGTTGTTTACTTCTCTTGAAAATCACAAAGAAGCCCTACACCAAATAAGCTAAATTATTTTAAAGCTGCTGCTAGTAGTAGCTTCATTTATTTTCCCCCCAAGCATCACTGGATTCAAATGAAAAGCTAGCGGCATGTTTGGTAGATGATAACGAATGATAGTGAACATAGCTAGGGAAGTCACAGTGCAAAATCAGAATAGAAAGCTTGCTTTTACAAATATTTATTTAATACAGACAAGCACAGAAACCTGAAGGCAAATGGTTGATGGTAAACAATTATGATGTACCTAGGGGCATCTTTCAACATCTATTTCACACTGATGGGAACTAAAGAAAAAGTAATGGCAAATAAAATCATCTCCAGTCAATCACAGGGAACAGGGAAGGCGGCAGCATAAAAGTGTACTTTAGCATCTCCAGAGAGAGCGGAGTTCCCTCTGCACACCCTCATTTTCAATCATGCTAACAAATTTAGAAAGAAAGAAAATAGAAAAAGAAAAAATATGTTCAGGTCTGAAACATACCCTACTATATAGACCTATAACATATTTCTTAGTGAGTTCTTCAAAAACTAAAATAAAATAAAGATCTAACAATATAACTATTTCATTATTAGTGATTAAAACATATACATGAGTTCAAATTGCCTTGTAATAGAACATGTGGTATTGCCCAGTTATATCTTATTAAGCAATAATGTATGTGTGTTTACTAATATCAACTTCAGTTTATTGTAGGTAGCCTTTGCTCTTCAAGTTATGGGTCTCTTAAGTTGGAGGGGAAAATGGTGAAAAAATGACTTATGACATCAGGGTCTTTTTTTTTCCCAACCATCCAAGTTTAGAGGAAAAGTATAAATTTTTTAAATACTAGCAAGATTTCTCTTGTGCTGGTAGAAACCAATATTTTTGGTAGCATTTATTTTTTCCCTGAAAAGAATTAAATGGCAATTCTGAAATAATAGCACCTTAAAGATATATTTTTTAGAAGGTCCTATATCCTCTTCTTGGCATAATGACTACAAAGAAGTCTTTTTTTTTTTGTTTCCCAAATCACCAAGTTGCAGCAGGAAGGGAATAAAATGATAGAAAAATCTTCAACAACTGCCTTGTGCTCTGGAAATCATGCTATGTGTTTCATGTGTTAGCTTGATGTATTGGGAACATCCTGCATTATGATCATCATTTTACTAATGAATGTACTGAAGTGACTCCTCTAGCCCAATTCACCCAGTTAGTAACAATGGGTTGAGGCCAAGCACAGCAGATCCAAAGCTTTGATGGCTAACATGTACTCCTGGTTAGTTGGAACACTTGTACTATTTATGTTTCTAATGTGACTCTAATATGTTTCTAACATGATCAATACAGAATGGAACTATATAAGTCATAAGATCAACATTTTCCAGAAGTCCTTTATGACTATTATGTGTTCTAGAGTGCTATGGTGTCTTCAGAAATTTTCAAATATGATATTGGCTCTCACTAGAATTTGCGACCTAGTAACATGGAATCATGGCCATTTTTGTGTCAAATATACTTTTCAGAATGTCAAGAATGTAAGAAGTCCTCAATGAAACTGTGGTGATCTATTATTTTTCAAATAACGCCCCTGGAAGCACTATGAATCCTTGAGTTTCTGAGTGTTGGTAGGTGAAGGAAAGAGAGAGGCATCATAGGCAGTCCTCAATAATATCAGAGCTTCAGCCTCTTCTTCAGTTGGGAAGTTGGTCTTCTACATACTATGATTCAACAAAGAACATATATCTAAAAATGCTCTCCATTATCAAACTATATATTCATACTTTAATTTCCAATTTATATCTTTGTTTTCTACTCTTCTGTCAAAAAGTCAGAAGCAAGCATATGGCAGGTATATAGGGAACTGTGGAAGTCAGTATCAATGAGTGTATTTCATTGGTGTTCCAGAATCTCATGGAAGGAAATCAACTTAATGAACTGACATAGATGTGTTTTTCCTTTGGGAAAAATTCCTCACCCCATATTCAAAAAGATTAAGAGGATATTGTGATTTGAAGCAGACATGACCCACTTCAAGTTTGGGGCATTCAGAATGTTCCTGCCATCCTGTCTTTACCCATACAATAAGCTGTACTGGAAATTATTCTCTATAGTAATAGTTCCTACAACTACCTTGATGCCGTAAATAATTGGAATAATTTGTAAAGCAATGGTATTCAGACGCAGAAGAAAGATGGAAAGTAACTGCAAATAAGGAAATGATTGCCTTACTTTAATGTTGATAAAGTATAAGAATGAAGAATTGTTGGACTCAGCTGAGGGTTCAGTATTACAAAGTCCATGGCCTCATTCTAAGATACACTAGCAGTGAAAGTTCCACTTTACCCCCAAAATCACATGTTGTAGCATTATAAAGGACAGACATCAGGCAAGTGAAATATACAAAATTGAAGGCAAAGTTGGGGTGGGTTGCATCCACTCAACCAAATCAGACTTCAGGAGAGATGCATGTGGGACACTATAAGAAATGTTACAGAGAAAAAGAAAAAAGTCATTACAGGTGAATATCAGGGTCAAGATTCTCAAGACTCAGTCAAGACTTTCTAGCCCTGGAATACAAGCTAATTAACCCACGAAGTCAGATCACAGCAATTCAACATCTGAGGCTTTTGCTTATCAATGATGCCTAAAAGGAATAAAGAATTAGATACATACAAATAATTACTATTTTTGAATGATGTCCTGAACCTAGAGTTACCTTAGGAGCCCAGGACTTAAAATGTTCATTTCACTCACACTTACTTGAGATGATGAAGCTTGGGTAGGAACCTCTCCAGATGTTAAGAGTAAAGGATCATCACTGATTCTTTTTGAGTATTGACTTTGTTTCAGGCCATACATGCCATCATTGTTCATATTTTTCAAAAGAATTGTCATACAGATGTTAGTTAACCTTCTCAGATCCCACACAAATTAAATGAGAAGCTTGGATTTTGGTCTTTTGGTTTTGCCTCAATTATTAGCACCCCTGAAGAATCAGGGTAAGTATCTTTTGATATCATGTTGCCTCCCGCTTGACGAAGTACTGCATTTGATCATGCTTCCAAAAGGCTAAAATTCAACTAATCAACAAAACATATAGTTCAAACTTCAAAGAATAGACAGTCTTGTGAAAATTAACACACTGAAAAAAATCACACCAGAAGAATATTACATTTTTGTTTTATTTATTTATTACTTCAAGTTACATCTCCATCACAGTCCCCTCTCTCCACTCCTCCCAGTCCTACCCTCCCACCCTCTTCCCCCACTCCCACCTGTCCTACTCCTGTGGAGTAGGGTGTCCCTACATATCAACACCCCTCAGTTCAACAGTCATATGAGTGTTAAGTGTTACCACTAACAGGTATCAAGGTCTGTGTTCCTGTTCCTTTGGTGTGTTGGTTGTAGGATAGTTATCCTGGACTGTACAGCTAAAATCCAATTATAAGTGTCTAGATCTTTCTGAGTCTGGGTTATCTCACTCAGGATGAGCTTTTCTAATTCCATCCATTTGACTGCAAATTGCAAGATTTCATTGTTTCTGATGGCGGAGTAGTATTCCATTGTGTAAATGTACCACAGTTTTTTGTTTGTTTGTTTGTTTGTTTTGTTTTGTTTTATTTTTTAACCATTCTTCAGCTGAGGGTCATCTGAGTTGTTTCCAGTTTCTAGCTGTTACAAATAATGCTGCTATGAACATAGATGAGGAGGTGTCCTTGTGGATTTAAAGGAATCATTTGAATGTATACCCAGAAGTGGTATGGCTGGGTCATGAGGTAGAGCTATTCCAAGTTTTCTAACATATTGCCAGACTGATTTCCGTAGTGGTTGTACAAGTTTGCATTCCCATGAACAATGGAGGAGTGTTCCCCTTTCACCACAGCCTTGGCAGAATGTGCTGTCATTTGGGTTTTTGATCTTAGCCATTCTCACAGGTGTGAGATGGAAACTTAGGGTCATCTTGAATCATTTCTCTGATGATTAAGGATATTGAGCATTTCTTCAAGGGTCTGCCAGCCATTACTGAATTCTCTGTTTATCTCTGTTCCCCATTTTTTGATTGGATTATTAATAGTAGTTGAGAACATGGCTTTAAGACATTTTTAGAACTGGACTAATGTCTTGATTCTTCCATTTAGCCTCTCAATTATAAGAATTAGATATATAAGTTGGGTAAAAGTATTGGAATAATTTCAAGTTCATAAAAAGGTATTAAAAATGCCACTTTGTCAAGGCTACAGCTATAATTGCATTTATAAAAATTTCAGTTTTGCAAATATTTTTGTTTTCTAGCAAAACCAACTTTTTCCTATTTATTTCTTTTTATGAGTCCATAAGATACAACATAGATCTTAAATATACTTATAAACATATTTCAATTTTGCAAATGCTTTTTTTCCTAACAAAAGCAAGTTTTTCCTATTTAATTATTCCTTATGACCCCATAAGATGCAACAAAGATCTTAAATATATTTACACATGATTATTTCTGACCACAGTTTTCTACAGCATACTAGTGAATTACTAAATTAGTTATTATCACACATACTTCCATATATCAGAAGTACACAGCACTCTAGAATATTAGAAATTAAAGGAGGAAAAGTTTCATTACAATAATAATTTTCTTACAAACTGTAGTAATGCATTTATCAGAAGTACATTCCTATCTGGTCATACAGGAAAATATCCTAATGTTAAGAGATACATATTGCAGGTTTAGAGATGAAGTGTGGAGACATCGGGACCTCTCCCTGTTTCTCAATGGCATATGTGTTTCTGCATCTTTGTATTACAGATACCACATTTTTTTCCTAATGGTACTTAAATAATAAATACCTTTAAAAGACAGAGACAGTTTCTCTTTCTGGAGTAAAATTTAGCCATTTGTTTGCAGTATTTTAATAAATGTGTGGATTTCCTCAGCTGTGACATGAGCATTCATTTGGACCTGTCTTGGACTGGAGAAGGAGTAGAAGCAATGTGAACATAAATGGCATGCTGCTTGCTATGTTATGAGTATGTTGAGTCTGGCTTCTGACTGATGTGTCTCTTGTCTTCTAGTAACACCCATGAAACTTGCACAAACTAACTTGTTATTTTTAAACAGAATAAAATGTTAGTCTTTCATAATTATATAATGGGCATGTTCAGCAGCTCTGAATGGTTCTGCAGTTAATATTCTCCTCTGTGATGATACAGTGACCAAGTGTATAACTTCTGGACTACATAGCTCAGCTCTACCATAAACCTACTCCACTTGAATATTGCAAATAGTTTAGCAAAATAATACAGGAAAGGGGGGGTTTTGTTAAAAATTACAAGCAACAAAATATCTCAGGATGCTTAAATCCCAATTCAGTAATATAAAGTCCATGAAAGATGAATGCAAGGTAACTCCCCCAAAATTCACTACTGCACAGTAATGGCTTCCAGTTAGAGTGACATAGATGAAATCTCAGAGAACTCAAAACAATGATTAATTGTATGTTCACAGAAATAAAGGAAGAAATAAAATCCTTAATGAATCCCAAGAGAGCACAAACAATCTTCTGAAAGAAATAAGAAGTTCATATACTATATGAAAAAGGAATTCCATACAGACTAAAACCAAACTGAACTACTGAAAATGAGAAAATAAGAGAAACTAAATAAGACTCTGTGAAAGAAAGTCTTATCAACAGAGTGGATCAGGAGATGACTGAATGTCTGAACTTGAGGGGAAAAGTCAGTGAATTAAATGGAGTGTTGCAATGAGAACAATGACAAATTAATAGAAAGGTAAGTGCAGTATTTTCAAGACACTTAGGACGCTATGAGAAGACCAAACCTGAGAATCATGGGGAGAAAGAGAAAAGAAGGAAAAGATCAAGGAATATGAAAGTTGTGTGTGGGGGGGAGGGGTAAATTGGATTTTAGAAGCAGAGAAACAATTTCAAACAAAAATCAGAAAATTTCCCAAAATTAGATAAATACTGCCAAGTCAGAAACAACAGATATTTAGAATACTAAATAAACAAGGTCAGAATATAATTTCTCCTCATCATGTCAATAAATATACAAACTGAAGAAAGAATATTGAAAGGAGTAACAGGTAAACACCAAAATGTATTTAAAGCAGGACCATGAGAATAATGTCAGTCTGTAAAAGTCAGCAAAACTGTGATGGGGTAAAGAAATTTATGAGCACTATGTCAGCTGTACAGAAGATGCTAGATGGAAGCCTTCAGACTGAAGAAAAAGACAAATCCATGCTTAAAGCCATAAAAAAAATAAAACCATACTTGAATAATAGTTAAGCAAGAGGATAGAAAAACACTAAACACTACAAAATCAACAAATTGACAGGAATTTATAAATACACTTTTCAATAGCAATGAATATCAATAGCATCAATTCTTCCAATTCTGTGACTCAGATTAGCAGAATTAATTAAAAGACAGTATCCTACAAGAAATATAACTCACTAAATGAGAAACACTACTGCAGGGAGAAAATGTGGGGCAAAATAATCAAAAAAAATCAGGCTGGGAAACAAATAGGTATAATTGTTCTTATCTGAAAAAATATAGATACTGAAAAAGATTATTTTGAAAATATAGAAGTTACTTCAAACTGATTAAAGGAACAACTCATCAAGTGGATATTACCATTTTAAATACATAAAAAATGAGGCTTGGTGAAATCATTTCATTAAGCACATGCTACTAGATATAAATTCACAGACTAACCCCACCACAATACTACTGGGTGAATTCATTTCCTTACTCTCAACAGTTTATGAGTAATAATGACAAAGAAAAGAAAAGCACAGGAATTAAATGATATCATCAATTAAGTGGATTTAACAGACATCGACAAAACATTCATGTAAACACTGCCAAATACACAGAAGGACATTGACCTCTCTTTAAAATAGACCATATGCTATGAAAATTAAATGTAAATTTTAAGTAATTACTTGTAATTATTGATAATGATGATATACAGCTACAGATAAACAAGAAAAATTTAGAGTATGCACAAACTTATGGACATTAAGCAACACAGTACTGAATGATAAATGCATTATTGATAAAAGCTAATGGAAGTTTTACAAATTTCTAAGAATTGAAGAATTGAGTGACAATGAAAACTCCATATGTTAAATCCCAGAAAACAGTCATAAGAGAAAGGTTTCTAGCTCCAAGTACCTACATCAAGAAATCAGAGTCAAATGAGTTATTTAAAGGCACATCTTAGGAGATTCAAAACACAGAACAACACAAAACTCAAACCAGTAGACATAAATAATTAAGATCAGGTCAGAAATTAATGAAATGTAAATTAAAAATACAAAGAATCAATGAAGGAAAGAGTTTATCCTTCAAAAAGTTAAGATACACATGATTGATAACCGTATTAGCCAAAATAGCCATATGAAAGAGGAGGAACACTTTAATAAAATTAGAGACCTAAGGGGAACCATTATGGTAGATGCCAATGAAATTTAAAGATCATTAACATATATCTAAAAATATATATTCATGGGACTGAGGAGACAGTTCCGTGGTTAAAGCAGTTGCTAGACAAGCATGAGGACTGTGCTAATTACCAGCACTCTTGTAAAAGCTCAGCATGGTTGTACCAGTGTTGGAAGGCAGAAAGTTATAGATTCAGGGGCTTGGTGACCAACTCATGTACCCAAAATAGTAAGCATTGGGTTAAGTAACATCTCTGTCTCCAAAATAAGGAGTCGAACTTCTGGCATCCACACTAACCCATATGGGCAAGTGCACCTATGTACTCTTATACTCATGTGCACATACATTCCTTCCTCTCTCTCTCTCTCTCTCTCTCTCTCTCTCTCTCTCTCTCTCTCTCTCTCTGTGTGTGTGTGTGTATGTGTGTGTGTATCTGTCTGTCTGTCTGTCTGTCTGTCTCTCCTCTTCACTTTTCTCTTTTCTCTCTCTTCCTCTTTCATATGTACGTACATGCACACCAATATACTGGTAATCTAAAAGAAGTATATGTATTTCCAGTGTGTATGACTTACCAAAGTAAAAACATCATCAATACATGTTCCTGCTCCTTTGTAACTTGAATTAATAAACAAATGTAAAAAAAAGTATATGTAAGATGTTTTTAAAAAGCAGTAATTTAAATATATCTACAACAAACAGTGAGATTAAAGAACTAATAACATTCTCCAAAGCATAAAAGATCTTCATTTCTTATTTTACTTTTTATTATATTTCTTTTGTGACTTTCACAGCATGTACCCTCATCTCACTCACTTTGATCTCTACTCAGACCCACTCTTCACCCTTGCCACCTCTCCCAAAAGAGAAAAAAAAATCTCATTGTGGAAGCTGCAGTGTGTACCACAATATTCTTTTTGTCCACACTTTTTTGCTTGCAAATGTTCATTATAATACTCCTTATTTTGGTATGGGCCCTCTAGCTTCTACTACTTTGTTAATACTGGAATCTCACTGGGACTCCTCTCAGATAGCCTGTATGACTTGTGCCATTGAGATACTGTAGTTTTGGGTCCGTAGAACTAACTTCTTCATGAACTCTAGTAGTTCATCCATTGGGTAGATGTTGTGGTAGGCCAACTCAAAGCCCTGGTTCTGGGCCTGAGAGTTATTAGAGGTGGTCAGCCTGCTGAGTCTCATGCTCTCATGTCCTGCCCTTGGGGCTGGCTCATCCACAAACCCCACAACCAGCTCTACCCTGCTGCCCAGGTAAGGTGCAGGGCCTGCCTTCCAACTCTCCAGAGTGTTGAAACTGGTGACAGACACGGCCAGTTTTCCCATTCTTATAACCCCAGAACCAGCTTTCCCATCTGTCATAGATGGTGAGAGATGAAGGAGGGGTGGAGGATCTCTCACCCAACAGACAAGAGGCAGGGCCAGCTCTCTCATACTCACTTCCTCAAGGCTAGCTCACCTCCAAACCCCATATCCAGGGCCAATTCTACTGTGCTACCCAGGTAAGGTGCAAGGCCTTCTCTCCCAAGTGCTGCACAGGTAAGGGGCTGGGACAGCTCTCCTACTCTCATGATCCCATCAAGGCCAACTCTCCCACCTGCTACCTGTGGCAAGAGAAAGAAAGTGGAGGGGATCTCTCCCTTGCCAATACCTCCACTCAGTGGGCAAGAATCGGGACCAGTTCTCCTGGGTTCCCACTCTTTGAACTGGTTCACCTGCAAACCCTACATCCAGGGATAACTCTACTGTGCTGCCAGATGAGGTGCTAGGCCTGCTCCCCTGAGTGCTACAGTGTGTGAGGGGCAGGGATAGCTCTCTTTCTCTTGTGACCCCATTGGGTTCAGATCTCCTGTCTGGCTCTGGGGGTGAGGCAAAAGGGAGGGGAGGGGGTCTCTCCCTTGCCAACCCTACTGAAAACAGACAAAAATCTGGGCTGGTACTCCCACACTCACATCCTCAGGGACCAAAGAACCCACAACCCCCACATCTAGAACCAGCTGTGCTATGCTGCCCAGGCGAGGTACAGAGCCTTCTCTCCCAAGTGTTGCAACTGGTGAAAGACAGGGCCAGCTCTCCTGCTTTCATGACCCCAAGACCAGGTCTCCCATCTGCTACAGGACATAAGTGGTAAAGGAATGGAGGGTATTTCTCCCTCGTCCATGTCACCACAGGGAGGTGGATGGTAGGGCCAGCTCCTAAGCTCACATCCTTGAGACAACCTCACTCACAACTCCAAAAATGTGTGTGGCCTGCTATCTCAAGTACTGCAACCATCTATGGACAGTGTCAGCTCTCCTGTTCTCATGCTTCTAGGGCTAGTTCTCCCATGAAGCAGAAGTCGGAGTCACGCCAGTTCTGCACAACCCTCTGATATCAGCATGTCTCTGGGTGGCAACCCAGACCAGGTATGTCCACCTGGCTTTTGGTGGTAAGAGACCCATGCTGTTACAGGGCCATGGACCCAGACATGGCCCCTGGTGCCAGGAGAGGTCAGGACCCCACAATGGCCCCAGGCAGCATAACCAGCTACTCACATCAGGCTGTTCCTCACTACCCTCAAGTCTCCAGTGCTGCCTCTCTCCATTGTGCCCACATCCTTCTATTTCTCTTTCTCTTCCATTTCTCCACTTACTTGCTCCTCTTAGTGGTGCCTGGGATCTCTGAGTGTCTGGGCTTGTCTTATGAGTGGTTTCTGGAGTGCTATGCCTGACTTATTCAATGCATTTTATGACACTTATCAGGAGTTATCTTGAGCATGGTCTGACCCCCCAGGCCTGCATCACACCAGACTGGTGTTTATCTCAGACTAGCTCCCATGGTACCAGTCTGGTGGTTGTCTTGGACTCGCTCCTTGCCCAGCTCTCCCAAGTGGCCATCTGCCTGAGGTCTTTAGTACCAGGCATGTTCTGCTAATCTGTGGCTTACTTCCTGTCCTGGGAGCTCATCTGGGCTTGCCTGGTGCCTGACTGGTGCTCATAATAGGCTGAGTGGACATCCTGCCTGTGGACATCACATAAATGGATTGAAGAGCCCATCTGAGCTTGCCTGGTGCTGGACTGGTAGACATTCCTGTCTGGGACCCCTGGCACTGAACTGGTGGTGGTCTCAGACTTGTTTTTTTTTTTTTTTCAGGGAATGTTAGATTACTAATCATTCAGATGTTCATGAGTCAGAACATTAAATGTACACATAGCCTTTTTTCCTTCTGCCACCTACTGATGTACATGTAATACAGAAGCCACATCTGCAATGTTTCTAGGGGCAGGAATGAAAAATTCTTTATAAAATATTTTCAAACCAATTTCAAGAACACATTGAAAATATAATTCACTATGATGAAGTTGACTTTTTTCCAGATGTAAAGATGGTTCATCCTACACATATCAATATGTATAATTCATCACATAAATGGACTGAACATTAAAAATTATATAATCATCTTAATAAATCTACATTTTTTACTAAGTTCCACATTTTTAAGGTTAATCATACTGAAGGAATTTGGAATAGAAAGAGCATATTTCAACAAAGTAAAACCTATATGGCAAACCTATAACCAGAATTTACACTAAATTGTAGAAAAACAAAGTATTTCCACTAATATCAGACACAAGACAAAGGTTTCTACTTCCTCCACCTATACTCAATATAGTACTTGGAATCTTATCTCAGCAATAAGACAAAAGAAGCAATGAAAGGGGTATAAGTATGGAGAAAAGAAGTCAAAGTCTCTTTACTTGGAGATGACATAATTCTATACATAGCAGAACATTCAAGCTCCATTAGAAAACACTTATAATTGATAAACATATTAGTAAAATGTCAAAATATAATATAGAAAAATCAGTAGCTTTCCTATGTTTCAACAAAAACAAGCTTAGTAAGAAATAAGAAAAACAATATCACTCATATTTGCACTCTCTAGAGAAAAAAAAAGGAAAATATCATAGGTGGAAGATTTCCTATGTTCAGGGACTGAAAGAATCAGTATTGTAAAATCCCAATAATTGGTTTGTTGGTAGATGAAGAAAGGGAACTGTGTAGGAGAGGGGGAGAGGAGGGAAAGGCGGTAGGGATCAGATGAAGGGAGAACTAGGATAGGAGGTGAGAGTGTTAGGATAGAGAAGGGATACCCAGTGGGAGTAGCATTTCTGAGACAAACTGGAGACCTGCCACAGGGTTGGACCCTGGGAAGACATGGGAGTGTCTCTAGTTGAGAATCCTTCCAGTGGGAGACATGGAAACTGAAGAGGTCACCTTCTAACCAGTTAAGACTTCTACTAGAGGGAGGGTATCACCAATCCACCCACAAAACTTTTGACTCAAAATTTACCCTGTATACAAAATAAGCAGGGACAAAGATATAGCAGAAACTGAGGGAATTTCCAACCACTAACTAGCCCAACCTGAAACCTTCACCATGGGAAAGAGCCAACCCTGCCACTAGAAATGATACTCTGCTATACTTGCATACAGGACCATAGCATAACTGTCCTCTGAGAGGCTCCACACAACAGAGTATCAAAAAAGATGCTGAGACTCACTGCCAAACTTTAGGCAAAGTGCAGAATACCTTGTGGAAGATTGGGGGGTAGGATAGAAGGACTTGGAGGGAAAAAGAACTCCACAAGAAGACCAACAGAGTCAACTAACCTAGGTCCATGGGGTCTCACAGAGGGTGTAGTACCAATCAGAGAGCATGTATGAACTTCACCTTGGCCCCTACGTGTATGTAACCAATGGGCAGCTTTGTAATCATGTGGATTCCCTAGCAAGGGGAGCAGGGGTTGTCTCCGACATGGACTCTGATTCCTGCTTTTCGATTATTTCCAGCTAACAGAGCTTCCATTTCTTGCATCAGTGGGAGAACATGTGTTTAGTTCTGATGTTATTTGATGTGCTGGGTTGGGATGGTACCAGAGGTGCTCCCCTTTTCTGAAGAAAAGGAGAGAGGGATAATGGGAAGAGAGAGGGAGAATGGAACTTGGAAGAGTGGAGAGACAGGGCTGTAATCAGGAGGTAAAGAATAAATAAATAAACTTAAAACAAAAAAAACAAAAAAATTTAAAACAGAAACAAACATTCCCAATACTATTTTTGTAGAAATAGAAAAATAATCTTTAAATTCATTTGAAGCACAGAACATTCTAGTAGCAAAGCAAACATGAGTAATAATATAATACTAATGATGATGGTGGTGATTAAGGTAATATTATGCTTGCTTTTACGTCCTATTACAAATTCATAGTAACAATAACAACATAGACTGTGAAAAATATGTATGTGTAAATCAATAAAACAGAAGAGAAGATCAATATATAAACCCACAGAACAGCAACTTGAATTTTGACAGAGTCCAAAATACCCAATGAAAGACAGCCCCTTCAAAATGGTGCTGGAAAAACTGAATATATACATATAAAGAATTTAACTAGATCATTATCTCTTGTCTTGCAAGAAGACACTCCAAAAATTTTAATGCCCTTAATATCTAATATGATACACAAAAGCTGAGAGAAGAACAAATACAGAAAATATGACAAGATTATACATACATATATACACATATACAACATAATAATAATTTAGTAAATAGTATATTAAAAATAAATATATATAATATATATTATGTGTATGTGTGAATGTGTACATATACATGCATGTATTTGAAATCAACTGATATCTGATTGAATTTAAGGCCTACTTGACAGGATGGAATACATAACTTGTATTGTAAAACTGGACAGAAGCCTGTAGCTCAGGAGGTAATGCTCCATATATAGATAGAGAGATGATAGATATAGATAGATAGAGAGATAGATAGATAGATAGATAGATAGATAGATAGATAGATAGATAGATAGACTTTATAAATAGGACTCCAGTCCCTCTGGAAATAAATAGTGCCAACTGATACCCTGAAAAATTAGAAAGTTTTAGTACTACAAAAGAAACAGTTATTTGAGTGAAGGTACAGACTACAGAATAGAAAAAAATATTTACCAGGTATATGTCTGACATAGGATTAATATCTAGAATGTAGAAAAAAACCAAAAGTTAAACAAAAATGAACACAACTCAATAAAAATGACTTAAATAACAGAATGAAATTATCTCCTAACAAAAAACAAAAGTCATTAATAAATATTTTTGGAACTCTTCAACATTCAGGGCCATCATTGAAATGGAAACTGAAATATGTTGAGCTTCCATTTCATTCCAGTAATTGTGGATATAATTAATAATACAAATGATAACAATCTAGAGAAGGTGATATTCTTAAATATTGTTTGTAGGAGTATAACCTGGTTGGGTCACTGTGAACATGAATGTGGAACTTTCTTTTAAAATTGAAAAGATGGATTTGAATTAATTATACCATTCATGAGGTTATATGTGAGAATTTTATACTTTACCAAGAGATACTATCACATTCATAGGTATTGTGTCTCTACTCACAATAGCAAGGAAGTGGACTCATCTGCTTAGATGTTTGTGAATTGGTAAATGGATAATGAAAAGGTGATACATACACACAGTGGAATTTTGTTTAGCTATGAAAGGAAATGTAATTCTTAAAACAATGGAACTGGAAAATATTATATCAAATGAGGAAACTAGGTTCATAAAAACAAACACTAAATGTTCTTTCTCATATGGAGATACCACCTTCTATTTTTATATATGTATATTCATGAGGATGCATGTGTTAGAGGCTATAGACTAGAAAGGAGGCAAAACAGGATCACAAAAAGGATTTGGGAAATGGTAGTAAAATGCATGTACTATGTATATAGATAACAGATATCCTGTACTATATAGCTAAAATCTGACTATAAGTTAATAGATGGCATGTGCATCCTTCTGAGTCTGGGTTAGCTTACTCAGGATGAGCTTCTCTAGTTCCATCTATTTGGCTGCAAATTGCATAATTTCATTGTTTCTGATAGCTGAATAATATTCCACTGTGTAAATGTACCACAGGTTTTTAATCCATTCTTCGGTTGAGGGGCATCTGGATTGTTTCCAGTTTCTAGCTATTACAAATAAGGCTGCTATGAACATACATGAGGAAACTTACTTGTGATTCACTGAGGAGTCATTTGGATGTATACCCAGAAGTGGTATGGCTGGTTCCTGAGGCAAAGCTATTCCAACTTTTCTAAGATACCGCCAGACGGACCTCCATAGTGGTTGCACAAGCCTACACTCCCACCAGCAATGGAGGAGGGCTCCCCTTTCTCCACACCCTCACCAGCATGTGCTGTCATTTGAGCTTTTGATCTTAGCCATTCTGACAGGTGTGAGATGAAATCTCAGAGTCGTCTTGAGTTGCATTTCTCTGATGATTAAGGATGCTGAGCATTTCTTCAAGTGTCTCTCAGCCATTAGGGATTCCTCCTTTGTGAATTCTCTATTTAGCTCTGTTCCCCATTTTTTGATTGCATTATTTTGTTTCTTGGAATTTAATTTCTTGAGTTCTTTGTAAAGTTTGGATTAGTCCTTTGTCAGATGTGGAGTTGGTGAGAATTTTTTCCCAATCTGTAGGCTGCCATTTTGTTCGAATGACAGTGTCTTTTGCCTTACAGAAGCTTTTCAGTTTCATGAGGTCCCATTTATTGATTGTTGGTCTTAGGTCCAGAGCTGTTGGTGTTCTGTTCAGTAAGTTGTCACCTGTGCCAATGATTTTGAGGGTTTTTCCCACTTTCTCTTCTAGTAGATTTAGTGTGACAGGGCTTATGTTATGGTCTTTGATCCACTTGGACTTAAGTTTGTACAAGGTGATAAGTATGGGTTTAATTTCATTCTTTTACAAGTGGACATCCAGTTGGACCAGCACCATTTGTTGAAGACGCTATCCTTTTTCCATTGTGCGGTTTTGGCTTCTTTGTCAAAAATTAGGTGGCCATAGGTGTGTGGGTGCATTTCTGGGTCTTCAATTTGATTCCATTGATCTACTGGTCTGTTTCTATACCAGTACCATGCTCTTTTTAAACTATTGCTCTGTAGTTCAGCTTGAAATCAGGGATGGTGATACCTCCAGAGTTTTTTGTTGTTGTTGTTGTTGTTGTACAGGATTGATTTAGCTATTCTGGGTTTTTTGTTGTTCCATATGAAATTGAGAATAGCTTTTTTCAGGTCTGTAAAGAATTGTGTTGGTATTTTTATAGGAATTGCATTGAATCTATATATTGCTTTTGGAAGGATGTCCATTTTTATTATGTTGATCGTACCTATCCATGAGCATTGGAGATCTTTCCATCTTCTAAAGGCTTCTTCAATTTCTTTCTTCAAGGGCTTGAAGTTCTTGTTGTACAGGTCCTTTACTTGCTTGGTTAGAGTAATCCCCAGGTATTTTATATTGTTTGTGGCTATTGTGAAGGGAGTTATTTCCCATATTTGTTTCTAAGCCAATTTGTTTATTGTATAAAGAAGGGCTTCTGATTTTTTTGAATTAATTTTGTATCCAGCCACCTTGCTGAAGGTGTTTATCAGCTGTAAGAGTTCTCTGGTGGAATTTTTGGGGTCGCTTATGTATACTATGATATCATCTGCAAATAGGGATAATTTGACTTCTTTGTTTCCAATTTGTATCCCCTTGATCTCCTTTAGTTGTCTTATTGCTCTAGCAAGAACTTCCAGTACTATATTGAAGAGATATTGGGGAAAGTGGACATCCTTGTCTTGTCCCTGAGTTTAGAGGAAATGCTTCAAGTTTCTCTCCATTTAATTTGATGTTGGCCACTAGCCTGCTGTATATTGCTTTTATTTTTTTCTAGGTATGGTCCTTGTATGCCCGTTCTCTCCAGAACTTTTATCATGAAGGTGTGTTGGATTTTGTCAAATGTATTTTCCGCATCTAGTGAGATTATCATGTGGTTTTTCTCTTTCATCTTGTTTATATAGTGAATTATATTGATAGACTTTCATATGATGAACCATCCCCGCATTCCTGGGATGAAGCCTGCTTGATCATGGTGTATGATACTTTTGATGTGTTCTTGAATTCGGTTTGTTAGTATTTTATTAAGTATTTTTGCATCTATGTTCATGAGGGAGATTGGTCTGAAGTTCTCTTTCTTTGTTGGGTCTTTGTGTGGTTTAGGAATCAGGGTGACTCTGGCCTCATAGAATGAGTTTCGCAGTGTTCTTTCTGACTCTTTTGTGGAAGAGTTTGAAGAGTATTGGTGTTAGCTCCTCTTTGAAGGTCTGGTAGAATTCTGTGCTAAAACCATCTGACCCTGGGCTTTTTTTGGTTGGGAGATTTTTAATGACTGTTTTAATTTCCTTAGAGGTTATAGGGCTGTTTAATCTGTCAACCTGATCTTGATTTAGCTTCGGTATGTGGAATCTATCAAGAAAATTGTTCATTTCACTTAAGTTTTCAAATTTGGTGGAGTATAGATTTTTAAAGACAGACCCAAATATTCTCTGGATTTCCTAAATGTCTGTTGGTATGTCTCCATTTTCATTTCTGATTTTGTTGATTTGGGTTTTTTCCCTCAGCCTTATAGTTAATTTGGCTAGGGGTCTGTCTATTTTGTTGATTTTCTCAAAGAACCAACTCTTGGTTTCATTGATTCTTTGTATCATTTTTTTCTTTTTAAGTTGTTGATTTCAGCCTTAAGTTTGATGATTTCCTGCCTTCTGCTCCTCTTGGGAGGGTTTGCTTTTCTTTTTTTTTTTTTCCCAGTTCACCAAGTTTAGCTGTTAATTCGCTAATATGAGCTGTCACAATTTTTTTTGAAGGAACTTAATGATATGAACTTTCCTCGTAGCACAGCTTTCATTGTGTCCCATAGGTTTGGGTATGTTGTGCCTTCATTTTCGTTGGAGTTTAAGAAGTCTTTGATTTCCATCTTTATTTCTTCCCTGACCCAGTAATCATCCAGTAAAGAGTTGCTGAATTTCCATAAATGTGGAGGCTTTCCATTGATTCTTTTGCTGTTGAAGTCCAGCTTAATTCCATGATGGTCTGATAAGATACAAGGGGTTATTTCAATTTTCTTCTATCCATTGAGGCTATCTTTGTGTCAAACTATATGGTCTATTTCGGAGAAGGTTTCATGTGGTGCTGATAAGAATGTGTAATCTTAGCCGGGCGTTGGTGGCGCACGCCTTTAATCCCAGCACTTGGGAGGCAGAGGTAGGTGGATCTCTGTGAGTTCGAGGCCAGCCTGGTCTACAATGTGAGTCTAGAACAGCCAGAGCTGTTATACAGAGAAACCCTGTCTTGAAAAACCAAAAAAAAAAAAAAAAAGAATGTGTAATCTTTTGTGTTTGGGTGAAATATTCTGTAGATATATGTTAGGTCCATTTGGTTCATGAGGTCTATTAGACTCATTATTTCTCTGTTTGGCTTTTGTCTGATGATCTGTCCATTGTTGTGAGTGGGGTGTTGAAGTCACCCACTACTAATGTTTGAGGATCAATGTGTGATTTAATATTAGAATTTTTATTTACAAATGTAAGTGCCTTTGTATTTGGGGCATAGATTTTGAATATTGAGATGTCCTCTTGTTGAATATTTCCTTTAACGAGTATGTAATGCCCTTCTCTGTCTTTTTTTCATTATCTTCAGTTGGAAGTCTATTTTGTTTGATATTAGGATGGCTACTCCAGCTTGCTTCCTGGGTCCATTTGCTTGGAAAACCTTTTCCCAGCCCTTTATTCTGAGGTAGTGTCTATCTTTGTTAGTGAGATGTGTTTCATGTATGCGGCAAAATCATGGGTCTTGTTTACGGATCCAATCTATACGTCTGTGTCTTTTTATTGGGGAGTTGAGTCCATTGATGTTGATGGATATTAGTGACCAGGGGTTGTTATTTCCCGTTATTTTGGTATAGGTTGTGGTCCTGTGTTTCTTTTCGTTTAGTTGCTGTGGAGTTTTCTATTTCCTCTGTTTTCTTGGGTGTATTTATCTTCTCTGGGTTGGAATTTTCCTTCTAGGATCTTCTGTAGGGCTGGGTTTGTGGGTAGATATTGTTTAAATTTGATTTTGTCATGGAATATCTTGTTTTCTCCATCTATGTAAATAAAGAGTTTTGCAGGATACAGTAGTCTGGCTGGGCACCTATGTTTTCTCAGGGCTTGTAGGACATCTGTCCAGGCCCTTCTAGCTTTTAAAGTTCCTGAGGAGAAGTCTGATGTAATTCTGATGGGTCTGCTATTATATATTACTTGACCTTTTTATCTTCCAGCTTTTAATATCCTTTCTTTGTTCTCTACATTTGGAGTTTCAATTATTATGTGGCGAGAGGAGTTTCTTTTCTGATCTAATCTGTTTGATGTTCTGTAAGCCTCTTGGATTTTTATTGGCATCTCTTTCTTTAGGTTTGGGAAGTTTTCTTCTATGATTTTGTTGAAGATATTTCCTGGACCTTGGAGTCATGAGTCTTCTCTTTCCTCTATGTCTATAATTCTTAAGTTCTGTCTTTTCATTGAGTTCTTGATTTCTTGGATGTTATGGGTGAGAGATTTTTTAGCTTTCTCATTTTCTTTGGATGTTGTACTGATTTCTTCCATCAAATCTTCCATGCCTGAGATCTTGTCTTCCATGTCTTGTATCCTATTTTTGATACTCATGTCTGTAGTTCCTGTTCTCTTCCCTTGATTATCCACTTCCACTCTTAACTCTGACTATGTTTTCTTTATTGCTTCTATTTCCTTTTTCATATCTTGAATGATTTTATTCGTTTTGTACATTTCCTGCTCCAATTTGCTTGTCTTTGCCTGGAAATCTTTCATTGCCCTGTCGTTTTCCAGTTCAAATTGAGCCACTTTGGTCTGGAGCTCTCTCATGATATTATCCGTTGCTTTCACTTGTGAAATTGTGGATTCTTTGAATTCCTTCATAGACTTAAATTCTTCTTGAAAGGACTCTATCACTTTCCACAATGTAGAATTGTCATTGTTTTCATGTGTTTCAGCTGTGGTGAGGTGGTCAGAGCTTTCTGTACTAGCATAATTGTGTTTTGTTTCAGTCATATCTCCCTGACTTCTGTTGTTTCTGTTTTTTCTCTGACCTTTAGCCATTTGGTTGTTCTTAGCTGTTTGATCCTTGCCTTCTGGGTTTGGTTCCAAGGGGGGTGCTTTGGTGTAGCAGTCGTATTGCTTGGTGGTTTGTTGCTTTCCACTGGTTGGATGGGGCCTTGTGTGGAGGTTCTCAGTGTGTCTCCCAGAGCTCACCCAGTCTCATTTTGTTTCAGTTGGGGAGTCAGGTGAGGGGATGTGGTGGAATGTGTTCCTATAGGTTCCTGGGATCCAACTGGTCTTGGTACAGATGATAGTGCAGGTTTGTAGGCTACAGACTGTTGGGTGGGGTTGTAGCTCCCCTGTAGCTTATGTGTCAGGACCGTGTTTGTGGTCCTCTCCAGCTGTTCTCAGGGGGTTCTCAGTGTCATTGTGCATCTAATAGCCAGAAGCACTGTGAGATGGTGCAGCCCACTTCCAGGCAAGGAGGAATGGCCAAGGATTGTTTCACTGCTCACAAGTCAGAGCTCTTTATGTTTCACACTGAGTATTCAGCTTGCAGCAGCTCTGATGGTATGGTCCTGTGTTCCCACGCACATATTCTGTGAGTTCTGGAGGTCCCAAGTTTGGGGGTTGAGGCCACTCACCAGAGTCTTGAAAGGACCCAACTCCACGCCCTTAAGGTGAGTCCCTCAGCAGTGTCCCCCAGGCCAAAACTTCACTGTTCCAGTGGTGGGACTAAATATGCTTTAGCTCTGGTTTCCCACCTGAAGGGCCAGAACTCGCAAAGGAGTCTGATATTAATCCCATAATTTGCCCAGGGCTTGGACCCAGTGGAGAACAAATCTGCCTTCTAACCCGGCTGCCCTTTCTGCCACTCTCACAGCTCCACCTATGTCTGTATGGATCTGGCGTTTTGGGGCCACTGTTTTCCAAGTTCTGGTACCCTGCAGTTCTGCTGGATGTGTATCCCACTGCTCAGAAAAGCTTCAGTGTTTTTTCCCTGTGTCCATAAATCCAATGGAGGGGGCCTGTATGTATATCCAACACTCCTCTGGGGAAGCACAAATTTGCTTGTGCTTTCCAAAATGCATCGGTGGACCCACCCAGGCTGTCTGTTCTGGATCTGCCAGGCTGTCCTGCTGCAGACCGGACCCATGCTGCTGTGCTGGCCACCTTGCTATGCTGTGGCTCTGCTAAGAGTATATTCCGCTCCCCGGGTCCACGACCTTTTCCTAAATAGCCAGGACGCCTGTGTGGAATCTGGGGGCCCAGGAGGCTTGTGAGTAACCCTGTGTGGAGTTTGGGTCTGCCTGCCAGGTAATTGAATAACTCTTACCCTGAGGCTCTCCTGGTGACATTTCCCAATTCCCAGATTCAGAGGCTTCTGCCAGTCTGTTTTGCTGAGAGTCCGAGAGAGGGGAGGAGAGTCCTCCCCAGGGACTTTTAATAATCCCTGGGTAGCTGGGTGAAACCCAGCGCATTCAAGTCACTCAGATTATTGCTTAGCATCTTATAATTCTGTGGCTTTATGGCTGTTTTCCCCACATTTAAAATGCGTCCCTGCGGGCCACCACCATCTTAGATCCTCTGAACTATTTCTTAACCTGTAATTTTCTTCAATAAGTATAAAAATTTTATACAGTCAAAGATTTAAATATAGTTTTAGGGAACAGGGTTCACTTTTTCAGGTGCAAATCTTCCTTTTCTATTTTCTCCCAACAAATGTGTCTAATTTTAGTCTCTGTAACTTATGAAAACAATAAATATTCCTTTCCAAAGCATGATATAGTTTGGACTATTTTTTGTAACACCATTAAAAACCTCTTCACACCGTTGTCTTGATAATGTATTATGCAATAGTTTAAGTAGAATAATATTTAGTATATAATGACTGCACACTGACAAAATTTATGAAAATGTTTTCCTTTAAACATACCTTTTCAGTATATTAATATTATATAATCAGTACAATGTATATTATTTGCTTGTTAACAATGGAGTTTTGAATGAAGAGTTTTAATGAGTTTTGCTGGTGTCATCTCATCACTGTGTAAGGATCTCCTGAGCACATGGAGGGGTTGTGATAACAGAAGCAAAACACCAATATGAGGAATCCTTGCTTAATTGATTATACTGTTAAGAGAAAAATTTATGCCACATTCTTGATGCATATTTATAGACACAGATATACAAAAGGTCCTAAGTTTTCTAACAGATTAAAATCATTATTATTTTGTTGGGAAAAACCCTGAATATTGTACTAAGTGTTTAATAAATTTTTTTTTGATTTTTTAAAGGGACACATTTAATCATTCTTTTTTTTTTTTTATAAATACTTTATTTTTTTTCTTCAAGTTACATCTCAGTAACAAACCC
>CAJQZJ010001694.1:11838838-11852426 GCA_907164525.1 Lophiomys imhausi | reverse complement strand
ATCCGTAGTTCCTGTTCTCTTCCCTTGGTTCTCCACTTCCTCTTTTAACTCTGACTGTGTTTTCTTTATTGTTTCTATTTCTATTTTCATGTCTTGTATGGTTTTGTTCATTTTGTACATTTCCTTCTTCAGCTTGCTTGTTTTTGTATGAAAATCTTTCATAGCCTTGTCCTTTTCCTGTTCAAGCTCTGTCACCTTGGCTTGGAGCTCTTTAATGGTGTTGTTCCTTGTTTTGATTTGTAGAATTGTGGCTTCTTTGAATTCCTTCATAGATTTAAGTTCTTCTTGCAGGGACTCTATCACTTTCCATAATGCAGAATTGTCAACGTTTTCATGTGATTCTGTTGGTGTGAGGTCATCCGAATTGGATGAGCTAGGATAATTCTGCTTTGTTGGAGTCATATTTCCTTGATTTCTATTTTTTTTTTTTGACCTTTGGCCATTGGGTGTGTTTAGCTGTCTGTTCTTGTCGTTTTCTGTGCTTGGATCCACAGTGGATGCTTTGGTGCAGGGGACGAGTTACTTGGCTATCTGTCGTTGCTTACAGGGGGATTTCATGGTCACACGGTTTTAATCATCTGAGGCATTGTGAGCTGGTGCAGCCTAATCCCAGGTTGTGAGTAATGGACTGGAATTGTTTCACTGTTCCCAATTCAGACTTCTCTATGTTGCACTCTGAGTTATCAGCCTGTAATGGTTCTGATGGTATTGACCTATTTGCCCAGGCACAGATTCTGTGGGCTTTGTTTGTCGTCACGGAGGCTGACAGGGTCTGGCTCCACACCTAATATGTCTGGATTTTCCAGAATATAGCTATGGTCCCGATTTCTGGTTTCTCACTAGGCTTCTCGGCACAGGCCTGGCCTCTGAGTCTGATTCCCTCCCTGTCTGCGTAGCCAAGGCTCTCCCTCCCTGGCTGCTTGTCCGTGGGTGCACAGTGCCCCGGATCCCCGGCTGCCTGAGTGGACCTCTCGCCCCAGCAGCTCAGCCGTGGGTGCGCAGGTCCCTGGCCCCACCCACGCCTGACTCTCTCCCCAGTTGTCCTGCGGTGGGTTCGCGGAGATTTGGCCCTGCCAGCCGGGCTCCCTCCTGAGCTGCGCTGCCGTAAGTGGGCAGGATTCGGCCCCTCCCGCCCGCCTTTGTGTTCCCAGTTTCCGTGCTCTGTCTCTGTTGGAAACTCCCGCCCTCCGCTTCACAAGAGGCTGCGGACCACCCGCTGAGCCCCCTGTTTGTTCCTTGCTAAAACTTCCACTATCTCGCAAAATTTTTTAAGTGGGTATAAGTTCTACCTGAGGCGTGGGGAGTCCAATAGGCTAGTGAACTAACGCCAAGTGGCCTCTGATCCTGCCTGCTGTGTGTTGGGATCGATCTTACCAGGCGCCTCTCCAAATGGGAGTTCCCAAATACCGGGTTTAGTGGCTTCCGTGTCTGCAAGATATGGGGAGAGAGCCTTACCCTGGGACTTTTAACAGTCCCTTGGGAGCTGTGAGTGTTCCCGGGGGAGTCTAGCCCCTCTGGTTTTTGCACAGTGCCCAATAACTCTGTGTTTTTTATGGCTCTTTTTTCCCCCACGTTCAAAATGCGTCAGTGTAGGTCACCGCCATCTTCCTTCCCCCCAAACACTTGTAATTTTATTGAGTACCTTTTCAGTGATCCACTTGATAGAAAACACAACTTCACACTTGGGTAATGGAATTATGTGGAGTGCTGGCTTAATATTCCCTATTGGGAAATTCATGCTTCCTGTACATTTTTGGGCATTTCATTTAATATTGAGATAAAGTTTTCATTCCACAACTTCTTTGCTACACTTTATGAGATCCAGGTAGTGTAAATCATATCTTGTACATATTCATTTGAGTAAAGTGAAGAAAAAGTTATTAATGAAATCTTTCCTTTCATTAAAACAGAGACCAACATGGTATATTACTTCTCCACAGGGACTATAACTGAATTTAAAGGAACAGTGAGCTATTTGGCAGATATGAGACTCTAGAGAATAATTAAATTCCTATAAACTTTCCTCAAATCATCTCCCCATCTTGTAAGAAATGTAGAATTAAATGCTTTCATAGATTTAAACTAATTAGATTATGTCCTGATGTTTGCTTCTGTTACTCATAAAAATGCTTATTCTGAACAAAGTACTGATTACCATCTCCCATTGCATCTCACTCTGACAATTGTTTGAGGGTTTAAAATTAAAGTTTTGTTTTTGTTTTTTTCACTATGTAAGCTTATTGAACTTCTCCTTTAAATACTAATGTCTAACTTATCTAGTTATTTTTTTGTGCTTAATAAAAATACAATGCATAATGCAGTGTAGCATCTTGTCTACCCAGATTCCTTTCCTAAGATCAAAACATGGTAAAAAAAAAACCTTTATACCTTCTATTTATTAATAACCTTTAGAATGATCTTCTTTTTTGATGATTTTTCATCTGAAGATGCTCCTTGAAGCTTGATGTGGTTACATACCAGTAAATAGAAAATGTAATGTTAAAAATTCATATTAAAAACATAATGTTTCACCCTTTTAGTACTTGCACTCAGGAGACAAAGGCAGATGTATCTCCATAATTTAAGTGCAGCTTGGTGTACATAGTGAGTTCCAAGACATGTAGGTCTCTAGGGCTACATAGAGAAACCTTATCTCAAGAAACCAAGTAATGATAACAACAGCAACAACAATAATAGAATACACCAGTGTTAAAATACAGCACAGTGCATAAGATGGGATCTTTATACTCATTGGTATACTGCCAAATAGGAGGTGCTTGCTTACTACCACTGCCAGCAACCTCAGAGGATTCTCCAACATACTGCTAGATTTACAAAGGATCAAGAAACAACATAAAAATATTAAGTGTATCAAAAGCATATTGCCTCATACCGTCATAAATTTCTCTACTCATACATTGAGCCACAGTAAAGCTGGAATAAGCAATAGGAGTAAGCAATTCATAGCAATAGGAATAAGATTCAAAACTCTGCCCATGATATCTATTGATATCAAAATTCCAAGTAAACAAAGATTAAATAGACTGAGAGTCTTTCATTTAAGGCAACATATATGTTATCTTAGAGTGGTAAATGTAGACTTAAAATGACTTGAGGAATCACCAAAGGAATAAAAAAATACCTCACAGTTAGTCTCAACACTTTACATGTAAACAGGGAAACAGATGCCCAAATCCAAGAGTGGGTCATCTAGAAGTAATTAAATAGTAGTGGTTGCCCAGTATATCCATGTGATCCTTGGCCTCAGATCAATGATTCCCAAAGTATTAATGAGTATTGCTTTGAAACATAGCTGACTCTAAGTTCAAAACTCTAAAGCAACTACCAAAAAGAATGTTCTTTGAAATCAAATCAAGTGAAGAAAAATGAACTACACTAAAGGGAGTCCTTTGCCCTTTAGGCTTATTCCCTCTTGTCCAATTCTCCACTCATATCATGCCATTTGCTTCTTCATCACACCTCAGCCCTTATTCCAGGTTTGCTCCTGGGATGATCCAATCTACAACAAATTTGTCATAGGACAGTGTGGCTCAATGGATTGCATCATTTGTTTTTACCATGAAGCTATAAGAACAATTCTATCTCAGGTAATATAATGAAATCACCTAAGAAAATGAGGAACTAGAAGAACCTCTGTCATACAACATAAAATGATAATTTCATGTTTAGACTTTCCATGAGAAAATGTGAGACTGACACTGGAACTCTGTGATTCAACAACCAGCTTTTTCTTTGGACTTTTCTACTGATCCTCTTCTTCTCAAGTGCTTTATTCTAGTTCTAACCATTAAATTAAACCTCTTGAGATTTAAATAATCTCTGTTATAAAATGATACGTTGTATCAATATGCCAAGATCAATGCCTATGTAGCCCAATACAATCTTAATATTATGTCCATATGCAAGGGTCAATACCATTGTGGCCAACTATAATCTTAATTTTGTATCAATATACAAAGATCAATACCGATGTAATCCAATACAATCTTATTTTTGCACAATAAACAATGGTCAATACCACTTTAGCCAAATAAACTACTAATTTTATTAAGAGTATATTTAACCACAATTGAATAGATCTTTGTATATTGATACAAATTTAAAGGTAATGCTTCCTAATGGTATCATACCTAGAGATACTTAAAAATAAAATGTGAAGCTCTGATCTCTTGACACCAACCGTCTAAAACGGTCTAGGATAGTTAAGTAAAACAAACTCCTAGTCATGCAAACATGTCACTTTGTTAGCTACTATGACAGTCTATCACAGATATTCTCTAAACTACCCAGTAATCAAGTTGCTAAGAGACAAGCAACATTTGCTTATCTAAATACAAGAGATGGATAGGGCATCTTCAAAAACCCCAAGAGATCTGCAGATTATGGCATTCAAAGATGTTATCTTAAATCAAGATTTTTTTTTATATCGAGACATATCAGCGCCTGACAGCACCCCCTATTCTACTCCAAGTAGAAGATAAGCATCGAAGAACCTCCACTGTAAGATGGTTGAATTAGTGGCAAGCCTATCTCTTGGCATGAAAAAACCCCTTGCACCAACTGCAGACAGACTGCTGTCCAAAAAGGACAAAACTTGGTAGCAGGGAAGTCCACAGCCTAACTCTCCCAAGACAGGGTAGATAAGTCCTTCATAATCCCTGTTCTACAACAAATGTCTGTCAGAGAAACAGGACCCAAAGGCTGAAGACTGATGCAGGAATGTATGGAGAGAAAATGGGAACTGTCCAGGCAGTCATTGGTATGTCCTTTCTTAGTTTTGGAAGCTGCAGGCCCTGCACTTCCTATATAAGCAAATATATTTATCCCTCTCAGGTCTCTGAGGTGGTTGAAGAATAGACAGCTAGAGTCTCATAGTTAAATTTTGAGTTGTTTAGGAATCAAGAGGGTGTTATAGATCTAAGAAGATACTCTTAAAAGTGTGTGGCAAGTTAGTATGAATGTTGAGTCACATATAGACCTTTAAACTCATGGAGATGGTTAGATAGTAGAATGTTAAAGTCAGGGGCCAAATATGTATAAACTGGACATTGGGAAGGTATACTGGGCCATTTAACTCTCATAAATGTGGCATATTTATATCTATTGTTTTGTATAATACTTACTGTTATAAGAGAAGGAACCATCTGTTTGACTGAAAGGGGAAACTTCTGGGGGGAAGAGGGTGGAAGGGCAGGATAGGAAGGGGGAATAGGGAGGGGTTTGTTACTGAGATGTAACTTGAAGAAAAAAAAATAAAGTATTTAAAAAAAAAAAGAAAAACCACAAAAAAAATGATACGTTGATCTGTGGTGTATGCAAATGGGAAAATAAAAGACCAAGATTTGTGACAGCTTTTTACAAACTAGCATTAGAAAGCCAGGGGACAAGTGGAAAGGGATCCACTAGACTAGAGCTCAGAGCTCTAGAAATACTGGAGATAACATCTGTGGCCTATCTCAGACAAGAGATGTGGGCTAATGCTTATGGATAGAAGAGAAATGCATAAGAGGTAATTACCTCTTCTGCCAGGGTTGACTAAGATCAAGGTTCCAAAATTCATCATGCATCACCTTTTGTCTCCCCTTCAGTCATCAACTGATCAACTTTCCTTATCCACCCCCCCCACTTCCTTTATAATTAAATTTAGCACTAGTCAGAACCTGCTTCACCATTCTTTCTTGTATTTAAACACACAGCCATGATTTGTTTTCCAAGCTTGTTGCCATTCCTGTGGAATTAACACCCTCAGTTACTTTCTATCACACAGCTTTATTTCTCTTCAAAGTGCTTTTATCTGTTTGAAAAACATGTGTACACTATTTGTTTGTTTTTTTTTAATCAGAACACAAGCTTTTTAAACCAAAGATCATTGTTCTACTAATACCTAATATGGTTTGAATAGGCATGGGCCCCACAGACTTATGTGTGAATGCTTATCCATACTGAGCAGCACTCTTAGGAAGTGTGCCCTTCTTGGAGTAGGTGTGGCCTTCTTGGAAGAAATATGTCACTGTGGAGGCAGGATTTGCAATTCACAGTGTGTTACATAGTTTTTATCTGCCTTCAGATCAAGATGTAGAACTCTCAGCTCTTTCTCCAACAACATATCTGCCTGAACACTGTCCCAAGCTTCCCACAGTTATAATGGATTAAACCTCAGAGACTGTAAGTCAGCCCCAATTCAATGTTTTCCTTAGTAGAGTTGCCTTGGTATGGTGTCTTTTCACAACTATTAAAGCCTAACTAAGACACCTGACAACATCTATGTCTTTGAAAATATTTATGTCTTTTTCTTCCATTTTTCTTTTTCATGAGTCATACATCAGATAATAACCATGAACTAGAGTCTGGGAAACATGGTACTGTAATCCTGAGCAGTTCCCTTAATAATGTACTCCCTTCTCTTTCATTCCTCCAATCCCTTCTTGGCCTCTTGCTCCAGTTTCACTCATGATCCACCCTTATTTTCTCTCAAATTCCTGACTTCTTTTCCTTTTAATAACATTCATCCTGCACATTGTTTTGAGTAGACTATTTTTGAAGTTTCTATGCTTTCTCTTTCCCTCACATATAATTTATCTTATGGGCTTTTAAAGTGGAAGTAGTCATTTTGTTGTTCCTGTTGTTTGGCTTTGTGTGTGTACACATGTACATGCAGGCATGTGTCATATATGTGTAAGTATGCAGGCATGCTTATGTGCTTATGTTTAGGCCAGAGGTAGATTTCTAGTAACTTTTGTGATCTCTTCTGCATCATATTTTCTGAACCTAGAGATTACTAAACTTGTTAGCCTGAGTGGCCAGTAGTCTCAAAGAGTTCCCTTGCCTCTGCTTACCCAGAAAGTGTGCACAACCACATCCATCTCTTTATATTGGTGCTGACTATCCAAACTGAGGCCTTCATGCTTACACAAAAAGCACTTTACTAACTGGGCCAACTTCATGGTCCCCCCCCTTTTTAAAAACTATATCCCCTTACCACAAAACCTCATATTAGCTTTTATTTACTATGTTGATATAGTTGAAGTAGAAAATGAACAGCATGGGGGGTAACCCCTAATTAAGACCACCTAATGGAACCTAGGGCCCCAAAGTATCTCAAGCTGTGAGTCAGGCTGACTCTATGACAGGCTTCATCTTCTTAAAGTGGGCCCTGAGTTTCCCGTTCCCAGAGATGAGCTCAGCAGTTAAAGGAAAAATCACAAACAATGGTCAAGGTCTGAACATCTGCCTGGAAAGAAATAAGGTTGCTTAACTACCAGTTAGACAATACCCCCCTCCCATGTCTTAAGATTAACTCTCAACAACTAATTAATGGTAAATAGTGCAAAGATCAATTGCTCCCCTAGCCCTTGCTTCTTGGTCAATGCTTTTTAGCTTGAATGCTCCAGTCATGTTGAAGATTACCTAACCTACCCTGGAAGTCCCCTAAAAGCCTTTAAAAAGAGCCTGCGAGCTCATCTCCCAGTCACCATTTTGCCTAAATGGTGATCCCTGCATGCTGGAGTTCTGCAGAAAATAAATCTACAGTGTGTTTGCATGCTATCTGAGTTTGAGTGTCTTCTTCAGCATGTTCTGGACCCTAGAAACTTCTCAAAGAAAAAAGGTTTATTTTGGTTACAGCTTTAGAGGATCACAGAGAAAATGGGATAATTAAAACTAGGAGATGGCTGCTCCTCTACTGTATTACCTCCAGACAAGGAGGATGGTCAGAGCAAAACACTCCTCCAAACAGGGTAGAGAAAGGAAGTACTGGCTCAGGTCTCACAACTCCCTTTGAGGTTTTGACTGTCAGTGACCTAACTAAAAGGTTCTCTCATTAGACTCCACCTTTTAAAAGTCCACAGCAGCTTTAACACATAAGTTCTTGGAGGATAATACTTGTATTCAAATTACAGCATTCACTGTATTATCAGGCCATTCTAGCAAACTTTTATCTTATTATTTTGTGTTTCCTCTGGGACTTATATTACAGAATAGATTTCAGCATCACTCAGACTTACTACTTTGGAACATAGAACCCTTCCCATGTTACTCATTGAAGCCAAGATTATATTTTGAGTGAAAGAAGATGAGCATCCATATATCCTTACTGGCTAGATTGCTTGACCATACAGTTCAATTTTGTCCATGGAAATGCTCTTTCCTAACCATGACTTTAGGAAATCTCTACTCATCTTCCAGTCACTCTGAAATTATGATGCCACCTCCCCCCCCCTTGTTGGAATATATAGCTCCGTGCACTTCCCTCTCCAACATGTTTTATGTTTGTTATTTCACTTTGATCATGTGACCAAATGTCCCAAAAGAGTGATCACTAACAGTAAATAGTGCCTGTTTTTTTATTTATCTACTATAATACCAGACACATAGCAAGTGATTGGTCAATATTCTTAGAGCAAAATGAATGAATACACTAATCAAATTGCTGATTATCAAAGTTTCCAATGTACAATGAAAAGGTTGTATATAAATAAATAAATAAATAAAAGATGAAGAAGAACCTTTTCTATCCTCCTGAGAGGATTTTGGCTTCTAAAGGAGTCGGAAATACTTACAGAGTTGAAACAGAAGCAGCTTTTTGAACTTGATCATTTTTAGAATACTGGCCTATGCAGTGAGTCAAAAGGAGAAACTTTATGTTCACCAACCTCAAGGAGTTTAGGGCATGATCCAGGAAACCTGGAAGAAAAGTCTGCCACTGAGGCATAAAACACCAGGTGTAAAGGAGCCTTCAGTTGGAGTCTATTTGTTATGTATTTGAAGTTTCAGAGTCCTTGATCCTCCCTATGTCAGGTTACTTTGTAACTCAATTGTTTCTTCAACTCAAAAGAAATTGATTTTCCTTTTTTTAAATTTTCTTTTAATTTCTTGTGGTTCAGATATTATATAAACTAAAATATAGAGAGTAAAGAGATTAAGATACCAGTGGTCAAGTTTCCTTGCTGCTGAGTGTACTACCCTTAACTTAAATCTTTTAACAACCTATAATTGATTTGAGAGCCTGAGGGCACTTGCATGGAAAGAATAAAGGGTTGAAACTTTAATTGATATAAAGTTCTTAAGCTGAAGTCTCTCTGCTCTATTGGTTTATGTTAACACCTTCGTGATTAATCTGGCAATGACTGAAGGCATTTCTATCCAGGGATATCAAATTGACCTCATGAACCAATTCTATTTGGGGTCATTTTAAATTCTCACTCATCACAAAATTGGTTGAACTGACTGTAGCATAACCTACCTCTTAAAACTACAGGAAATACTATATTGGTCACTGCATGATCCATTGAATATAGTTAATAAAACTCATCTCTATGATATTTTCCAAGTAGTTTTAACAAGTAGGTATAGAAAGAATATACAGGCAACTACAGAGGGCTGTTTTTAATGGTACTTTCACTTGCAACCAATAGATATGGATTATAACTGAATAGATGCTACAAGCCTATAATCCCAGTATGTAGAAGACTAAGGGGTGGGGGGAGGGAGATAGAGAACTCAAAGCCAACCTGAGCGAGAGAGTGAGACCCCACCTCTTAAAAAAACAAAAAGTCAACCTTATCACTGCATGTCTTGTAGACAGGATAGATTTTGAGTCAAGAGTTTTATAGTGGGTTGATGGTCCTCTCCCTACACTGGCAGTCTTTCCTGGCTTTATGAGGTGGCCACTTCAGTCTACTTATCCTCTGCAGCTAGGAGTCACAGCTAGAGTTATCATATATCCTCACATATCCTCGCAGGATCCTACACCATCACAGGTCTCTAGTTTGTTTCAGAGACTCCACTCCCATCAATTTCTCTGCTCTCTCCCAACCTTACCACTTCCCACATCTGCCTTCCCTCACCTGATACACAAACTTGTTCCCCTCCCCACCCCCACTCCCACCCAGTTCCCTCTCTTCATCTATTTCCAATGTCTATATTTTTTCCTTTCTGAGTGAGATACAAGGATCCTCCCTCTGTCCTCCTTGTTGCTTAGCTTCTTTGGGTCTATAGATTGTAGGATATCTATTCTGTACTGTATGACTAATACCCACTTATGAGTACAAACCATTTGTGTTTTTCTGGGCCTGGGTTACCTCACTCAGGGAGCATAGCATGAGTGTCCTCTGAGTGACTCTACCCAGCAAAAGACAGAAAGAGATGCTGAGACCCACAACCAAACACTGGACAGAGAGTTGGAAGTCATGAGGAAGAGTTGGGGGAAGGACAGAGGCATCAGAAGGGAACAAGAACTACACAACTGACCAATAGAAGCATCTAACACAGGACCATGGGCATTCACAGAGACTGAACCATCAACCAAAGAGCAAGCATGGACTAATCCCAGGACCCCACACTCATGCAAGGTCCCCTACCAGTTGGAGCAGGGATATCCCTAACACCTATTCTCTTGCCTACAGTCAGATACCTTTCTCCTACCTGGGCTACATTGACTGGCTTCAGTGAAAGAGGTTGCAGTAAGTTCTGATTCAACATGAAGTACTGGGGCAGACTGTTGGAGGAGGTCCCTTCTCCTAGAAGAAGGGGAAGGGGGAATGGGGGCAGAGGGTGGGAGGGTAGGATTGGGAGAAAAGGAGGGAGGGGATGTAAATTGGATGTTAAAATGAATAATTAGATACATTTAAAATTTAAAAAGGAAATATCAGTTATAAAAAGAAAACAAAAGCCTATATATGTGTGTGTGTTCATATATATATATTTGTCAACTATATATTCTCATTAGAATATGCATTTTTCAGTTAGGATATATATGAAAGATGGTATATATTCATTTCTTTGATTATATATGTTTCAGTATACAAAGGGCTGTGAGAAGAAGAGAGAATGAAATTAGATAAAATGTAATAAATTAACAGGATTAAATGATAAAATTATAGGCAACTTCCATCTTTCATCTTTGAACACTTAGATCCCTTTTTCAAATGTATACTTCAACAACCAGAAGGCAACAGTAAAGTTAAAATATTGCTTTGTGCTTTACAAATGAAGAAAGAAAGGGTTGTAGCCTAGGGCTAAAATATTTGCCCAGTGTGCCTGGGTTCAATCCCCAATACTGACAGGTGAAGGGAAAAAAGAAAATCTTGGCCTGAGGTTGCCTTGACAGTGCTTTATGGAGCTTGGAGATGATGGTTGGTAAAGGACCTTTTGCACCAGCACAGGAACCTGAGTGTTGCTTAAACCTCAACATTGGCAGACAGAGACAGGAAGATACCTAGGGCTTCATGGCTATCCATTCAGACCGAAACAGTGAATGTGTAAGATTTATGTTCAGTAAAAGACCATGTATCAAAAGATTAAGGTGTAGAAACAACTGAGAAAGGTATTTGATGTCAATCATTGACCTCCATATATATGCACAGCAAATACACATGAATACACAAGACATACAGAGAGAGAGAGAGAGAGAGAGAGAGAGAGAGAGAGAGAGAGGGGGGGGGGAGAAAGAGAGATGCTTCTATAGACTTGGCACCTTGACATATAAAAGCTGTGATAGAAAACAACTATAACATTCCAACCATGTGTTCTTTTTTTTTTTTTTTTTTGGTTTTTTTTTTTTTCGAGACAGGGTTTCTCTGTATAACAGCTCTGACTGTCCTAGACTCACTTTGTAGACCAGGCTGGCCTCGAACTCACAGAGATCCGCCTACCTCTGCCTCCCAAGTGCTGGGATTAAAGGCGTGCGCCACCAACGCCCGGCGAACCAACCATGTGTTCTTAACCAGCACATCATATAAAAGTTATTTATCCTTCTGGGGTCTCTGATGTGGTTGAAGACTAGTTAGAGTCCCACAGTTAAATTTTAAGTTGTTTAGGAATTAAAAGAATATTCTAGGTCTAAGAAGGTGCTTTTAAGTTGGTAATGAAAGTTAGGACGGAAAATGAGCTAGGTTTAGAACTTTAAACTCAGGGAGATAGATAGATAATAGAATATCAATATCAGTTTCCAGATATGTATGGACTGGACATAGAGAATGTATGTTATACCTTATAATTTTCATAATTGTGACCTAATTGTTCAAAATAATTATGAGTTCTTGGAGAAGGAGGAGAAGGTGAAAGGGTGGGGCCAGGAGGGGTGGAGGGAGGGGACTGTGATAGAGATGTAACTTGAAGTAATAAATAAACATTTTTAAAAAGTGGCCAAAAATCTGAGATCAGATAGGTCAGTACCTAGGAGAAAAACCAAATACTACAGTTCTGACAAAGGAACATCGCCACAATCCTACTCCTAAGGCTATGCTTATAGATCAGTGCCTTCCTCACCCATCATCAGAGAAGCTTCCTCCAGCAGCAAACAGGAACAAGGACAGAGCCTGGACAATGTACAGAAAGTGAGAGACCTTGGAACACTCCATTCTACAAGGGACATTTCTATCAAACGCCTCCCCTCAAGGTTCAGGGAACCCTGTGGAAGAGGAGACAGAAAGTGTAAAAGCCAGAGAGGTTAGATGACACCAAGGAAGCAAGGCCTCCTAGACAGAGTAGGACTGATACACGTATGGACACAAAGAAACTGAGGCAATTTTCAAAAAGACCTGCACAGTTGAGTCTGATGGGGCCCTGGCTAGAGGAAAGAAGTAGGCACAAGCTCCCATTTATAACCCATACTATATCTCCAAATAATAATGGCTCAGAAAGGAAAAATTAGTTTTCTCTAACTGAGTCTCACTGGAGACACAACTATTCTTAAGGGCAGGGCGCAGGCCCAGTAGTAAAAGACCTATACAAAATGAACTCAATGGTGTCTTTGGAGGCCTTTGTCTCTTTTTGTCAGAGAACTTCTCCTTCTCCTCCTCCTCCTTTTCCTTCTTCCTTATAGATTCTTTGCATATATTGTGTTGTTTCTGCTTTTGTGATTTTATGGAATTCCTTTGTGTATGAACATGCATGTATCTGCATCTGTGTATGTTTCTTGTGCTCTTCTGTTGGCTCTGTTCTCTTCTATTAGTTTGTTTTGTACCATTCATTTGTTTGTTTTTATTTCATCCTTTTTATTTTATATTACTGTACTATTATTTAGATACCTGTTTGTTTTCCAAAGAGAGACCAAAGGGTGTGCATTCAGATGTGGGAGAATGGAGAAAATATTTGGGAGGAACTGGGGAAGAAGAAACTACTCAGAATATATTATATGAACAATGTGCTTTTTTTAAAAACATTTATTTATTAATTAATTAATTAATTTATTTATTTATTTATTTATTTATTTATTATATATACAGTATTTGCTCTACATATATGCCTGGGCACCAGATCTCAATGTAGATGGCTGTGAGCCACCATGTGGTTGCTGGGAATTGAACTCAAGACTTTTGGAAGAACAGCCAGTGCTCTTAACCTCTGAGCCACCTCTCCAGCCCCCTACAATGTACTTTTAATAAGAAGAACACTTTTCCCATTCTTTCATTCCATTCTGATATCTTTCTCAGTTTGTCACCATTACTTATCTGTTGTTGAATATCACTGACAGCAAAGCTTACATTTTTTAAAAATTTTTTCCTTTATTTTTTATTTCTTCAAGTTACATCTCAATCGCAGTCCCCTCCCTATTCCCCCCTTCTGT